>JAQPZY010001272.1:1757500-1912323 GCA_029931535.1 Margaritifera margaritifera | reverse complement strand
CCAGGCTGCTTGAATCAAGAAGATTGGAAATATGTGCTTTTATTTGTTTGATAGGGTTTACCTTCGTATCATTTTTGTTCTTTTCTTGGTTTTTACATGTTTGGAACTTTACTCTTAAATGGCACCATATAACTAATACATACATACATATAATCTCTTTCTTAGTTAAATAGGTTACAGGTGGGCAAAAGAGTGTTCACCTGATTTGACAAAATGTAAATAGATAAACGTATACAGTTTTCTACTTTTTCGGATATATTAGGATTTATTCTTTGATTTTGGTTTCAATAACACAACAGTATGTAATAAATATTTTGCTTACGTTTTTGTATTTGTTATTGTTATTTGCTTGTGTCGTCCTCCTTGAAAAAGGACTCTCGAAAGCTCTTGACCATTTCCTCAGACTTGCTGCACCGTACTTGGTCATCATTTGTTCTCTCTCCCTCTCTCTCTCTCTCTCTCTCTCTCTCTCTCTCTCCACACACACACACACACACACACACACACACACACACACACATATATATATATATATATATATATATATATATGGGGGGATATTGGAAATTCGTAGAAGTTTTGTACACAAGAGCGTAGATGGTCGAGTCCAGTTCATTTTTTAAGTAAAACTTGATAAATGGACCTTCTTATCGTACGATCGTACAACTTTGGATTCACGAGCAACTGAGGGTGTGTGTGTGCGTGTGTGTACATTTGCTTGGAAGTGTTGTTTGGGTCATCCTGTATTTTTCGCTTTCGAAGCATGTTAAGGGTTAAGGTACAGTGTTGGTTCAATTTACATAATATTCACGACAATTTTGTTTCGTGTAGATGGAGTTTATCTTCAGATGAAGCTGTTTAAAATTAGATATAAAAGAAGAGATGTTTAAACACACTTGATGGATTACTCAATCACACACATATACATACATACGTGTATAAATATATAGTTGCATGAGAAGAAATTACAACTTTGAATCGCATAAGCTATAAACTAAAACCGAGCATTATTTAAAATTTCCTTCTTCCAGCCATTTGGTATACTGGACACCGTGAATGACGACGATCCGGAAGCTAAAGCACATCAGCAACTGATTTTGCTCTTGGATCCGAAACGGGTTGCGTGTTCGAACGCTGGGGATTGGCGAGACCTGGCAGCTAGAATGGGTTACAGTCAACAGTATATAACCTGGTTAGAAAGTCAGCCGAATCCAACAGAACAATTGATTGACAAATGGCGTGAGGACGGGAAATCATACAAGGATCTTATGCATTTATTGAAAAAAATAAACAGACTAGACGCCGCTTCTGAGATTGAAAAGCTACTTCCATTTCTGGTGGAATCATGTTAACCTTTCTGACATTAATTTCATTGTATACTTCATTTGAGAGCAAAGTTTCCATCTGCAGCACACATAGTTTGAAATAGAACATTAGACAGTTGAATGTCTTGTATCCTGAGCATCAATAGCAAGTGATAACGCAATTAACCTCGATTAGCAAAACAGGACTATCGATTGACAAGTCTTTAAGTAATGACAATCATGTACGTGGGATATAACCAGCAAACTGAATCGATCAACTTCAGAACTTCAGAGGCTCTATCGAAATTATTTGTCCTTGTTCACGATACTTCATTAATTGAAATAGATAATTGGAAAATTATCCTAAACTATTGACAAATTCGACTTCGAAAGTAAAGATCATACTCATCAACATTAGAAGAGAGGAGTTAAGAAGTGGGATCAGCTGATAAACTAGAAACATGAGTAACTGGTTCATGAATGAAAAACTAATGTCATCTGAGACACTCATGCACTTCATTCTCTACACTTCATAAGAGTTCATTTTTGACGGGAAATAGCGTAATGTGAGAGAAAATGTAGATGGTAATAATCCACATGTCTGTTTTACCTAATAATTGTGTATCAGATACTGTTCTACCACACTTATCTCAAGATTTTAGCACCGCCAAATATAAATGGTCATTCGCTTCTTGATTTCTGTAAGCAAACTGGTGAATGGTACAGTAGGATTGGACAAGAATGTTGGAAAAATATACTCCCGTTGGAAGCAAAGGTAAAAAGTTTAATTGATTATGTTGTTGCTACTGAAATATTAGAAGACAATTTTACCTGTTTTGAGGTTGTTGATCAAAATATGTTAAATATCCGATTATACTATTGCTTCTTTTCCCTTGTACTGTAAAGGTGTAATTAAATGTTAACAGTATGTGGAGTTGGCAGGTTGAACGTACAGTACGTATGTTTTAGACACAGCAACAAAAAAACAAAAAAAAAAAAAAAAAAAAGAAAGAAAAAAAGAATACAAGCTAGACTGAGAAAACAAGTTGTATTTCAAACTATATAGACTTAATTTTATATACTGTCAAACAATACAAATTGGTGACTAGATGATTTTGTTAAATTAATAACTGAGTTTGCTTTTCCATTATTGTTAAGACAATATTGTCGACAGTCTGATTTTAAAGATGCTACCCCGGTAAGTATGATTTACCATGGTATAACGATGAATGTGAAGAAAATGCAAAATTAAAACTATTTCCACTAAATCAAATTGCCTATAGAGCAGACACATCAGATGACAGTCGCAAGGATGGTGTATGATAGATCATAATTTAAAAAGACTGCAAAAAATGTAGATATGACTATAACAGGGATAAAACTAAAACAAGTTACTTGATAACAGAATTAAGAACGCAAAACTTATTGGAAATTACTGTGAGGTTTAGAAATAGAATTTGGTACTGTTACACCATTATAAAAATTTAAGAGATTTTTCCAAGAAGTTAAAAACCCAACTGAGGTTTTTCACCCCTGAGAATGATGTATATGAATTTGTTTCAATGATGAATTCCTGTTTATGTTTGAGGAACTCAACTCAGAGATATTTATGTAAGAAATATTTCGTGCAATTTCCCTATTAAAGTCCGAAAAAAGTACTGTCCCTGATATGTTAATCAATGAAATTTGGATACATTTATCACGTTCTTTTATCCCATTTTTGATCAATCTATATATTGCTCAAAATGTACCAGGTAGAAATGAGTAATATATAATTTACTTAGCTACTGCATTTATTCTATAAGTTATATATTATAATAACAAAACAAATAGTTGGCAATATATGCCATTGGCAAGGGACTAGATGTGCCGTCTGCTTTATCAGATCAATGCTCAATTTATCAAACACAGGGAATCCATGCAACTTGTACAACGGTTTGCACTGACTGACACAGGGAAACAAAACTGTACAGAGCTAATCCCAAAACGAGTGAGATGTGTTCTGATTTGTCAGTATTCAAAATACTTTATAAGAAGAATACATAAGTAATATTTATATATTTTACATTTAAATTATGCTATACTCACTCTTGTTCATGACTAATGAATATGCAAAAAAAGACAAACTAAGAAATAGCTCAGAAATGTCAAAAAGCACAATCATGTGAATACACACCGAGACACTGCTATAAATAATACACACCAATGGTTACTCTGAAAGCAAAAGTCGCGGATTTATTTAAAACAAGAACTTGACAAGGACTTAATTAATAAATAGGTGAGTAAAATTAATTTAAATATTTCAGTTACGTTTCTTCTCTGCATACATCTGATGTACTCATCAACTACAAAATTTAAAATTTGACTTAAAGTATTAGCTTCCAAACTTACTTTCAAGACTGATTAAAGTATAATCTCTCGCTTGAAGTAAACAGAGCCTTCATCTGGAAGTTACTTTAATTTCTTATTTTCTTAAATGTCAAAAATATATATGTACACACAATGTTTGGATTAGGGAAAAACTACATTTTTGGATGAATATTTTGAAATTATTAATTTAAACGGACTGTATAGTAATACCAATGGAGGTACTCTAAGAGTTACATTGATATTGCGAGGGCAAGGCTAAATGCTTGATACTTACGATAGGATGCTGGGGCAAACTTTTGATGCGCAGAATGTTCACTTGCGCTTTGTATTATAAATGTATGTGGGTGCATTGTTTGCTTTGATACATGATTGAGAAAGATGGCGCAGAATGGAGGGTTTCCCTACCGTTTTCCAGCTGGAGCGTCTCGTGGTCGATATTAGGATTGTTGAGAGTAACAAAAGAAAAATGAAGATTTATAATGTGCTTAAATTTACTGAAACCCTGTTCATGCTAATCTGAGCAACACATAAAGCAAACAAATGTAGAGAATTGTACTTAGAAGTAAATGGTACAACAATTGAAACTGTTAAATGTACCAAAACTTGTATGTATCCTTATTGATATTACCTTATGCTGGTACAACCACTTTCAAACCCTCTGTATAAAAGTATCTAAGAAAATACAAATTTTGAAAAGGGTTAGATGTTTTATGTCGGATCAGTTAATCTAAACAATGTACAGTACAGTTGTTTTTCCACATTTTATCTCCTGTTGTACTGTGTGGGGAGAACCCCGTAATTCCTCTCACATGCAGATACTATATAGCTTACAGAAAAGAGCAGCTAGTGTGATTTTAAATGTCAAAGATATTTTAACATCTACATCATCTCTTTTCGACACTCTTAATTGGATGCCAATTAAGGATTATATTATTTTAGAAAAGCTGTTCTTACTTTCAAGTTCTTAAATAATTTCGTGCCAGAGTATGTTAATGTTTTTAAGTTTGTAAGAAACATGTGCACAAAGAGTACACGATCGAGAGACACAAAGGACTACATTTATCATATACTGTAAACTTTTATATTGATACATTTATCATATACTGTAAGCTTTTATACTGATACACTTATCATATACTGTAAACTTTTATATTGATACACTTATCATATACTGTAAATTTATATATCGATACATCTGAGCCATTCTTTTTGTTATCGGCATTTGAAAAGTTATCTGAAGAGCTTGTGCAGTATTCAGGTTAATATTCGCGTTTGATCAATCAATACTGGAAATAATTGTTAGAGACCAACCTTTTAACCTTCCGAACCTTTCTTACCTTTCCCCGCATCACCCTCTGATACTCAGTATCAATGCATTTCGCTTCTACCCATTTATAATAATTACTACGGTGTAACGGAATCGTCATCCCAGGGTTTCCGACGATGTGCCAGAACTTTATTTGAGTGTATTTGTTTCCGTCCATCCATTATCAATGAATATGACTTACAATGCAATCAATGTTATGTTATTTTTCAATACATCATTTTATTTCTTCGTAAAAAGTCTGTTTCAATTTTGTTTTATCTAATGTTTTGTAATGTAAGGTAGAGAGAGAGAGAGAGAGAGAGAGAGAGAGAGAGAGAGAGAGAGAGAGAGAGAGAGAGAGAGAACAGTTAGTGTCTGTGTAAATATCCGCATCTCTGTCTGTATCAATGTTTGTGGAGGAATATCCATCTGTATGCATAAAGTACATGTATAAAATCACCTCCAATGATCACATAATCACTGCTGAAGGATGTTGTATTGTTCTTGATTTTTTAGTTGAAATTTGGATTATCACGGTTAGGACCGTATATATTAATCAGAGTAAATCTGAATTTTTGTGTTGATATATATATAATTATTTTATTACCAGTATTATCTTTCTTGGTTCTATGTATGGTGAATGAATTAAATTATAATTATTATTTAGTAGAATAGCCACCCATCTAGAGTTTGATGAAAAAGTATTGAAAAAAAAAAAACTAAACATTCATAGCCCCAAGTTGAGTGTATGTAATTCTGCCACTTTTGAATAAAGTGGCTATCTTGAAGAAGATAAATTGAATGTTTCTTTTGTTTTAAATAGTTACAAGATCCCTTCTCTTAACTGGATTCCCTAATCACTGACATTTCATAGTAACAATCTTTAATTGTGTCATCCATGTAACAACAGAGACAAATTTTGCTGTATAGAATAAAGGGGGAGACCATGAAAGCGCAAAAGAAACACTGATGACCGATGTGATTTTCGTTTGCTGATTTTTTGCTTACATAAGTTAAGTATTCTGCATATATATATATATATATATATATATATATATATATATATATATATATATATATATATATAATATCTTCATGGCAAGTGAAGTGTACAAACTTAAGGTAAAGAGGAAGCTGAACATTGGAGAGAATATGGGAAATGATAGAGATAAATGGAATAAAATGTAACAATTTGATGGTAAAAGAATGGACAGAAAAAGAAACAAATAATGTGTAGTGGAGGAAAAAGTGTTCAAAGTAACAAAGCTAAAGGAAAGATCGGGGGAGATAACAGAGAAAGCAGAATTAGAGAAAAGAAGAAAGAAAAGAAATTTAATATCAATGGTCATGCACTCCATATGAAACAAACAAACAATCAAAGAAAAATATGGGCCGAAAAATCGAACATAAACAAATTAAAATCCAAATAAAGAAAAAATAACGCAACATAACAATCTAAGAAGTTTGAAACGCGAAAATAGGTTACACTAATTGGTGCAAGACTGAAATGAAACATTATCATAGCTGTTCATTTACTATACATCTAAAATAGACTGTCGAATCTGGAAATTCCCAGGATTTTTTATCTGGTCTGGAGTTACCCCTCCTTTCTATGAACACGTGTTAGAGAGCTTTAGACTATGCTAATTTTCTGTGTGTGTGTGTGTGTGTGTGTGTGTGTGTGTGTGTGTGTGCATGGGTGCGTGCGTGTATGTAGTGAGAGAGAGAGTGAGAGAGAGAAAAGGATGAATTACGGACGGAAGAGTACAGGAAGGTGGATTCGACTAATTTAAATCGACCCAAATTTTGCACCTATTTTGCTTGCTATGCTTCATGTGCATTTGTTTTGGTTTTTTTTAAAAAAACATCTATTTCGTGACACTAGTCGCATCATGGACAAGGTGGGCACCTTAGACTAGAGTTATCATTATCAGTGTCAATTTAAAATCAATACTTGCTTAAGAATTGTCATCGAGCTTTGACAGGTCCTGTGTGATTTTAACCCTGATTTTTCTATTGTTTTTCAACCACTTCCAGTGCTTTAACTTTTTCAGGAATTCGGCTGTTTGTCTCGTATCGTCTTCCTTGATTATTTTTCCAGATCCCTTCAAGTTTTTCTTTTTTATGATCGCATCAAACTTTTATCTTAGACATAAACTGACAAATAATTGGTATAATTGCAAGATCTGTAAGACATAATAGGCGATGGGCGATGTTAATATCTGCTTCTGATAACTGCATCTTTATTTTGTTCTCATTATGTTGACTACCTTCTCCACGCATTTTCTGCAGATTCATTTTTCTTTCTGTAATCTATACCGTATATCATTATGTTGTTTTTTCTTGTGTAGTGTTCACGGCCTCCAGAAACATTCCTAAGGCCTTAGTCTTGGACTGCAGGCCATCAATAGTGCCTAAATCAGCACTGCGCTGAAGTTTTAATATGCGTAGCCTCTCTTTCAGTTTTTCACATTGTGTGGGAGATTCAAAGAGTTCGCTTCTCAGTCTTTCAACCTCTTCACTAATTTCCTGCACCATCTTCACGATGTCGTCAGTGATCATCTTTGAGACTTGCTCAAGCGTAGATTTAAGAGTAGCTTTAGTGATGAGGCATTTCAGTTGTTTGTCAGTATAATCTCTGGAGGCCATTTTTCAAGACATTCCGCCAACTTATCCAGCTTTTTCTGTATAGTCTCCGTTTTATCTGCCTACATGTCCCAAACATCCCCGCCCTCCAAGAATAACCCATGCCTAACAAATTGCCTCATACAGCCTTGACTTTGATGAGGTATACCCGACTCTCTACTGAACGTGAACACACATCGCCTCTGACCTCATCGCTCCTCATTTCTTTCTGTTTCCCTGACTGGAAACCAGTTTTTCCTGCTCACTCCGGCATGTTTGAAAAGCTATTGCACAAAGAAAAACAAGGTGGAAGCATGCCTTTTGCACTCGAGGTAAATTGTACGACCCACTCACTACATGAACGGCGACATGTATCTTCCTATGCACAGGCATTTTGGTCCTGCACTTATTTGCGCATCGATAGAAAAGGTTCAAAATGTCAGTGATAAGTTAACTTACGTAAAAAGTTCCAGAGATTGGAACCGCCGTGTTTGGGAGTCACTTCCAATGTTGTATCACTCACCCGGAATTACCCAAATTAATCTTAATACGAACAAACCAGGTATATTTTATACCGCTGTTAATCACTGCAGTTCACTCGCCGCTGTTGACTTTTGACATGGATCGACAATTACAAGATTAATACTTATAAATGTTTAGTCATTACTAAGAAATGAATTTTTCATTGTTTCCAGAAAAATAAATAGAAAGTAATTTACCAGTAATAATATATAACATATTGCAATAATATATAACATATTGTAATAATATATATATACATTATTGTTATAATATATAACATATTGTAATAATATATAACATATTGTAATAATATATAACATATTGTTATAATATATAACATATTGCAATAATATATAACATATTGTAATAATATATAACATATTGTTATAATATATAACTTATTGCAAAAAATATACTATACTGCTTCCAATCGGGAATCACTTAATGTGACTGATAATTACTTGATAACAACTACTTAAATTACTGACTATAAAATACTAACTTTGTTCCACCAAAACATTTATTTGACTCAGAATTATACGTTACTTACGACAAATTAAAAATTAATTTTTTTAAAATTATTTACTTACAAAAGTTTTTTTTTTATGGTTAGAAGGGAAATACATTTCCTATTTACTTTAGTAATTTTTGCTGAATATAAAAATAAAAGTTCTAAATCTTGTTAAATATTTATCTAAATTTTGTTTTTTTCCCTTCTTCCCATATTCTGAGTTTTGTTTTTTCTTACAGTTCTAAATCTTGTTATGACTAAATATTCGTCTGAATTTTGTCTTGTCTTACAGTTCGAAATCTTGTTATGAATAAATATTTGTCTGAATTTTGTCTTGCCTTACAGTTCCAAATCTTGTTATGACTAAATATTTGTCTGAATTTTGTCTTGTCTTACAGTTCTAAATTTTGTTATGACTAAATATTTGTCTGAATTTTGTCTTGTCTTACAGTTCGAAATCTTGTTATGACTAAATATTTGTCTGAATTTGGTCTTTTTCCCTTCTTCCCATTTTCTGAGTTTTGTCTTGTCTTACAATTCTGAATTGTGTCTTGCCTTACAGTTCTAAATCTTGTTATGACTAAATACTTGTCTGAAATTTGTCTTTTTCCCTTCTTTCCATTTTCTGAATTTTGTCTTGTCTTACAGTTCTAAAACTTGTTATGACTAAATATTGTTTAATTTTGTCTTTTTCCCTTCTTCCCATTTTCTGAGTTTTGTCTTGTCTTACAGTTCTGAAATTTGTCCAACAATTCTAAACTTTGTCCAAATTTTGTTAGAACTTAAAAAAAAAAATTACATAAGTATATTATTCAAACAGCAATTGAGATTCAAACACAATTGTCTGGATTGGTACGCAAATGCTGAACTTTTTTCTAGCTGAAATAAGCAATTTGTTAAACAAAAGCGCAACTTCGAGGTTTTTAGAAGAACTTTTCAATGCTATGCCCTTGTCAGTTTTATCTTATCAATTATGAATAGCAGATGGAACTTAGTTATTAACCAAGTTACCATCTCAGTTTCAATTTCACTGACCAAAAACTGAAATCGCAAAGATTGGTAGAGCTGTCGTTCGAAAGGCCAGGGACGCACATTTTCAACAGTTCATTTTATATCAAAATCACGATTTCGACTGCTTGAAAGCACCATAATAATGATGATGATAACGCCTGATTAATTGGAAATTTAGATGCTTCATCGAGAAAACGAGTAAGAGTACTAGTATTTTTGCTGCAATGAAAACTTTACCAGAAATGCAACGTTACATTTCAAGTAACATTATGGACACCATGAAATAGGCAAAGCCTAGGAGAAGCGAGCATAGCTTAAGTCATATGTGTACAGGCTGACATAAGGCATCTACCGACTGGAGGTTCCGCCGTACAGGGGAGGATTCCATTGCGACAACAACAACAACAATTAAGCGTTTACAGTTATGTTGTTTTCTGCGTATGTCATATCGTTTGCCAGATAACGCAGCAAATAAAATCCGAAATGTGTAATATAACCTATGTGATTCAGCAACTAACAGTTTATACCACGATCAACGCATAATAAATACCATTTAACTCCTAAAATTGCAATCCCGATCTCATTTACTAAATTGTCTTTGATTCTGTTGAATTTAACTGTTTTCCTTTTCTGACCTTCGAAACCTTGTAAGGTGAGATTATTCTTCCGTTTTGAATCCGGCTATTTTGACACCCTTATATCAATCCATGACTACATTGATGATTATACAATCTCTGTCCATATGTGGAACTGTGAAGACAGGAATATTTCGCATGAATTATCACGAGACCCAGTACAAATCGTATAGTCTATAGTGCCACGGTATCGAGGACTATTTTACATCGTTGTTAGCTGACACCTCTAGGCTCTATTGACACGTATTCTTACATAGTCGTTATATATATATATATATATATATATATATATATATATATATATATATATATATATATATATATGTGTGTGTGTGTGTGTGTGTGTGAAGTGTATAAGGAATTTATTATTTTTGTCCTCTATGATTAGACGTCCTTTATATATATATATATATATATATATATATATATATATATATATATATATATATATATATATATATATATATATATATATGTCCGCTCAGGCAAGTTTTGGTGTTTATGTTTTCTTGCAAACATACAACTAAAGTATAACTTCTGTCTCAGATAAAAATCGTTTGAGTCATTCGTGTATCTAGGTTTGTATTCTTATGCGTACACGTATGGAAATGTGATACTAGGCTATATATGGAAAACATCTCCTTCTTCAATTTTGTACATTTAAGTAATTTTCTCCGCTGAAGTCTGTGGCGAATGATCCAAAAGCAAAACTACATCACCCGTTAATTCTTTTTTTGCATCCATAACGAAACGCCGTTTCCGCACCGGGGATTGGACGAGACCTACCAGAAGAAGTCGATTACAGTCAAGAATAAATGCAACTGGTTATAGAGTCAGCCAAATCGAACAGAACAACTGATTGACACATGGCGGGAAGATCGAAAATCGTAGGAGGAGTTGATGCATTTGATGAAACATATAAACAGACCAGACGCCGCTCAGAAATCAAGAAGCTACTTCCATTTCTTCCGGTTATAACTAGATTGTAATTTCACAAACTAAAACACATTCTACTCTTTCGCCATCCGAAGTCAATCTTAATATGTATTTTTTGTGAATATCTCGACTAACAACTTTGTCTTTTATAATCCGGAAAGAAAATCGACTGTGCATAGCGGATACTTTTCCTCTTGTAGACCCGACATAAGTGTTTCACAGGGATTTCTAATATAGTGGCCGGGGCGACGATGATGGCACAAATTGCCAGAATACGAGGCCCGAATTTGTATCAGCTGTTTGGGCGCTCCAAGACCTCTGGCGCCAAGGGCAACCGCCCCGTCCGCCCCCCCCCCCCCCCCCGGTAGTAAGCTACAGTTCTAATATATTCCAAAGAAGATCATTATACACGAATATAGTTACTAGAATTCAAAGTCAGCATCCCAGTGCACTTTGGAGGCTGGCCTCTGCTTTTCTTCATATTGAAATAAAAGTAGACATTATCCACTTATTAATCTTGCAGATCTTTTTAAATAAATTAGTTGACTAGAGTCCTAAATTGTCCATGCCATACTTGAGTGTGAGATATATACTAAATAATCGGTTTGTGAGAATTCTAGATTTTGTTCACCGTAACTATGCGACTAGAATTATACGAAAATATTTAAGATGACTTTCGTTGTTGATTTTACTTGCATCTTGAAGTCCGCGAATTAGGCTGTACATTTTTTTATAACAAAATGTTGTAGTTGTAAAACGTTTGTGTTCTTGGTTTAGTTTATAATTTTGTTTCATATCAAAATTAGGAAGTTCTTGCTTTGTTTCGTTGCGCTTGATGTGATATATGTGATATGATACGAGGAAAAGTGTCTAAGGACTAAGATTGATTACTACTATATTTTTGGATATTAATTTATAGAATTGTTGATATATTATGCATTTGTCCAGAGAAAATCCATCGAATGCTGATTATGTTTTATATTATGCATAAGGATGCAGCAGGCTTTTCAATAATTTTAAGGCATGACACATTCATTCCGCAAAAAGTAACCTGACCTAACTACTTGTTGTACAGAGATTTCGAAACAAACAACCGAGCAAACATACCAAAGTTCACTCGGCATTTGTAACATAATCTTTGTGACGACAAAAGCATGGAGAGAGAGAGAGAGAGAGAGAGAGAGAGAGAGAGAGAGAGAGAGAGAGAGAGAGAGAGAGAGAGAGAGCATATTTAATGGGAAACTACTTCTCACACATCTGCTACTGGGGCAAACGTTATCACCTCCCTTAGTCTGAGTCGAAAATTATTTCTTTATTTAAATTCTTTGTCGGCTGAAAGAGTGACAATACCCGTCGTGCATACATTGATTCAAAATAAAACAGTAGCATTTTGTCGATTAAACAAAAATAATTAAAAGCTGTTTGTTTGTTTGTTTTCCTAGAAACGTGTTTCGAACAAAAAATCACACAAAGGGAATAGACATACTACATCCTAAACTGGAAGCCACATGATCATTTTTATGCTTCACCTTTTAGAAGTTTGTAATATACTGTAAAATCTGTTTCAGTTTATAATTTCAAAGAGCTGCACAAATTACATATAATACAAAATAATCAAGCTGCCGTTCATGAGAGCTAGGCACAGGTTTGATTCCTGTTTTTTTCTGACCAAATTATACCTCTCCAACCTGATTTCGTTAGAACACGGATATATATATATATATATATATATATATATATATATATATATATATATATATATATATATATATATATATATATATATATATATATATATATTGCTCATCCCCATCCCCTTTAGTGAAATGTATATTTAGCATATTTAGTGAGTATTAAGAAGCATGCATGCACAGACGTGCATTCAACACTATCTATTTGGTGTGTCAAACTCATTTGCTATGGCGCGCCTGATTTGATATAAATAATAATAAATAATGAGTCTGGTGGGCCGTATGTTTGACACCCCGGGGTTAGATGTTGTGCTTTGATCATAACTCAGATGCCATTGAAATCATTCCAAAACAGAACTTGGACCAAAATACATCATATACTCGCATATATGCATGTACAAGATTTATAATAGCAAATCATTCCAGTTATTTTCATAAGTTTACTCATTCCAAACGGGAGAACGAGATGAAAGGGTGTTGTAATGATAAATGCAAAAGGAGCCTAACTTACGTTATATTGCTGCTGGATGTTAATCTTTCTTTGCTTTGGGAGAGATCGATAATGCATTCAAGCATCAATCGTGGTCTTTAATTTTTCGTTCTGATTTAAATGTGATGAGATGGAAAAGTAATTAAGAAACCGGTCAATTGACTGTATTTGCATGAGAGTATACCAAATGAACATGTGGAGAGAGCGAGAGAGAGAGAGAGAGAGAGAGAGAGAGAGAGAGAGAGAGAGAGAGAGAATGTGTATAGTTTCTGTCGACAATAACTTTTTTTGCATCTAAATGAGACTGGGTGTTAACTATATAAGAAATAAACTATAACAACCCATTCAATCAGTTAATATATGCATTCAAATAAAATAAAATAGATCAAATGAAACGATGAAAAATGATAAACGAGTAATTGAAAATAGTGAATTAAAAAAACTGCTTTTACGGTAGAAATGTCAAGGATGTCCAAGTAATATTACTCTCTTATCTTTACTGAAGTTCATAAACTACAGTTCAACCAGATTAAATGTATCAATTTGGATATGACCTTTATTTCACCAATCCGAAGGTCATGTGAGCCTACGGTTTAGCCCTCTGTTCGATGTGCATCCGTCAAAATGTAATAAATATTTGACATCTGTGCAGAATTAGTCCATCGTCGTTTGACTGTTGATTATAATATTTTATGTCTAAATTGTATGTTTGATGGCCCCCTACCAATCGCTTGCTTTTCAGAGAAACCAAACGTTAAACCTATCTTGACAATTTCTTACAGATCACATGAACAATTCCTCAAAAAATAAACAAACATTTTTTATGTGTGCTCCTTGTGAAAATTTGTGTTATAGCATTTCTAGCTACCATTTGATTCCTTGCAACAAGGCTGAAACTATTTTTATTACTGATATCTCCTTGCAAAGGACGGCAGATTTTGTTTAAAATTTGTATAAGTTATACATTATAACAATTTGGATGGCTTATCTAGCAAGTATTTAGCTTCTATAGCAACTACGTTGAACATTTGTTCTTCGCCAAAAATGAAACAAGTACCAATTTTAATAAAACGTTTGTGGAATTGTTTCTTATGAAGTGTTCTGACAATGTTATGCTTTTGCTGACGTTCCTGGCGTCATTTACCTTTTGTAGCCACTAGATGGAACCATACCACTGGCATGACTGCAAAGACTATTGACCAGTTAGAATACAGTTTTGTAGGAATATTTTTAATAACGAGTTTTGTATCGTTCGTCAATAAACATTCGTGTTTATACTAAGTAAACTCTTCAACGCAAACCTTGAAAGTAGCTACTTTCCTTCTTCTTTGATGAAGGGATGATTGTTCCTATATTTAAAAGCGGGAATATGTCTGATTCTAATTAATTACATAGATATTAACGTGATACATTGTATTTCACGTGTACTCTGAATGAAAGAATGATAAATAGGTCGAATGTATATATTAAAATTAGTCATTTATAGTTTCGGTTCAAGAACTTGTTGAGAAAAAACTCATGCGATATTTATGTTTCATATATTGTAAATATGTATATAAATATTGCTAACATTGTTTTTTAAAAGGCTTTAAAAATGTTGATATAAATGTTTTATGGTAAAGATAATTTGAAATAGGAGATTAGGGAAAATTGTTGAAAGTATTTGGATATATGTGTGCGTTTCACACATGGTTTTACATAAATCATGTGATTTACATATGATAAATTATACATCTTTCGTTGTTTAAAATTCTAGTCAGGTTTAACACATTAATAGGTTCGTTACCGATTTTGGTTTTCTTCGTTTTTTAAATTTTAGAAATCTACCTTCAAAAACTGGTGAATTAAATATTTTGCTTGAGGATTCATACTTCTGAATAGAAAACACGAAAGTGATGTGTTTAGAAGTGGTGGTTTTGTGAGACGGTAAGATATTTGGAAATACGATGGACATAATTTAAATATTGTTAATTATTTTAACTCTTTAGGTTTAGTTTTCAGTCAGTGGTGTACTGGCCATTTGGCATACCGTGACAAATCCCGGTGGGCCGCCGCAAAAAAAATCCGTTTTTACCGGTGTTTTACTTGTGTGAGCAAAACCCCGGGCCTGTCCCGGCAGACCGCCGCATCGTCAAAAAGTCCAGGGCCGAGTTGCTTACCCAGTACACTCCTGGTTCTAATGGAGAATTTACCAAAGCATTAGACTTTGCATCCCCAAAAAGTTTGAAAGCTTTGAATTCTATATCGTTTAGAGTTAAAAGAAAAGTTCTAAAGTTGGTTGAGAAATATATTATAAGTTAATTTGTTACATTTTGTCTATTGCTAACTATGCTGAGAAGGTAAGTTACTGTTGGGAGATTGCACAGAAAATATTGTAAACGAATATTACTATTAATCAAAGAGCTTCCAACATGGTGATATATGGCGAAAAAGGTAGAGTACGATTGCTGTTATGTAGATACGCAAGAAGTTTTGATTATTGAAGAAAAGAGAAAAAAAGCCAGAAATGCTATATCATCCTCAGAACGTATAACTCTATGGTGATGCAACCATGCAATAGTTGAATGTCGATAATTGTACAAATTGGGTTTCTTTATTGAGAAATATAATAATGACCTTTATTCATGCTGAGAAACGTCTGAATAAGTACAAAAGTGTAAAACTGTTTAGCTGTATTTATACTCTTTTATCTTGATACCTAATTTGCGTTATCGCATTCGCTACTGGCTCCGAGTTTACGACTGATCCGTGAAGAGGAGCATATTTTTTCATCGAATATACCCAGACAGACAAACATTATCAGTACGATATTTTTCTTATGAGACGGAAACGCTGTAACGTCGTCTCTTGATTAGATATTACGAACAATCTTCTGAACTCTTATAGATTACAAAAATCTCCATCCCCTTCTGAAAACAATAAACAAATATTGTCAATGAAGTAGTTGTTTGGTGATGGCAGAGATAGATTACCGGGGCAAAGGGCCAGTGGCGGCGCGATGGGAGGGTCGGGGGAGGGCAATTACCCCTGGGCGCCGGGCGGGGCAGGGGCGCCTTCGGGATTTTTTTATTTTGTATTTTTTTTTTTTTTTTGCTGCAACCGGGGCATAGATGGGAGGGGGGTGTGGAGGTTGGCAACTGACATAAAAACTGTTCTCTGTGGCAACGTAGGGACGCCACTAAAGAACATTGCCCCCGGGCGCCTCGAACCGTCGCGCTGCAAAGGGTCGTGGCGATTCCATTCCAACCACTGACCTGCACAATGTCTGTAAGACAGAAGTGATAAACGCTGATGGAAAGTACCAATCTCTACTGGACATCCCTTCAGCTAACACGTTGTAACTGGGTTTTGTGATCGTGATCTGAATGATGTACCTTGGAATGATGTTCCTTGACCATGTCAAATTTAGCGCCTTACGTGTGCCCAAGGCTATACTGCAGGGGTCCCCAACCTTTTTGCGCCTACGGGCACATTTATGAGTTTATGAGAGAGTGGCGGGCACCAACCAATTAACTTGACCCATCTTTTCATTTTTTATTATTCATTATAACCTCTTCCGCGGGCACACATAAAACCTTGGCGGGCGCCATAGCGCCCGCGGGCACTGCGTTGAAGACCACTGCTGTATTGTAAGTCAACATCAGTAAACATTGCGCGGTTAATTTAACTCACTATCAAGCGACTCAGCTACCATTGTTTATTTTGTCGTAGCCTTGAAGGAAATGAAGCACGAAGTATGATACTTTTTATCTTCTATCCCATTCTAGTGAAAACTTCTTTAAAAGTGTGTAGCATTGGATTTCCTAATTGATTTCAAGTCAACTAATGTAGACTCAGTGACATGTTACAAAGCGATGTATCTAAACATTGCATTTAATTTTAATTAACTATCAAACCAAAGAGCTGTATTGTATATAAAACGAGGACTGTACTATTGACTCCTCGCTGTAGCACGGAAGAGACAGATTATATGAAAAAGTAAATGGGTCGAAATCTACGGATGCAAAAGAACAACATTTAAAAGATCTCAAAAGCACTACTTTGAATTTGCCAGTCTTTCTGAAAAAGAATCCTTTATCATGGCAAGTTCTTTTCAAGAATGATTCATAAGGAGTATCAGATTAGGAATATGTTTTGCTGAAAACAAATTCAGCACGAATTACCATGATAAATAATGGGTTATGCGAAAATTTGATCATTCATTTGGCCGCGCAACGGGAAAGAAACATAAAATTTGATATATCGTTCTTAAAGGGGTTTGTCACAAGTTGTGTTTTTCTATTATTTTAGATACACCAATATATCGTAATATATTTTACTCCATCAAATGATATATTTTATTCAAATATTTATGAGATATACAACATTCTACTGAATAATTGAATTGTTTGGTTTTTGGATCAAGTCATTTACTCGAACTAAAGAAATTACATAGCAAAGTTATAAAATCAACTAAACATCTCTCAGTCAGTCACCGTTTCTGCAATATTGGACAGGTTTCCGAATCTCTGTGTCTGAAATTGTGCTCTTCTTGAAATAAAATATTATTGTTAAAACCTGCTAGTCTAGTTTGAAGCATGTAGTGTACATGCCTATAAAACATATAATCGAAATTGAAAGTTGTTATTGTCATCGGCCATAAGGCATGATGCATGAAGCAGGAAGGCAAAATAATCCATTTCAAGTGACATTTTTACCCGTTCAATCACATGAGGATGATTGTTCCAGTTCGAACATGATATGAGTGTTTAAAGAAAACGCGACATTCGGGTGGGTACACATTTTTATATTGCTAATAAAATGGTAACTAAATTGCAAGCAAGCCAAATAATGGTAACTAAATAGCAAGCAAGCCAAATAGAGCCATCATTTTCTATATTTGTCATTGTGAAAGGATTTTACATGAGTTATTATATGAGGCAATTTTCTTCCATTATTATTCGTCATAAAATTATGTATCTTGAAAGTACGACCATGTGCTTTGGTATGAGTATGCATGCATGTACATTAAGAAATGCTTGCAATGACCAAACACCATACTGGACGTGTTGTTAGTCCTCTATTAGAGTATTTTGTGTAACTCCATTAAGTGCTCACTTTAAGCCCCAACGCGCCATCTGTCATGAACGTTTACCCTTTGTACTTTTATAAACTAATATAAACATGATATTCACGCTTGAAAGGCAAGGCGATTAGATGGTGTTTCTTTTACCATTATCGATTCTCTCAAATAATGTGACTGTCCAGTGGGGTCATTTACATCAGTAACTCTTCGTCAAGTCCTGTATGAGTCGAGATAATGAGAGCTAAAACTGTTTATTTTTATCTAGAGTCAATGTCATTTGCTTTTTCCATCATGCCTGCTATGATTGAAAACCAAAATGTTAGAGGGTATAAGATAGTAGTACTATGCCCATTCAATGTATGACATAAAAATCGTGCTACAAGTAGCTATCGGAATATGGTATCTCACAGTAAATAAGTTGGATAGACTATGTGTAAATAGTTAAATCACTATTTATTTAAAGATCTATTAAAATGACACAATTGATTTCAACCATATAAGTTGTGAACTCATTGTCCAGAAATAAATACGTCATTCATGGTGAGCTGAAGGGGTTTTGTTTTGAATAAAAAGAAAAGAATCTCCATTCCAGCTGAAGGGGTTTGTTTTGAATAAAAAGAAAAGAATCTCCATTCCAGCGTTGGATGGTGTCCTATAAGCAGTTTGTTGATCTGGAGATACACCTGAACTGTTAACCAATATACCTGGAAGAGATCAGATATATATTCCTCATAATGTATAAATCTATTAAGCTCAGAAACCTGCAGTAGAAAGATTATTAAAATATTCTTATCATAGTTTTACCCTTGAATTTCGTTCTTTAGTAGCTTCAAATTTAGAACAGTTTTAAAACAAGTAAAAAAAAAAATTAAAGAGTTTTCACATTATGAAGCGGGTAAGGACTGCAGTTTAAACTTTTATGGTCAAACTTTTACTCAGTATCTTGTGAGTCCACAAAACATGTTTTACCAAGAGATAGACTACACATTTAATTTGAAATATTACAATAAATAGGGAAAGTAAAGACATGTTTCTGAAGAATCCAGGTAGTACTAGTATTTCAAGACGGCTTCAATAGGTATAGTATAAAAAAATGGTAACTATTTACGAACCAAACCGGAATCCTCTTCACTCATTACGGTAACACAAAGTACCTACTATGTCGCAAAGAAAATATATCTAACATCTTGGAGTTGACCACTCTGTTCCGTTTGCTACATATACGTCATACAAAGTGTATTAAATTAATAGAAGGCCCCCTGCTTTAGCGGTCAACAATTTAAAGTAGTCACTTTAAAGAAAGGTCGGGTACAAACAACGAAATTAATATTCATGTGTTTAAATATTTGCATCTCTATCAAGTCTACTTGTTAAATTACGCCAGCACTACATGTCACCTTTGCAGAAAGGCTGGATTTGAAAATTCATTATGGAACTTATCAATATTTTTCTTTCAATGAAAGAAACTTGGTATGTACAAACGTCTTTATTTTTTATTAAAAAAAAGAATCCATTAATCTTTTTTTTTCATAATGCAGGCATGAAACTTTACTTATTCTATTCGCTAATAATGGTAAAAAAAAATTGATAAATAAAAATTCGCCACACACACACACAATAACACCCCCGACACACACACACATATATATATATATATATATATATATATATATATATATATATATATATATATATATATATATATATATATATATAATATATAATATTGTGGCGGAACATGGCAGGCGACATTTGTGGGTTCTTTCGGGGGTGGGGGGAGAATAAACGGAAAGAGAAGTAAATATAATTCCTAAATATTCTTGATCTTGTGCAATATGCTTAAATGTAACAAAACGTAACTGAGATTTATTCAAAATTATTCATTGGAAATCATTTAAAGCAGAGAAGTACTTTATCCTGGGCATTTATGAAACACTATTTGTTGTGTTCATGACTGTATGAAATTTTTTTCCCTTATTTTTTATTTTTCGAATACCCCCCCCCCCCAAAAAAAAAAAAAAAAAAAAACAACAAAACAAACCCAACAACAACAACAAAACAAATCAAGAACAAACAAACTTCAGATTGTTGATAGTCTTTAAACACGTATTTGAAGTATGCTAGATTTTGTGGAACAAAGGCTAAATTGATTTTAACATGTAAAATATGTTACTATAGAAACAAAGTTAGCATCTAGAAGCATCCAAATATGTTTTTAAAAAATGATCATTCAATTCTTCAGTCAAGCAAGAAAATATGCATTATGTATTGTAACTGATTTTGTTAAGGTGACAATTAGGATCATGTACTAATTTCGTACGTTATCCAAGTCTATTCCAAAGAAGAAAAAAAAAAAAAAAAAAAATCAAAAATACACAAAGGGAATATTTTGCTTGAAATAAGATGATTTTAAATCATAAACTTTGCACCAGATTACTTTTTAGCGACATAAATTGCAATGTCACAATGGTTTTCTAAGGATAAAGATAAACTGCACTACATTCAATGATTCCATGGACCTTTAATGTGTTTTACATAATCGTTATCTACACCAATTACTCGAACATCATAACTAAACATCCTATCATACCAGTTTTATTTTCAGTATGCGTATGTTATTCAAAGTATGACATACCACTTTTATGCATTACATTAAACTCGGTAACTACATTTTATATTAGTCAACCAAATTATTAATTTATGCATACTAGGGTGGGTATATATATCGTTTTTAATAAATCTCTTACGCATCTGAGTAGACAAGAACACGCCATAATAAAATGAAATTAATCTTCTATATCTTCAATATTTCTCATCCCGCCTATTTCACACAGCCTATCACCTCTTTCTATTCCACCGTATCTACCTGTTTATGATATTATGTACAGACACATGTAATTTAGTCAAATCACGTCCTAAAACTTTATTTTTATTACAATGTAATATTAATTTCATATTATAAAAAAAAGTTGAATTAACTTTATAAGAAAAAGGTTGTTGATTTCCACATGAATCAGATCTCCATTTCTGCTTAAAGCAATCAAGTAATCCGTGCTTGAATACTATTAACAACTATTTAAAATTCATTACGGTAGGATTTACCCATATATAGCCAATATATCATTTGTTTGAGATTTAATTATTGGTTTTATACAAGCAAATGTTATAAGCCGTTTTGTATTTTATCAACTTTATTCAGAATCAGTTAATAGTTCCATCATTTTAATTAATCTTATTTAAGACCTCAGTTCACATGTTACCAATAACAGGGCCTTCAGCTTTTGCCAGAGGTGAATGACTGCACAGCGTTAAATTATTAAGGTTAGCCAGTGCAATAAAAGACTGACAAAGTCCCACAAAGAACACCATACTATGGAGACTCTATTGAATTTCTTGTCCTTCATAAATCAAAAATATTGACAGGATTGTCACCACACAGAAGTGACAGGATTTAATTGAATTGATGACGTTGCAAGCAGTTATACAAATTAAGATTTGGCTGTACCAGTCTAGAATTAAGGTATCACTCGTTGTCTTACAAAAAGAGCACCATAATCCACATAATTCTTTATGAGATATACTAAGACAACTCTTTAACTTAAGCACGTTTTATCTGTAATATGATATTTTCCGTTTTGTAAAGTATGTTAATTTTCAATTCAGCAACAATATTTTTTTTTGTTTTTTTTTTTGTATGGAGCCAAATTGGTGGTATATAAATTAATACAACAATTTTAATAGATATGGATATACTCAGTAAAAATGTTTGACTATAAAAAGTGAAATTGTAATACGATAACTCTCCTTTTATTTTAGGTAATATAGACAACAAAATTAAGTCAGCAAAGTCACTACAAAAAGCTAACAGTTCTAATTTGCCAAACTTATTCCCGTAAATTGAATTAGTTAAATTTACTTACCAGATACGTTTATTACGTAATGATATCAATCCCAAATTGGAGGCAAGAAGATTTATGGAATTTAAATGCCGCTATGCAGTTTTACTCTCTGCTCTGGAACAAATATAAATTAAAAACAAAATATTTGTATGCTAAAATAAAATCACTTTATTAACGTTCAATCAGTAGGCTTCAAGTGATAATTTGTGTGTTTGAAGACGGATTTGCTCTGAATACACCTACCAATATGATGACTTATATTGATAGGAAATAGGAAACTACGAAGGCAATAAAGCATCATTTAACAATTAAGAATTGTTTTTCAATATTTGAAACCATTCCTATGAAAGTAAACCAAATGATTCACTTGAGCCGAAAATCACGAGTTTCAAAATGTAAGGAAGAATGTATATTAAGTATAAGACAATTTACATACTGAAGCATTATAAAGTTTTCTTATATTTTTAAATTTCTTGAACTAAAACAAGAAAGGGCTTTTAATGACATAAAGCCTAAATCATTTTCTACATCAGCATGTGTCCGTAATAGACTAATGTATGAAGTATACAACTTTTTCATAGACACATTTAAAATAGTAAATATTGAAATTTTGCTGGTTAAATAAATCAATGATGAAGACTTCTATACTTTATCGACCTATCCAAAAACAAGTGTAAGGTTCCGTTAATACGTTTACAGTCTTGTGAAGAATTGAGACGTATGAATAAGCAAAATGTAAACAGAATCATCAATACAAGATTCGGAGATTAATTTAACAGAAATGTAAACGAGAACAGAGTTGATTGCGGTAAAATTCAAGCTTTGTATGAATATTTAAAAGACACTTAACCATTGTGGTAATGGGGGTGACCGTATGGTAGATATGGGAAATATAATGTTAAAAATATCACATAGGATTAACATTATATGACTATGGAGAAATGGGAAATTTAATATTAAAACCGTCCATAAGATGAACGTGGTGGGTCTTAATGGGGGAAAAACACACACCTACTGACCATCACCCATACTCAATGACCAACACCCACACCTACTAACCAATACACCGTGTTGACTGACCAGCACTGACTCATATACTGACCAGCACTTACACCTACTAAGCAACGAAAAGAGCAGGATTATTTACTCGTGCACAAACATAAAATCACCTTGAAAAGGGTAGGAGTTCTTTCATATACACCCAAAACATACTATTACCCCTGAAAATAGTAGGAGTGCTCATACTTACACAATATCACCTCCAAACATACATAATATACTACCACACACAAGACAGAAGAGTGATGTTGTGAAAGACAAAAGACAAAGACATACACGCATACAATATTTATTGGCAGTGATTGAGTAGTATCTCTGTTTCTGATAGAACTGGGTGGCCTGAGAGAAGAACTGTTGAGGGTTTAACCAAAGATGGTTAACACCAGGGGCACCTCTTCACTGTTCATCGTCACGAAGCTTATCTGCACTGCATGTCCATAGACCAATACTCTCTTCAAGAACCCTAGCCTTTCAATGTACACTCTTCTTTTCCATACAGCAGTGTATGTGATCTTAGTGATGGCCTACACTAATTTCACATTCATAAGGTAGTCTGGATCAATCAGCATGCTTGAAATGATGGTCGATGACGCCACGTCCGTCCACATCTTAACTTGTCTTGAGAACAGTTGACACAAGGGGTTAACGCGCCTCTATATATAGTCTACCGGCTGATCGAAGCTGATTTGGAGGTTCCACCAAATCAAACGCGTGTGACTTAATTCAGTCACGGTGTGTTTTCTATCTTCCAATCAGAATGTAGCGGATGTGTGACGTCACTTTCGATATATATATATTATTTATACATACATACATACCCATCAGCGTTTCTATGTTTAACAAGTGCGTAACAGTTTTAGTACAGTATAACATGGCTGAAATGTAAACGTTGTGTTGGGATGTGCCTGCAGAGGACACTTCTTACATCAGGAGTGACAGTACGACCACTGCTACTGTAGCAAGTAATAATTCATAAAATGACTTCAATTTGGATTTTTGCGATTTCTTATTCTCGAAAGAATTGTTGACGGTACCACCTTTCTCTTTCTCCATCATAGCCAGCAAATGATGATTTGTAAAAAAAAAAGAAAAAAAAAAAAAAAAAAAAACAGACGGAAGAGCTAGAGACCTATTCTAAAACACCAGAAAGGAGAAGGACATACAATTGTTCAAAAACAAGAAGAAGAAGAAAAGGTAAAAGAAGCAATAGGAGATAAAAACCTTGAACAGTGAACAGAAGGAAGGGAGTGAAACAAAACTGTTAGTCTGTTACAGGACATTTTGGTAGAGCTAAAACACCTGAGAGAAATGTATGAAGCCATTTTAGCCAAACCTAAGAGAAAGAGAACTTCACAATCCAAGAATTATAAACTTTCCATGACTACATCAACTACCACCACTGAGACGCCACTACAGCAGCAGCAGTAGGACTTGGAGGTGGAAAAGGTTTAAAGCAGTTACCGCTGATGTTGTAAAGTCCATAATTTTTGTCAAACCCAACGGCCCTTTTGAGAGCCACCGAGATCTTCATCACAAAAATAGATGTGTGTGTGTGTGTGTGAATTGTTTATCAATTCTAAAAAGCAAATGAAAACATGGATATACTTATGTTTGTGGTATATTCTCGTGAATAAGAATCACAATGAAATTTGAAACACATCACGAAAGTCCATTTTTCTTCTTCTTACTGCCATGCTTTGAATCTATTCACTGGAATGGGTTCTTCATCTTATTCATTTGCTTCTGAAAACTCTCTCTCTTTTTTCACTTTCTTTACTTTTGTCTCTGGATCTGATTTCTCCTGTATTAAATGTTCCTTTTTTGACATTGTCAACAATTTGGACCCCAAGATCTTTTCTCCTAACAGACATAACAGGTATCTTCACTTTTATCTCGTGAGGAGTAGTCTGGAGTTTCTCAATAAGTTTTGTTGTGCGTGTATTTTCAAATGACGCTCTGTAAATCTCTCACCAGAAGTATTATCTGTTGTGGCTTGTCCATCTCCACATATTGAACTTAATGAGTGTTTTCTGTTATGTAGAGGGTGTTATATATATATATATATATATATATATATATATATATATATATATATATATATATATATATATATATATAGGGAGAAAGAAATAACTCGTGTCAAAAAATCGTCTGCGGTCACGAAAAGATCACACCCTTTTAAGGCGAAACCAGAAGCCAAGCAACGACGACGTTCTGTATCGCCTCACACCATGAAAGAAGTGTTGGCATAAGTTCACCCTAGTGATTTTTATGAGGACATGATGGATCCACATCCAGCACTATCCAGCTCCTCCTCAACCTCAAGATCAAGAGAGAAAGAAAATCGTTGTGTTGGCCCTGATAATTATTTTCACATTATTGTTACCAGCAACATTGCATGAAATAACACCAAGAAAAGAAAAGTGCTTACGAATTATAGACTGTGTGTCCGACCTATTGACATTTTCGAACGAATTCCAAAGAGGCACACGTTTGTCCAGGAAAGAAAAGATGGTGTATTTGTGGTAAAGTTGTAGAGTCGGAGCATCAATGATACATACAGAGATGTCAACGAATCAGAGGAATTATTAATTGAACAGAACAAGAGATTTTATCATTTTTGACTTTTAATGTTCTCAAGACGCAGGGAGTCACATTTCTAACATTTGTGTGTACAGCGCTCTCCACGACTGTATTCAGGAACCTTTATTTCATCATTGTCGGAATTTTAGTGTGATTCCAGGCGGACTTGAAAAAAAGAGTTCGTGGCTCCTATACTCTTTCTGATTTCGCTGAGTGGGTTTTAGACACCACCTTCGACACCTGGAACAAAGAGGAGGTGGCTCGTTATAGCCCATGGCATCAACACGCTACAATTATTGTTTACAATTTCTCGGGTTACGCTGGACATATCTTAGAATAAGGAATTGAATTTCCACAAGTCACCATGAATGGAGCCAAAATCATTTACATGAAAGTGGAAAACGTACAGTTTAAAGATTCCACCAGTTATTTGGCTATGCCATTGAGTAGAATGCCTAAAGCGTTTGGAATGACGGAAATGGTTAAATGATGTTCTCCACAGTTTTGCATTACCGAAGCAAATCAAAACGTCGTTTTCCAGCATTTACCTCACGTCTATTACTACTACACCTACGGTATGCGAACAGAACAAGGGAAGCTTTCTAAGCCTGGTACGAAACTCATTCTTCAGACCCTTTTGATTTTCAAGAAGAGATGCTGAAATGACATTTTACAATGGAGGTATCGATCCCTTTAAGGAAGCTTCCGCCATATCCAAGGCGTGTGCATTGTGTAACGAAAGAAGTTCATGTTTGAGAACAAACTACCACCTTAATCGTATCTATCTGTCAGCGATTCCTATTCAGCCATAACTTTGCGTTGGTTACATTACTTGTGACAAACTCAAGACAAGTGGATACAATATGCCAGAAACAGCGGAGAAAAAAAGATTGAATCCTATTCTGTCGATGGTTGGGATTTAGAAAATCCACAGATCGTGTATGAATTTTAGGGATGTTATTTCATGAATGTAACACGTGTTATCGTCACAGAGAACTTAAAAATCCTTCGACAGGGTTCACAATGGAAGATTTCTAAAAAAAATACGTACTAAAGACGCCAGAGTTTGGAAATGTGGGAACACGACTACGATCGACGTTTGAAAACAGTCTGTTTGGAGGACGGATCAGTGCCACACGCTTGTTGTATGAAGTCTATGAATCGTAAGAAGAAACAATCACATATATTGATGTGTGTTAGTTGTATTCTAGGTTTTGTAAATACGCTCGATTTCCTACTGGTCACACTGAAATGTTTACAGAACATATTGGCGTCGAACACACCCGACAGTACGAATATTTGATCAATTGTAAAGATTTTCTACCAACGAACTTGTACCATCCCATACTTCCTCATCATTGCCACGGAAAATTGATGTTTCCTTTATGTCATACGTATGCTGAAACAGCAACATTGTCGCCACAATGACCAAAAACGCGCCTTGACAGGGTCGTGGGTATGTGTCAAATTGTTTCATGCTCTCGATCGTGGATACCGATTGTTAAAAGTGTACGCAATTTGGCACTTTCCTACCATAGATCAATACCAACAGGACGATGACTCGAGTCCAGGGGTTGTTTTCAGGGTACGACCATCAAAATCCTAAACAAGCGTTACTGAAGGCAGGAAAAATGTGTTGATCCAGACAGGAAAAGAACCCCTATGTCGCTGAGACACACACATAAAAACTCACTTCACACTCCTAGCGAAGGCATGTATTCATCCTTTACGCCTGAGCAAAGACAAGGCAGAAAGAGACGTCGAAAATCCTTCAGGCCGCATAGACACGACTAAAAACATAGTAAAAAAGAAGAACTGTCCGAGATTTGGGTTTTTTGTTTGTTTGTTACTAAACATGATTCCCCGAGATTCTTGCAAATGTCAAAGGCAGAAATCGATCTGTTTGCCATGCCTCTGACGATGTGGACGATGCAAGAATTTCAATGGATTGAATTTCATCCCGTGTCGTCTCTGACAACCTCGGCTCCTATCGAGGTTGAAATCAAGGGACAAACCGAAGATTACATCGATCTGAATAACAGCTTCTTGTACATGCAAGTAAAGGTTCTCAAAATCGACAACACCAATACAGGCGACGAGGCGAACTACAGCCAAGTTTCCTCCTCGACGAGTGTAAGTCAAAACTTTCACCATTGCCTCTGGAATCCGATCCAAGATTAAAGATCATGTCTGTCAGGGTCAACTGCTTAAACGTTTATTTATTGGCATCGTCAGCAATGCTACCTTCAACGGAATCAAAACCTTTTCCAGTTCCAATATTTCAACGAGTCAAAGACAGAAGTGACCCGAGACGGCCAAACGTTGTCTACTAGACCTTATGAAGCTAACTTTGCCCAGAAGAATTATTTGAGATCTTACTTAATTCTGTTTGAAGCCACATACAGTTAGGAACCAAAATTACCCACGGCATTTGGTATGACGATTATGCAGAACGATATTGATTTCACTCAAAACCAAGGCAGCCACGAGTGACATTTCCACCCTTTAAAATCAAGCCAACTCCGTGTGGAACTTCAGCTTACAGTGACCCTCGAACACACAGTGAACGGGTTACCGTCGACTTTCACATCAACCACAGTGTTGAATATTTTGATCCCTGTGGATTACTTTCTTTCGAATACGATATCATAGACTTTATGAGAAGAAATGTTGTATCCACTCAGTTCAATAATTTGAGATTACAAGGACGGAATATATGGTGTGTGGACAATATTGTGTGTATTTGCTTCATCAACGCATTTTTGTATACCCATTAGAACATATACTGACTTGTTATGAGCGTGATTTCTCTGGAAAGATTGCAAAAAATAGAAACGTGGTTTGGTGACCATTATAGTTATAGGTTATCTTTATCTCACAAACGTAGTGTCCAACGATGGTAAAGTGATACTGCTAGATCATTGGAAGTCCAGTCTTACTTCTTAACGTTGTCAACCTTGAAAATACACTAATGATAAACTTTTTTTTTTATTTGGGGGGGGGGGGGGATTTGTCAATTGAACATAGTGTTAGTTTGTTTTAGAAAAAAATCTGTTGACATCCTCTTTCCTTTTTCTCTCTGTCGATCTTTCGTTGATTTTCTAAGAACGGTGGTTTCTTTTAGGTTTGCATGATTCCAACTGACCTGTATTTATCCGCTCTATGTACAAAACCCAGAGATGTTTTTCGTCACGTCAGGGCTTACATCATGTAAAGCAGTGAGTTCCCCAGTCTTACCATTCATCGTCGTCTCGTACACGAAGAAGAAATCAGCGAGCCAGTAAGAATAGGCAAATTAAGTGAGGCCATATAATGAATAGTGTGGAACACCAATTCGGTCGGGTGGAAGAACTAGAACTCTAGCCTAGCAAGCGTCACCTGAAGAAGAAGAAGATGGTAGCCTTTCAAACATCTAACCAACTGATAAGATAAATGATGGAGGAAGAAACAGCTAAGATAAAGAGGGTTTGAGCGTATGAGAAGTGGGAAAGGGAGCGAGAAAAGCGAAAGAGGGAGGAGAGAGGAAGAAGGAGTAGCAACGCCTCAACGAAAGGTGGGAGAGAGTCCAGCAACAGCTGAGGCAGAGGGAAGGCACTGTGTTATGGAGCTGGGACTGGAACTGCAATAACAGCAATATCAGCAGTCAGAACATGCCCTGATCTCACAAACCTAAGATTGTGAGATAAAAGCAGAGGCTCCCAAATATAGACTCTCCGTCTCCGTCGGGAGACTGAGCAACTACGATTAGACGTGTCTGTGTTGCGCAGCCCAGGCCAAGACGTGCAGTTGTCCAGGATATTATCGATCCAGGACAACAACGAACGGTCCTTTTCAGGGCCAACCAGTTCTCTCAGAAACAGAGATACTACTCAATCATTACCAACATATTATGTTGTTATTTGCTTATAGGTCTTTGCCGATGTTTTGTCATGCACAACTCAAGCTTAAATCCCCTCTCCACTCTTGTCTAGTGATTGATAGTATGAGAGTATGTTTGTGTGGATGTGTGTGAGCACTCCTATCCTTTTTCTCCTTGCATTCCTGTCGTTTTCTAGGGTGATAGTATGTTTGTGTATGTGTAAGCAGTCCTGCTCTTTTCGTGGTTAGTAGGTATATGTGTTGGTGAGTAGGTGAGTGGGTACTGGTCAGTCAGACAGCGTGTTGGTTAGTAAGTATGTGTGTGAATATTCCTACCCTTTTCAGGGGTGATAATGTGTAAGTGTGAGCACTTCAACTCCTTTTAAGGGTGATAGTATGTTTTGTATCTTTGTGTGTATGTTTAAGAACTCCTACCATTTTCAGGGCTGATAGTATGTTTGTGTAAGTGCAAGCACTCCTATTCTTTTCCTTGGTTAGTAGGTGCAGGCGTTGGTCAGTAGATGAGTGGGTGCTGGTCAGTCAGACGGCATGTTGATTAGTAGGTATGTGTGTGGAAATTCCTACCCTTGACAGGGTGATAGTGTGTTTGTATATGTGTAAGCACTCCTACTCTTTTTTGTTCGCTTGATAGTGTAGTTGTTGGTCAGTATAAAAGTGGCAGAAGGTCAACTGGTCACTTGGTGTGGGTGCTGGTCACTCAAACGGCGTATTGGTTTGTCGGCGTAGTTTTAACATTACATTTCCCATTGAACCCATAATGTTTCCTTTGAACCTGTAATACCATTTCATCATCATCGTCCTATTGACATTTTTGACATTACATTTTACCTTGACCCCATACCGGCCAATAATGGTAAACCTAAGGACTAGTTTTACGGGGTCAAAATGGAGACAATATGTTGACACCTTACCGGCCCATAATCTTAAACCTATGGATTAGTTTCCGGGGTTAAATTTATGACCTAATGTTAAATTCCTATTTACCCCTTATTGGCCCATAATCTTAAACATATGGACTAGGTCTATGGGGTTATCATGGAGGCATAATGTTAAATTCCTATTCACCCCATAACTGCCCATACGGTCACCTCCATTACTACTATCTCTAGATGATATCAATGAACGTTCTTTCTGCCATTTTGCATACCAATATATGCCTAGGAAATAAGTGAACGTACGAGTTGGATGTCTGACAGGATTGCATATCTGTTCATAAAGACACTTGTGAAAAATGATCTGGGTATTGAGGTAAAAATAATACCGAATAATGACGATAAATATATTGTATTCAGCAAGGACTTCATTGTAGATAGGTTCATAAAAGATGGCAAGTAAATAACAGTTAAAATCACAGTTTGATTTGTAGACTTTTTGAAGTTTATCGGCTAATCTCTAGAACAGCTGGATAAAATTTACCCGATGACAAGTTCGTTGAGACAATGAAACATTTTGAAAACTTGCAACCTCAATTTCTGAGAAAGAACATATAAGAACGATTTAACGAAACACTTATACGAACAAAAGACAAGTTTCATTCAAATCTGAGTGATTCGAACATAGCAAATGACGATTGCTTGTATGTACATGATGTGATGTCAAATTTCAACCTTCAAACATTAGGTGACTTTCACGACTATTACATGAAGAAAGATACTTTGTTATGTGGCATCTTGAAAAGAATTTATGAATGTCTCCATTAAACACTACAATAATGAACTAGCACATTATTACAGTGGGCCGGTTTAGCTGATGATGCAGGCTTAAAGATATCTGGTGTGGAAGATGACTAAGAGTGGAATCATGTAGTATTAGCATGATCTCACAATTATATGCTAAATTGAATCATAAATACTACTCAGACGTGGATGAAAAGATAAATAATGATGGAAGATATCATAAGTCAGTATCTAAGTCCTTTATTATGTACAAATAGTCAATAATTTATATCATAAAACTATGAGAGATTATGTGATGGTTAAGCACTTCAGATGGGCGGATAAGGAACACATTAAATGGATAGAAAAGAACTTGTTAATCATCCCCGATGTGAATAGCACAGGGTTGATTTTAGAAGTGGATTTGAAGATACCAACACATATGCACTACCATTTCAAGAGGATTTTTCTCTAGCACCGGAAACAACTTGTAACAGATCAGAATGTTCATCTTCATTGCAAAAGAAACTGATAATTGATTGCAAGGTTACGAGACTAAGTTATTGTGTACTTTGAAGAAAAAAAAAAGATAACTATATAATACATTACATAAATTTAAAGCTTTACCTGCAATTGGGTTTGAAACTGAAAAATAAATAGACCAAGTTATCTTGTTGAACAGCAACCTTGACTAAATACATGAATTGAACTGATGACTTGTTTGAGAAAAAAAAAGATTTAAATGATTTTGAAAAAGAACTTCTTCAAATTTATGACTAATTCAGTGACATTGACTTGGTGCTAGTCAGTCTGAAAAGCAACAAGATAAAATTAACCAAAACTATGGTGGTTTTATAGTGCTAGAGTTACACGAATGGTTGATGTGTGAATATTACTGCACCAAGTTGAACAACAAATATAGTGAAAAATTCATATTGCTTTGCACCGATGAAGATTTAAATATGAATATATTTAGACAGAAAACTTTTACACAGACATGAAGGACAACATCAAGATCTACGATACGAGTAACTATTCCAAAGATAACGTGTTTAATATCCCTCAAGCGAACAAAAATGTTCCAGGAGTTTTCAAAGATGAGCTAACTGGTGTACTATTCAGACAGTTCTGTTGATTAAAGCAAAACTTTTTTCATTCAGGACTGATAACGATAAAACAAAACTTTGCAAAGGAATTTTTTTAAAAATGTGATTAAAAATAATTTAAACTTCGACCAAAATTGTACATTCGAACATAGAGAAAATTACCAGGAAATAAATGTACTCAAGTCATACAATCAGCAGATGTACAGCATCACAATAAACAAAATGGCATTGTCTATATATGATGACAAACGTTTGTGGTTAGCAACGCAAACACGTTACCTTACGGTTGCTTCAATGCTTTGAATTAAAAGGGAAACTCGAGTCTCGTTAATTTTGTTTGTTTGTTTGTTCTGTTTTAAAGTATCTGGAATTTATCCTCTCATTCCACCTGGTTTTAAGATATTCTCTTCGAAAACCGTTTTCATTGCCTTCCTGTCCTGGCTGTAGAAGACTACACAAATCCGTGTATTGCCTCTGAAACTTCTGATCACAGATTAGTACTTGTAAACGATCACCTATACCGATATTTCAAAATGCCTACAACTTAAAGGGAACTTGGTTAAATGAGCTGCTTTCTTTTCACGTCGGCAAGATACCCACAGTCATCTTTTTGCAAACAAAGTCTGTCGGGACAAATGAACAAGTAACTCAAATCCGATATTCAATGTATGATCCGGGTTTATCACAACCACATTTCCATCTTTGAATAACCACTTTCTGTCGAATGTCTTGTTCCACAGAAATGTTACACAGATGATACGATGTGATCAAAACAGTTTCTGTATTCAGTCTCAATCAGATGTAGTCCAAACATCGTTTTACGACAAGTAGTCACTCCACAAATTATCATGTAATGGGGCTCTTTCAAATATATTCATATATTCGTAAAAGAGAATTAATTTTAGTTTATTCTATTGAATGTTAACTTGACCATCAAACACGAAATAGATATACATTTTGTGGGAACATACGTTTTTGTTTCTGCTGATTTCAAAATGAATGCCTTGTTGTAAGTCAGCAAGTGTATGAATCCGCAATGTAGTCCATTATCCTGAATACTCTAATTAAGCCAGATTCAATGAATGCCAGTGTAAAAATGTTTACAACTTACGTTTCTAATTTATATGTGGTTTTGTTGTCTATCAAAGAACTAAATAGCGGTTTCTGCAACTTCCTGTATCAATTGAAAACCGTGGGAATAGACTATGTTTGGCAGACCTTCTATAGTCACCGAGATCGTATACATAGCCGAGTTTATAACATGTTTCAGAATCACTTTCTACACTCTTTTTGCGCAGTACCAAACCACCCTTGAAGCTCAAGCTGAGAGACTCAAGTGTAAGGTTTGTATTGGCTGCTATTTCTGTTATTCTCTCCCTAGTGATCTACTTGTAAAATGAAGTCCATTTCTGTACTTGTCATTCAATGAGTGTAATTTATTAAGAGGTAATGGCATCATACTGCATACAAATGTTTTCCAGTTCACAATTGCTAGCTTTTATCATTACGGAAGCATTTGCAAGTGTAATGTTAAATCTGAAATTCTGTGGAAGATTTCATAGATGCAGTAAACAGTGAGCTATAAGAGTTTGGAAATCAAGTGAAATTTAAAACTTTTTGCTTACAACACAAACTGTATAGCTTCAGTACCAGTGTTTAGCGTGTTAACTGCTTTTGGACTCAACTTTCTAACGATTTCATTCAAGATATATTATTTAACAATGGTTGTTATAACTATAATAGGTAAAGGCAAATCTTTTTAGGTCATGAAAATGTTATAGTCATTTAACTTGAAAATGTCATCACCACCGTAGGGTATGGTTATGGCTTTCACGAGCATTCTACCCAAGTTGTTTATCACCGCATTGAAACATCTCTTTTTACCTCCATGTCAAACGACACGAAGAAACATCCAGGTAAAATCATGATATTTGAAACTTACGTTCATTTTTAACGGTAATTTGTTTCAGCCAATCAGCGACCTTTATTCTTTAAAATTCGATATTTAATATACCACCACACATAGGCTGGTTCTGCAGCTCATACAATAATTAGTTGGCTTTGACCATAACGCCTTACAAAATTCTAAGGTAGAACTTATCAATAGGCACTACAAGGTGTATATAATGCGTGGGCTAAAATAAATGAACAACAATATTGGTGAATGGTAAATGATTTTAGACGTGAATACAACACATTATAGTTTATGTCACATATGGAAACAGTACACGGATAATCAAAGTCAAGCAAGACACAAGAGATCTGAAGACAAACAGACAAACGGAAAGGATTTGAAGCAAGCTAAACAAGCAGCCCGGCATTTATTTCAAAGTATTTGTTCAAAAGCATTTGATTTCACTGCACATAAAGGTGATGTGTTTCCCACATGACAAGAAACGTCAACGACTCAGCCTAAATCGCAAAGCGTAACGGAAAAAGAATATCCAATTAAACGCTCAGTTACTATCAGACAATCAATACAAGTCCCTGAGAATATCTACATTCTAATAATGGACACAAATGGGACGTTTGATTAACAAATATTAGACACAGAAAATAGAATAGACTGGTACTATGGAAAGATTTAAAGTGGAGAACTTCCATCTGCAGTGAAAAAATGTTATTCACTACTCAGGAGGAAAGAGAATTAAGAAGAATATAAATGTTGTAGAATTGTCAAATTATAAATAGAGTTAATGAGACTTGATGCTGAAATGTGGAAAAAACATATCGACGAGCTTAAAATGGACATCAGCAAAGAAAAAGGCCAAAAGGAAAAGACTGTTTTGCAACAACAGTTGTAAAGGATTGAAATTGTAAAAGCTCAAATAGATGAACACCGAACAGAGTTAGCTAGCAATTTCAGTTAAAAACATTGGAAAAAGCAATTCAAAACTAAGGGAAAAATTACTATTACATGAAAGGATGAAACAATTGTTCAAAGAAAAGGGTGTAACAATAGCGTCAATTGTTTTCCTGCTCCAACTCCACCTACTCCACTAACTCCTCTAACTTTAGGTGAATCATTTTGTGCCATGATAAAAAAGACTTGAAAAATGTAGCGGACTATTTATTTGGCTTAGCCAAAAAAGCATCATTAGCATTAATTGGTATTATTGATAGACTGATAGACTGGTTGCTTAGGAGTGCTGGACAACGTCCTTCTTTCCTCGCTGAACACGCTTTGTTACTTCTCCTGGCATACTTTCCAGTAGGTCTTTTACCCGCATGTGTTGATTAGAAGTGTAAACTTAACATCTTTCAGAGTTAGAGGTTCGTAAGCTATTTCAACAAGTAAACGATACCAGCTCATACAACCACCAGTATCAAAATAAATGATTGTTTTGTTTATTTCATGGTCAATATTGTTTTTGGCGTTGGTAAATTGGACTTTGTTCACGTCTCCACTTCGCGTCATTGTTTCACTGCTCCGTGATTGCCCGATGTCATCGTGCCTGAGGCAACATACATCGAATCTGCAATTTGAACGTCCGAGAATCTGATAAAATTAGCAGACATAACAAGAGGACTATCGTGATCATAGTCCTTCTTCTATACATAATGCTTACCCACTTGGTCTTCATTTTTGTCTTCTACCGCTTCTTGTCTTACTATCACATATTTGTTTATTGGCCTCTGGTATACCTCTCATTGGTACTTCAATATGGATGGTAGGGTTTAACTCAAGTTTGAACAAGTCACTGGATTTCTGCAAATTGTTGTTGTATCCAACGATACTACCCATTTTCATTACCATGTCACTAGGTAAGAAACATGTACCATTACCACCAACAGTATTGACCGATTTCACAACTGAATCTTTTATGTATTCCCGGAATGTTACCTTGATGTTTTCGTCTGTGTCATAACCTTGCTGTCCTCAAAATGGTAGCTACATTAGCTTTTTAACAATGGCTTTGAACCTGTGCACCCAAGACGCAGATTGTCATTTAACATTAATATACCTACATCTGTCAGAGCAAATAGCTTCTAATGTGCTGAGATGCAGTAAAATGCTACGACATGCATACATGCATCATCTGTCAGACCATTACTATCCTGCCAAAAAAAAGATGTCCAACTTGTAGGTTCTTCTTTGTCTACATATATTTCATTTCATCAGCATACAATGTTCTCCAGTACTGAACAGTACCAGATCATAGTTATATTTACGTTTAAAAGCAGCTAATACAACATCAGATATAGGCTTTCCGAAACCTACCTTGGTGTACAGTTGTATGTTCTTCTGGCCCAAAATCGATCAAGTATTTGCGTTTATCCTTGAGGTATCTGCAGTCATGCCATGGTGGAATCCTCAAAATGTCGCAGATCAATTAAATGTATTTCTATAACAATATATATATATATATATATATATATATATATATATATATATATATATATATCTGTGTGTGTGTGTGTGTGTGTGTGTGTGTGTGTGTGTGTGTGTGTGTGTGAAAATAAACACGAAATTTGTACATTGATTTGACTCGCTCTAGTATGTTCTTGTCTATCAATTGCATCAAGGATATCCTGCAGCCGGATGTTGCTATCCACACTCCAGCTTTTTTATTCTGCCATATTTCATGCCACATTGAGATCTGTATCTTTTCACAATGTCATTATATTCAGATTTTTAAGAGCACTTTTTAAAAATGTTTATTAGATTGTATGTGAAAAAGTTTGTTTTCAGTAAAACAATTTTTTTTCTCGTTAAATATATTTGTTATGTTAGCTTGGTTAGTTGAGATTTAACGCACTAAACTTAGGTGCAGGACAAAGGTAAGGTTCTGTCCTGGTTATCTTTATTTTAAGTCTAGTTCCATTTGTTATAGATGACGTTTTAGCTGTTATCTAAAAGTTTTAGAAAAGTCAAATCATTATCTTTTATTACGCAAATACGTTAATCTTCTATTTAATGTTATTTAAACTCACATGTAATCTTCTGTTGATTTTGCACTATGATCCTTTCATGTCACTTATTGTAATACCAGATTAATTTCGTTTGTTTTATCTCTACATCTCTAATATTTAGTCTCGTTTTTCCATTGCTTCTACCAGTTTTTTTCTGCGACATTTGTAACATTTAAAAGTGTTTGTTTCTATATTCCAGCTGCACAATTTCAATTAATACTGGATGTCTGTAAAAAATAGATCTTCAAAGTCTGTATATCCGCATACTGCGTCCGATAAATTCTTCCCAAATAAATTAATTTTGGTTAATTTTTTGGTCTTTTGAGGGATCAAAGGTTTTATGGACACTGTGAAATTGAACATGGTAAAACCGTTTTGAAGGAAAATTCATAGTTAATTGAGTAAGCTGTGTGAGCCTCTACCTTCTTTGAAAGAAATTTTAAAGCTGTTTAGATGCCTGATGATTGCATCAACATCTATATGATTTTATTGCATTTTATCATGCTTGCAATCTAGTAGACCAGAATGTAGTCTTCAACGTTGCAATTGTTTTTCAGCTTGTTTGTGACGTAGTTTGAATCAATTTCATATTCTCGAATGTTGTCTCCTTTCATTACTTCTGTGATATTATTCATTTCCGTATTAGGACATTGCCTACAAAATAGTCACCTTATCGCGTTTTTCGTGTATATCATTTTGTTCCTTAACTGCAATATTTTGGAACATAATTTCTTTTTCGCCTCTGCTCTCGTGATCAATGCGTATTTTTATACGTGCATTGTTTGACTCCATTATTTTCTAATGCACTCTGCTTTTACCACATCTTTCTCATTCCAAAAACTGGTTAAAAGTTACAGTTTTTGTGTTCCTTGATACTGATATCTCTGTATGGTGATTCAAACCTTTATTTGAACTGAATTATGTTTTCTGATGACTCCCAGCTGTTAAACGATTCATCGTGTCCCTTCCATATGACAAGCTCATTCTGTTTGCCTTTCATTTTTGTGCTGTTCAAGATCTTTTCAACTTTGTACATATCATTATGTTGCTTGTAGAACATGCCCTCAATATCCTCTCCTTGCAAGTCTTCCAGTTTGTAAATAACAGGATGTACTAATATTACTTGCCTGAGTTTGAATATTTCTACGGTAAAGTTAGAGAGGTTTCCCTGTGTAAATATTGTTTTGTATTTTGAAATTTTGTTTCACCAATTTTGAATGTTTGAGTTCCAAATGTATCAATTGTCAAATAACTGAATAGATAATCCACTTTAGACCTAGGTTCTTCCTGGATTGCTTCTATCGGGGTCATGACTATTGTCGTGTTGATGATTGTTATTATATCCATCAATTAGATTTGGTAGAATGTGAACCCATTTTCTGGTTTCATTTTGACAGACATACTTCCACATTCAAGTCTTATGGGTTCTGTTAAACCTTTCCACTGCAGATGCTTTTTTTCTCTGAGTAGGTTGAAAAGTACTCGGTGTTTTCATTTTCAGCAAATCCTTAACTTTCCTATTGTGGAACTCTTTTCTCTCATCCAACCGTATCGTTCAGGCTTTCTTTCTTTAAAGATTTCTCTGAAAGCATCGTGTATGTCATCTCTCTCTCTTTTTTTTTTCTTTTTCTTTTTTGTTTACTCTCAGAGCCCATGTGCATTTTGTAAAGATATATATCACTGTCAAGATGTATTTGTGACCATCGATGAATGTTTCATACGCTTACATGTCAACAATGTCTGCTTGTCACTGGTCATCCATGGATGTAATATAGACCCTTCTGAATGGAAATCGTTTGCTCGATTGCTTGTGTGATGCTTTTTTAGATTGCTAATCATTCTTTTAATTCAATACTTTTTTCCAGACCCGTTTAGTTTGTTCCCACAACTGATCGATATTTGTGTAAGCAACTATACTCTCAATACAGCAGTAGATATGCCTTACTGTTCTATATGAACCATCTAAACGGTATAAAACATCTAGAAAATACTTTACTCTTGACAAATTGTCGTTAGGCGTTATCAACAAGCGAAAGGGACAGTCATCTACAACTGGAAAATTATTTTCAGCAATGTACAACATTTTTGTGTCATTTCTATTGTTGATTCAATACTAGTTAGTTTATAGACTGAGACACCATTTGCTGTTTAAAATCTCTTTTTGCTTTCCAGAAATGTTATCGATGTTTTTGTTGCATCGTTGTAGATTTGAGCTTGTAAAGAAGATGATATCTTCAAGTTTTACCGTAAATTTAGCAGAATCCAAATCTGTATATTTTTCCACATCAAATACGTAAGTTATTCCTTGATCATACTGCATTGTCTTGATCATCTTGCTATCAGATATGGTGCATATTATGTCGATGCTATGGTTATTAAATGCAATCTGTAAATCACCTCTTCTCTAAACCAATGCAGGATATATATCGACAAAAAAAATTTGTTTTTGTCTTAAATTTTGTTTTGTATCACAAACACCTTTAACCATAATTTTATCCAATCCAAACGAGTAAACAAAAACACATTGTCTCTTGATACAGAGATTGTTGCTTTTATGTTATAATCATGAAATAGTTCTATCACTTCTCTAAAATCTGTTGAGTTTATCACAGTGGAGCTTTGTGCCATTATTTATGTTTTATATGGAATTTAACATTTATTTCTGGTTTCGTGATTTTACACAATAAAAAATAACAATGTGGTCTATGAGGTAGATGGTACTTTTTAATATTACGCCTGTTAAACATCATTATGGTCTTGTGACATGAGGGTGTTGTTTATATTCACGTAGTAGTACGAAAAGTTGTCGAGTTTAAAAACATCACCATGGTCTAGGAACATGGGGGAGGGGGTGGTGCAGAGTATAGAAGCAATGACAGAGCTGGCCTTTGAATTAGTTCAGTCAAACATTTCTTTTATTTTATTTCTTGAATGGTAAGAAAAAAGTCCTTACAGTTCTAAATGTAGCAATGTTCCATCTTTCTCATTACTTACCCACTTATATCTTATAGAGTTAGTCGAGAAGCCTGGTCCGTCGACACAGTGTGTTTAAATATAGCATATTATGTATTCAACACTCTAAAAAGTTATACTGGTTCTATATTATAACATCTTTTATGTTAAATGAATGTGACTACATTGAAGTTTGTAATACAAACGTGTTTGTGTACTTATTCCCATTTGATTAGCCCTCTATTGATCGATTTTGTCATTAAAAAAAAGATTTGATGAAGAATATTGTATAGAAACACCAATATAATTGATTAATATTGATCTTGCCTTTACATATCCTGTTGGCAATAATGACGCCCGTGTGTGTAATTTAATTCAATTAAGATCTTATTCTTGCAAATGCACAGCAAATTTCGCGGTGCGATAACAAGCCGTTAGTTTTGTTCATTTACACATCCATGCAATCCTTTAATTAAAGTAATATCCGGAAAACAACCTTTGATAAAGAGAGATGAATCTTTCTTCTAAGATAGCTCAGGCTGCATCATAACTTATTCTAAGCAATAAACATGCATTTAAAGACCTTATCTTTGAAAAGGATTTCCGATTAATGAACATATTTAGTTTCTTGTATCACATAGGCGAACGACGTTTAAAAATGTTTCCGCTATCAATGTATTGCACGCATCAGCTTAATGATATTCTCTTGTTACAATATCTCACTTCGATGTTCAAGTGACGCTGCTCAGAAGAGCGATGGGGACCTTTCTCACATCACTCATGGAGGATCAAAGGAAAGCGGGTTTGAAGATCTATCGATACATATAAAATCGAGTCGTAGCAGGTGCAATGATTATCTCTTGAATTGATACCATCAACCAGTGACCTCATGTTCCAAAGGATTAAAAAAAAAAAAAAAATATAGCTGTTGACATTGTCCATTTCACATCCTTTTTCTGCCTGAATTAAATACGTGTATCACAACTGCAAAGGATCTGGGGTTTCTAGTCGCTTGAAAAGCAAATGTGTCACCGTTTTGAATATATCCATATGATGTAAAGGAACCCATTTACCTAATTTGGATGAATTTTTACACAGGAAGTTCGATGAAAAACGTGTTAGCTTTATGTTGGTCTGATTAAGTTATGAACATTCTGTTAATCACACAACTGTAAATTGTATCGTAACAAAGATTTTTTATTGAGAAGATGTAAAAATATATTCGTTCGGACGGAGAAAGTGTCCTACATTTGTCTCGACTGCGGACGAATGTAAATGTTGATTAATGCATATTAGCTCATGCAGCACTAGGAAAGAAATTAATCGGACCGATATGAAGCACGTGCAACCTAAAGAACAACCTTCTTGAGCATTTACCTGTATAGCGCACGCGATCTGTCTATTTGTCACACTTCTATATGTATATGATCGTGTTTCCCAGTGTTGAACACCGGTGAAGGATTTTTTCTAGCTTTCATCACGTGACTGCTGTCTTTCATCACATGATCTTCTGCTGCAAGCATAGTGCACACAAAGTGATAAAAACTCGCCGATTTCCATCCTCACCTGAGCATTTTTTCACAATAATCAAGATAAACATTGATTGCAACAAAATTATATACTAAAACGAGCATCCGTTGAATATAGTGTCCCTCAAACAGGACGTTTGGCATTGATCAACCTAGCTACATTTACAGCTTCTTGTTGTCCAAATTGGAGTAAAAAAAAGCCGTTGTTGTAATTGTTATTTAAATTAAAAAAAAAAAAAAACAACAAAAAAAAACAATATTCTCATTATTATTTACAAAGTGTAAATGAATTCTAGATCAAAGTTTAGTTTTAACATATTTATTGCCATTTATAAATGTTAACAAATGGGGTCGGGCTACACATTCTTACAACTTAGAACAAGCCCTTCCCTACAATCGATTAGATATTTACATGGATAGCGGCACAAAATTAATATGGGTTCATACAATTGTATGTAAGCATACATGATTCAGGGAATATAGGTATAAGAGAGAGAGAGAGAGAGAGAGAGAGAGAGAGAGAGAGAGAGAGAGAGAGAGAGAGAGAGAGAGAGAGAGAGAGAGAGACAGAGAGAGAGAGAGAATGAGAGAGAGAGACAGACAGAGAGAGAGAGACAGACAGACAGACAGAGACAGACAGAGAGAGAGATGAAGAAATTAATGATCGTGGAAGAAATTGGACAAGAGTACATACACCAAAATGAATACACAAGACAAACAAAAGTTAAGAACATCATGTCTTTCTTTATCAATATGGCAGTAATTAGTTGAGTTCAGAAATCAAAATTTTGAATACTCATTACTCAAATTTAAATCGGGGACTATATCATTACTTTTTGTCTGTCTCCATTAATCTTATGGATAAAAGTGGAGTTTATTTTTTGGCCTGTTCATATTTGTATCATTGAGTGAGCTATCTGAAGTACACAATTTGGACGATGTGTTTGCCTTTACCTAGCGGTCTCAATCACTGTTCTTTCAACGCTGATATGTATTTCAAGTTTAAACTGAATTTAATTTTTCAGTGGAAACCTAACTTGGTTGCGTTCTCTATTAAGGTGAGAAAATATGAAATTGGTGTTTTGCTGCTTGAAAGTTACTGCAGTATTCTCAATACGTCATTTTGACTTCGACCCTCATTTTTTTTTTTTTTTTCCATTGGTTCAGGGTTATGAGAAAAATAATCTGTCATTATACATCAATGTAAGGTTCTGTCCTGGTTGTCTTTATTTTAAGTCTAGTTCCATTTGTTATAGATGAAGTTTTAGCTGTTATCTAAAAGTTTTGGAAAAGTCAAATCATTATCTTTTATTACGCAAATACGTTAATCTTCTATTTAATGTTATTTAAACTCACATGTAATCTTCTGTTGATTTTGAACCATGATCTTTTCACTTTACCTATTGTAATACCAGATTAATTTCGTTTGTTTTAGCTCTACATCTCTGATATTTAGTCTCGTTTTTCCACGTGAGGATCAGTTTTGCGTCATTCACGAGGATTTGTATCTTATGCAAAAGTTTTACTCTCAGGGTGAAATTGTCCTATCCTACACCGATGTATATAAACGATTATATTAATCTACGCTACAAGGTAGGGGAATATACCCTATATAATCGCGTATAAACCGATACCAACTGCAAACTGCATATACCCAGATCTGCCATTGCATAATGCGCGGGCAGATCTGGGTCTAAACAGTTTGTAAGGACTAATCAGTAGAACAAACAATATAGACCCTGATCTGCCAGCGAATTATGCGACAGTAAACTTTGCAGATTGTATAATTAACACAAATCTCATAACTTTTTATTATGTATTGAAAGGTAGGTCGTTTCTGTCGATTTTTCCATTTCAAAATTTAAGAATAAAATACGTAAACAAACTTGTAACTGAATGAGCATGTTTAACACCACAAGAGTCTTTTGATTGGTTTAATTGTCAAGAAGGAGAAGACATAATTTTTTCAAATATATTTTTAGTTGGTTTTGTTGTTTTTTTTAATACGAAATCGCCCATTTTAAAAGATTTTTTTCTGCATACCTCTTCATCCTCACTGCTTTTGTTAGGTATTAATTTTTGGTTGTATATTAAAGAACCCTTTTGTTGGCAAACTCAGTGCTTGTAGTCTGTTAAGTGTATAGGCTAAAATAAAACTATGCGGAATGTAAGCTGCTGTTTTCAGATAGAAGCAGTTTAAGACATTATTTTCCCTGTCTCATGCACTATCTTAGATATTATTTCAATTAAATTCTAAAATAAGCAAAATATCGCACAGCTTTAATAGATTTCTTCTTTGGAAGAAAAATACTTGTTTATCCCGAATTCATTAACCATATGTCTCATCTAAGGAGCAAAACTCCACCATAAATTTAGTATTGCCTTGTATGCAAAGAGCTGCGGAGGCTCAGTTGGTAGAGCGTCAGACTAGTAAATCAACCGTTTCGCGTTCGATACCTGTCCATACCAGCCTGGTTCGGCTCCCTCGGAGTGTCGTTGAGAAAGGCACTTAGCTCCCATTTCCTCGGTATGATATAGCCAATAATGTGTTAAAAGTGTTGTTAAAACAACAATAACAAAGCAAAAAGAAAAACTGGTTCCATGCGTGCAGTTTCTGAATTTTAAAAACACAAAGATCGATTGATTTAAGTAGATAGTCTGCAATAAAATGCATCATGTAGCATGTCCCGATGGTAACCTAAGATTTCTTTTCATAGTTTATGATGCTCATTCATGGTGTTAATTGAAAATACGAAACTTTATAACGCTGAATGATACTGTATGAAACAGAAATATTATGTCAGTAGTGTATCATACACTCAGAATACAATAAATATCCTTGTTAAAATGAATTCTTTGGTCCGATAGTGCATTATAAAAGTGTTTATCTCAAGTTTATTACCTTAGATAAAATACATTCATATCTTTATGGTTTCTTTAATCAAACAAAGTCGATTTGGAATTACTTTCACGAGCATAATTTAAAATAATCGAGTCAATAAGCTGATGCCTGATAAGACGGGTTATAAATTCAATTTTCTGTTATGTCTTTCATTATACGGAAAATATTTGACACAGTCTTGTAAATTTTCTACATTTATTACATAATCAAATTTCCTGTTATTTGAGGGATGTAATCTATTTTCCAAATTGTCGATAGATTATTTTGATTAAAGTTTATTATGGCACGATGTTTTCTCCTTTCAAGATTTTGATCCAGTTCAAAGTACGTAATATTGTATTGAATCCTGTAAAAAATATGTAATAAACAACATCTTGAAACAAATACCATTCCAGGTTTCTGAACGTTAAAAACTGCAATGTTCAAAAAAGCTGACGCTAACTGATTACTTGTAAGTGTTCTTCTAATTTTCTATAAAAGGTTTCTTATATAAGTACAATATACTAGCATGGGAGCCAAACACAACTACAATAATATGCATCACTGATCATAACTATTTATATCTATATACCTTTTATAATCTTTTGGCGTAAAAAAATGTAAATATTTTATTTGTGTGATGCTTTAATATATATAAATATAAAAGCATCACACAAATAATATATATATATATATAAAAGCATCACACAAATAATATATATATATATATATATAAAAGCATCACACAAATAATATATATATATATATATATATATATATATATATATATATATATATATATTATCCTGGTCAGAATTAGTCTTTCAGGGATAAGTTTGCCTGAGGTCTTACGTTTCAGTGTGTGTGTGTATGTCTGTGTGATATTGATGACATCTTTTTGTAGAAGGTAATATTTTTTAAGATCATTCATTAATTGTATTAGGTTTCTAATTATGAGATGGATTTGATAGCACACTGGGCGTGAATGCGCTGCTCTGATATGTAAATATTGATTCAAAATTAAAGTCTTTTTTTCCTGTTTGTAGTCATGATTCTGTCATTGAATAGGGAGGTTTTAATTAAATTATTACTTTGCTCCTGCAAATGCACAGTAAAATTTGCTACATGGAGACAGCGTGTCTTTTTATGGCATATACACATTCATCATATTCATTTATCAGAGTAATATCCGGAAAATTCATTTATTTACACAAATCTCCTGTAAGAATCGTCTAGACTAAATTGTAAATAATTCAAATCTTTAATAACGTGTATTAAACAATTTATCACTGAAACTAATTTCCGATAAATGGATAAATTAATTTCCCAGTGTCACAAGGACAAATCTCTCTTGAAAAATGATTTCCTTTATCAATTTAATTAATGCGTTAGTATAATAATATTCTTATGCTGCAAATGCCCGAATGTAGATTTAAAGTGATGCTACACAGAAAAGATAAAAGGGCTTTTCTCACTTCTGAAAATCAGTACCAGAGAAGGATGGGACTGAAGATTTATCGATGAATAAAGAATCGAGCAATTTTTGTTATCAAGTCATAGATGGTTAAAAGTTTATTGCATTAACGCCATCAACCAGGGATTTTGATGAAAGAGAAATTTGAAAGGGACACGAGAAAGAACGCTATTAACAAGTGCAACTTTCCAGCCATTGTCAATGCCAGAGTGGAAAACTATGTTCGTTAATGCTTTTGGGGTCCCTTGGGGAGCATCTATGGATGCAGTGGCTCTTGCAACTAAAACGCCATTATTATTCAAATTCTTACGTTCTTTAGCGTCTGACACACTCACATGTAAATAAAATACATACACACATACATACAATTAGATTAAAACATACAAACATATACATGTAGATTTTGGAGATGGTAAAGTAGTTGGTGTATGAAAGTTAAGTATCTCAATTTGTTTCAGTTATGGCATAATCACAAAGAAGACATTTGTGAAGTGCAATCTTAAAAGAAGAGAGTGTAGGTGTATGTTTTATATCATTGGAAATATGTAAATGGTGTTTTTTGTAGAGTTGTTTTGAAAATAGGCAAATGAAGATTAGAGCTTGAAATAGACCGTAGATTGTATGAATGTATATTTTAAGCTGGAATCAGGAGATCATTCATATATTGTGGAGCCATATTATGAAAAGATTTATATGTCATCTTAAACTTTTTTTGACACGTAGAAAGAACATTTTTATATATTCAATTACATGAGAGCTGTCATGTCAAATGTACATCGCTTTTGCTTTTAATTTTTATTTTGTCTTGATCTGTGAAACCCACAAATGAGAACACATGTCCTGTAATTTATATTTATGAACTTTGAAAAAAAAGTGTCAAGATATGTATGTAGCAAAGAATATTACACCTCTCTGAAAGATAGCATTTGTCTAATCATGTACATTACTTTACGTATATCAAGCGAATAGAATGCGAATTTATCACAAACGTCCATGATACCACTTAATTTTACTCTCACCAGGCAGAAGTTTCTAAAAAGAAATGTCAAATCTTCTTTTAGTATTTAACCTGCAGGTATGTTTAGTTTGAAAAGTAGTTCAATGTTTATAAATACATCTCCTTAAATACCTTTGTTTTGTTATCAGTGTTTCAATGTTATATAACTCTAACCTGGGACAAGGCTAATCGTGTAATTTCCGACTCGATGATCTTTTTTTCCCTCCATTTTCTGGGATTTCGAGTATAAATATAGTAGCTCGATGGAAAAAACAAACAAACAAACAAAATTGCCTTATTACCGTTAGTTTTGTCGCGAATACATTTGAAGAGCGATAACGTATTGGAGACACATTACAAAGACAATTTCTCGAGTTACTAACCTTGTCTCCTACTTATAATATATTATATCCGTTTAAATGGTTTAAACTATCAAATAGCTCTAAACAAAAGTTTCCAGAAAAGACAGTTATTATATATACACATGTCTATATATATATATATATATATATATATATATATATATATATATATATATATATATATATAAAGAGAGAGAGAGAGAGAGAGAGAGAGAGAGAGTATATTTTATAGTTGCAAAAGAGACGAGGATCTATCATATCTGATTAATGAAACAGTGTTTATTTATCATGTAGAAAAGAAGACCTGTTTAGTTCAGATAGCGTCGACATTATGAACACGCGCGAATTCCCCTTCAACTCGTCGTAAGTCTGGCCTTTTATCCGTAAGTTAATACTTGTCCGTAACTGCATATATATAACTGGTTATGGATATTTGTGTTGTACATGTTGTATACAAACTTAGTATAGGTGTCCTTCCTACTGCCGTTAGATTTAATAACTGATTTTGTTTATTTTATTATTTGATCAATCACCGGCTGCTACTAATTTAAATTTCAAGCATATTATTCAAACTGTGGTTGAGCACTGAACACATAGAAACGATTCGATTAGACACGTGCTTTTCAAATATGTTGTTTAAATACATACAAAAGAGCTTCTTATGCATATTTCTTTGTTACTCTTGCCGATATCTGCCAGACAAAAAAAAAAAAAAAAAAAAAAGAGCAAAGACAGAAGAATGTTTCGACCATTTAAAATTTTCATGAAAATGTATTATAGTATAATTGACGTGTATAGAGGAAAGGTGCTTCACGTGTAATATATTGCACTGGCATTGTTTTAAACTGTAAAAGAGTGTAACTTGCTGATCGGGACATAACGAGTTAAAATAGAAGCTATCGAACACGAAACATCATGACATTTATACTCAAGAGTACATGTAATCATTTTAAATGTTTACTTCTTGCATCCATTCATACCGTTTTAGCAATTGGTTTCTTTATTACATATCGTTACCTCTAATGAATGTGAGAGAAATTGACCAGTCATACTTTTGCAATTTTAAATCTAGTATCCCTATACGATAGCATTTTGTGGACCGCTCATATTTATTAAAATACCCGTATGTCTCTGAACCCTTGTATACGGTAGTGCTGTCTATACATTGATATCCAAAACCAGTCAGCCAATTTAAACCAGACAGTCATTATTTTTTGCATTTTTAAATCTCGTATCTATATACAAGAACATTTCTGCAGCATTCATGTATTTTTAAAACTAAAATACCATCGAGTCCCGGGATTGTAGTAACCGCTGATATGCATAAACAGTCATATTTTGTATTACCATCTAGTGTATGGAATGTCGTGTACTAGAATTTTCAAGGTAGGTAAATGGTTATAGGATTGGCACATATGATAGACACGCAGCAAATAAGTTAAGTTAGTAGCAAAGGACTGAAGTCTTCTATAATCGACCAATTCATACCAGACAAGTTAGAAATAAATTGCAAGTCCCTTTAATACGAACTACCACTAGAAAAGAATTGAGATGTACGAATAGGCAAAGTTTAAACGGGATTGTCATAAAAAGACAAACAATCGTTAAGAGAAATTTAAATGAATGTAGATTTTACGATCGTTACATTTTAGACTTATATGAATCTCAAAATATCCCATTGAGCCATATTTGAAGAGGATCATCAACAGAAAAATGCGACAATTTGGTTCTTAAAAAGTACAGCTTGACCTAACTATCAGATTTAGGAAAAGACACACCCAGGTTAGAAGTTAAGTATAGAAAATATCCACACGACAAGGTTTTCAATGTATAGATGTAAAATGGATGATGCAATTGAACATAACATATGGATGTTTGACAGAATTAAATACTAGACATTGCACACAGACATATATATATATATATATATATATATATATATATATATATATATATATATATATATATATATATACATACTAGGGGTGCGCGATAATATCGAAAATCGGTATATTGTGGTATTGAACTGGCGATACAATAATCGCGATATAAATATATTATGTTGGCATAGTACGATATTGACATAATTTTGATAAAAAGTTGCAATGAAACTCTGTTATTTTGATAAATTAATATTAGCAATGTTTCACCATTTAAAATAGTTTCCGATTGATAATGACCGATTTAATTCCATACCTGTACCTTCGGTGATCTGCTTCAGTAATATTTATATTTTGTTTCCCTGGGAAGTTGCAGCTTGGGTATCGGAAGTTATATTATTGTAAATCTTCATCCTTTTAAAGCTTTAGCTTCTCTATCTCAACAAATAAGCACCTTTCAGACATTGATGACTAACTGACATTGACCTCGAGCAACAAGTGTTTCAAGCATGGCTGAGTACGGCCTGGTGAAAAATTCGAAAGCGCGGTCAGCGATATGGTTTCATTTTGCTTTAAGAAAGAGTAAAATGACGGGAAGATTGATGAGGCAATTGCTGTGTGCAGAGTATGTGAGGCTCATGTTAAGTTTTCTGGTGGAACCACAAATCTAATTTACCATATGAACAAGCACCATCGTGGAAAAATTGGTCATTACAAGACGGACAATAGAGCATCAATGTCTACTGATGGGAGTTCATCATGTGATGATAATTCTGATCTTTCTAAAGCTAAAGTGTCATCGCCAGCCCAGAGAATCTTACCAGGGTTCCTTGGCACAAAATACCCCTCCCATTCTTCATGTGCTTTACTGATAACTGACAAGGTGTGCAGATTCATCATAAAGGACTTGCGTCGATACCATATAGTGGATTCGCCAGAGTTTAGAGACCTTTTACATAAACTTCACCCTCGATACAATGTTCCGGGTAGGAAGCAGTTTGCAGAGGTGATCATTCCATTCTTAAATCAATATATTGCAATAATATTGCAATATTTCACTTAATATTGTAATATATCGCAATATGATTTTCAATTCAATACCCACCCCTAATACATACATACATACATACATACATACATACATACATACATACATACATACATACATACATACATAGATACATACATACATACATACATACATACATACATACATACATACATACATACATACAAGTTACCAATCACACGGCAAATATGAGTCTTTCCAAAAGCACTGAATCAATAAAGATCGTGTTGGTCAGGGAAACGATAGATATGACAGAAAAACTGACAAACGACAAACGAAACCAGAACAAAACACAAAACACAAAAATGTAAGCTATTTCCGCCTTACAAGCACTAAACAGTAGTGACGTTCAACCTCGTTCAATTTCGTTTATCGATGTCTTCTCTTTATGTTCATTTTATTTATTATTTCATTGTATCGCCTATATACATATCTACATTATGTAGATTATGTGTAATCGTCTTTTGTGGTTTTGTGCCCTTAAGAAAAGGAATCAGTATATTCTGAATGCGCTTGATCTGGTTTCGCACCAGTTGTGCACTGTTGTTTGTTAGTTGTTCTTTCCTATATATAGGGAGCTCATTCATATTGTTGCTTGAATGTATTAAAAACAAAACAGCTTCTGTAAACGTTGAAATTAAGACAGTAAAGGCGATAAATAGTGCATTAGATAAAGCAGATATTCACTTAGAAAGATGTAAAACATTTTAATTCAACCAAAGCATGTCACATCTGTGAAAAACAAATATTTATATATAAATTTTGAGACCACCATCACTTAACAGGCAAATATAGATGTCCTGCTCATAAAGAATACAATCGAAATCAAAAGTACGCACCATTGTTTATTCATAACGTTACAGGTTATGACAATCATATGTTCATTAGTTCTTTGATTCAACTGATCCAGATGAAGAAGTGAAATCATCCGAAACAATGTCATAAATGATCGGTTCATAAAAGAAGAAGAAGAAATGGCAGTTAAAATGACAATTTGGTTAATAGATAGCCTTACATTCATGGGTCAGACTATTAAACAGGTGGCTAAAATTTAAAGTGATGGAAAGTTCACAGTGAAATTGGAACAGTTTATGAATATCGCGAAGGATGGAACAACAGAAGCACAACGTGCACTAGATATTTAAATATTTAAGAAAACACATTTTTTAATAAACAACTATATCACCGATTGACAAGATTTTCTCATCATTTAACGATTCCATCATATCACACGATGATTCCCAGTATGTAAATGATGTCATGGAACGTTTAAACCTAAAGACAATGGCTTACCTCCACAACTATTTCGTAAAGAAAATACATTAATGCTATGTTACATTTTTGATGAATTTAGGAATTTCTGCATGAAAAATTGTAACCTAGACCCGGTTCACAATTATAGTGTTCCAGTACTAGTACGTGATGCCTCATTGATAATATCGAGATAAAATTAGAATAGTCAACAGACTATGACAGGTTCCCTATGATTGAGAGTGGAATTAAAGATGGAATTAGCATGATACCACATATATACGACGAGGCAAATCACGAAGAGTGCCAGTACAAAGATGGTCAGATAAATTATGGCCAGTTCGATAGGTCAATGTCATTCATTTTGTATCTAAATATTAACAATCTCTATGCTGGGCCTTGAGACAATACATAAAGGTAAAACAAGTTTAGCTGCAAACCGATGAACAAACTTGATGGGTAGAAAAAATATTGTATTCGAAATACCGGCTGTGTTTTAGAAGTAGATTTGGAGATGAAATTCACTTACATGACTATTTCAATGACTACCCATTTGCTCCAAGAAAATTAAAAGCCCAGATAATAATATCTCTAGCGAAAGAATCTGATTGGTAATTACAAGGGTATACAAGCAGTAGGACCAAAACTGTCATGTACACTGAACAATAAAGAGTAATTTGTCATTTAGTATAGAAATATGAAGCTTTGCATATATATGGGTTTAACACTAAAAAAAAGTACAAAGAGTTGTCCCTGTCAATCAATGACTATGACTTAAATTAACATTGAGCTGAATACAAGTATGAGATAAAAAGCAACAAATGATTTCAAGAAAGATTTTGCTTAAATTGATGAAAGCAGCTTGCTTGGTAAAGAAATGGAAACTTTAAGGATAAGAACAAGATTACAAATATGAAGAAATTAAAATAAATTTCTCCAGTTCGTCAGTCTGAAAGGCAAGAAAATCAAATAAACCAAACCAATTTAAGGTAAATTTACAGTGTTAGAGTGATCCAAATAGCTAATAAACGAATACTTTACAACAAGATGAACAATAAATACTGTGATAAAATAGGACTTGTAATGACTGATGGTGGTTCTTTATGTTGAGACAGAACATTCCTGCAACAACATGAAATATAAAATCAATTTGTTTTACATTAGTCACAAGCACAAGGTTGTTTGGTTTACACAAATATACACAAAAGTTCCTGGACTTTTCAAGGATGAGTTGAAAGGTGTTTTTTAGTTTGAGAGGTTTGTTGGTTAAGGTATAAATTTCATGCACTTTAGAAAACATGGATCAAAACAATGTTTGTAAAGGAAGTTTTAAAAACGATGTGTGATCAAAAAGAATTACAAATTCAACGTGTACAGAGTTTGCTTATTTTTAATCACAAGGAACACTATCAGAAAATGAATTTAGCAACATACTACAATAATGGTGTGGCAGATGTATAACATCAAAAATATGAAGGGTAGCATTTGTCTGTGTATGACGACCAGCACATTTTGGTTGACAATGTAAGCACATTACCTTACCCGTTGTATTGGAAAGAAAACTCGGGTCTTATTAAAAGTAGTTTTGTTTTGTTTTGTTGTAGCTTCTCTACATTGTCTCTTTGCATATCATATGTGATGAGATAATTTTCAGTAAAGATGGTTTCCATTGCATTTTTGTCGTTGCTGTAAAAGGCAACGAAAAAAGTGCATTCTCTCTGAAATCTTTGATTACTTTTGTATGATTACCCATATTATTATTTCAAAATGTCCACCGCTAAAAGTTAGTTTGGTTAGGCTGGTTGATTTCTTTTTTACATAGCCAACATTGACACAATAATCAATCATAAACAAAGTAATAGTTCCTTGGAAAACATCAACCAATAGTTCTGACCACTTCTCTATTTTTCCCCTCAGGATCTATCACGAAGATATTTTCTTCTCTGAGTAACCGCTTTATAAATCTTGATGAACAGAAGGTTGCACAGATAATAACGATGCAATCGAAAAAATTATTGTATTCAGTATCACGCAGACATATTGCAAATATATTCTTTACACAACAAATAGACACTTCAAAGAGTATCATGATTTGCGGCTCCTTTACGTACATTTAACAATGCCTAAAATAGAATTTAGATGATGGTTTTGAATATTTGCCTGAGCATCAGACACGAAATAAATATATACATTTGTGTGGGCACATATATTTTCTTTTCTATTAATCTGGAAGTGAATACATTGATGAATGTTAGATGATGTAAGACTATTCTTTTTTATTTTGTTATATTGTTGAGTTGTAAAACTTTTCTGGACCTCTTTATATCTTTTTTCCCTCCAAACCTCTACTATACAATCTGTTATCTTATGTACGTCCCAATTCAAGCCAGATGATATGCTTATCAGTGTACAAATGTTTAACACTTACGTTACTATTTTTGTGTGCCAGTGTTATTCTTCAAAGAAATGGTGTGTAGCTTCTGTAAATTGTTGTGGAAATGATTCCAAAGTACCGTATTGTACCGCAAACAAATGTTTTCCAGCTAGTAGTCCTAATTTCCACCTTCTACAACTTCGGAAGGTTTTGCAAGTGTAATGATGAATCTGAAATCATAATCTGTTAGTATCTGAGAGTTAAATGGCATTCAGAACTTCTTTCCATGCAGCTCAAACTGTATTCCTTTAGTACTAGTATTTTGCAAATTACCTGATCGTAACTTTCTCAATTTATCATTCATGATTCTTTGTTCAATCCAATTTTCCGTAAGCGATATCGTTGTATGTCATTAAAATTTTATTGTCATTCAAGTTGAAAAGATGATCATTTCCGTATGACACAGTGATGTCTTTCACAAAGAATCTGCCCAAATTGTCTCCCACTGCATTATTAGAGTCTTCTTTTACCTTCGTATTAAATGAGACAAAGAAAATACCCGGTGCAATCAATATATTTGAGCTTAGCCTTGGTATTTACACTTTTAAATTTTGCTCAGGTTTAATGCTGCAGGAGTGTACGTGATACAGTTATGTTTTGGAGTGAGGTATTTAAGTCTTGTGTTAGGGGCGATGTATTTATCATACGATGTCATTTAATGTGCTGAAAATAGAACTATTATCTATAAAAACGACAGAGACTTTCAAAGAAAATTGTAAACAATACTAATACCCATGACAGGTGCATGAATATGTGCTCTCATTTTACTTGATTATTGAAAGTATGGTAAAAATCATTATGTTCAAATTGTCATGGATTTTAAAGTTTACGTTATTTTCTCGGTGAATAGATGAACATAGACCAAATACATCATCTAAGTTGTTTCCACTCTTTGTCATCAAATTTTGTTCTCTTAATCTTTCATTCTAGTAACTTAATATCTTTGATATGTTTTTATTCAACTCTGCAATTTTTCGTCGTAATTCTTCTCAGTCTTTCTTCACTACCTCCATTAGGATCAAACAGCTTTAGCAGAGAGTTATTGTTCTTCTAATAATTAAATAAATTAGTGTGATGCTTCAACAATACATTATTGTATTTATCAGTAGTAAATTCTGATACTGCTGCCAATTGTTATTTTACATCCCGTCTGAATAGGTGGTACATAGTTATTTCTCAATGCAATTAATGAAACTTCAGTCTCTTCCAGATAGTATGTATGTATTTTATGCGGTGATTATTATACTCATATTCCTTTTGAACGCCTAATGAGTAAGCAGCATCACACTTTCCTACCACTTTATAAACCTGATGTATTGATTTAAATTGCAGATTGGTCGACTGTTTCGAAATAGTTTAATTCCGAAAATGTGATGTAGTATTGTTTAATCCAAAAATGTCAACTAATCTGGTGTGGTTAGTTATAGTTTCAAGAACTAACACATCTAACAACCCAATTATACCTATGAATGTAGTATAGAAAATGTAACTACATTATTTTCACTCACTTTTAAACCAATGTCATTCGGGTACTTCTTAATAAATATAAAATTATAAAGCAATATACATCCACGTATTGGTTTAGTTTCTCCCCAAAGTCCTTTTCTGTTTTTATCGATTTCTTCTCTTTATGTTCTAACTCTATCAAGCAACGCAATATTGTTTATACCCATTTATGTGTTCCAGTCAGTTTTAAATGTTTCTGTCTTTTTTATTTATTTCGGGTTTAACTGCAAAAACGCTACCACTGAATGCGGGAGTATTTTTTTTATCTACTTCAATTTGATTTTATCCGTCCCCGTTGTAAACTATTGTTTCAAATCAGTTGTAACTTTTCCCAGACGTTTCATCCTTTTGGTCTGTTTCGTTAATATTAGTTTGCACGAAGCGATATTATTAACGTCTGGTAGATCAGCATATTATTTTAATATTTTGTATTGTTCCACCTCAGTAGTTGTCGGTGGGTACTGGGGGTCGTGATGGCACTATGGGGTCTTACGGGAGTTTAACATTGGAGGCATTATGGGGTCAAAAGTGCCAAGATTTATGGGGTCGTGTTGGCACTATGGGGTCCTATGGGAGTTTAACATGGGGGCCTCTACAGGTACCAACGGGAATTTATCATAGCGGGGGTCGCACCGTATGTAGTGACGAAGACAACGTCCTCTACCATCAAAAATACCCCACCCCAGTTTTTGATGGTAGAGGACGTTGTCTTCGTCACTACATACGGGGTGTGGGAATAATTAATCTTTCTTGAAAAATGGGTGGCCCTAAAGACCTCCCAGGTCTGGTCCGACAAGCGGGACAGCTCCTCCTCCTCCAGGAGTCTAGACTCCTCCTACAGCGCTTCTTCAGGATAAATGGCGGATGGACCGCTTCTGGTTCCCAATTTTCTTCCTTCTTCTCCTCCTTCTCCTCCACTATCCTGTAATCTTCCTCCTCCATCATCGGATGAGGCTGGATAGGCTCCTTCTTCTCCTTCTCCTCCACTATCCTGTGGGAAATTAACATGCGGGGGCCTCTATGGTCTCAAACGGGTACTCTACGAGAAATGAACATGCGGGGGCCTCTATGGCCTCAATGGGAAATTAACATTATGGGCCTCTATGGCCTCAATGGGAAATTAACATTGTGGGTCTCTATGGCCTCATACGGGAAATTAACATGGCGGTAAGAATGGTAGGCAATAATTGGAAAATAACCTTCTGCCTAGTGGCTATATCTATATAGCCTAGAGTTATATATAAAGCATTACCTATACCTCAGATCATGTTGGAGGTGTCAGTAAATTTGCATATATTATACCTATGTTATAAATAGCTTTGATCAAGGGAACCAACTCACAATGACACTAAAATGGACGTGACTAAAAGTTGTATTAAACTTCGGGAACCGTCACGGACTTTGGCGTTGACTAGAAAAAATCCGGAACATTAGATTATAATGGCCTAGACTAAAAGTAACACTAAAATTCCGAAATCGTACCGGACGTTAGCGGAGACTGAAAATAATCCGGAAAAAATGGAAAAAATTGGCTGAGACTAAAAGTAACACTAAACTTCCGAAATTGTACCGGACGTTAGCGGAGACTGAAAATAATCCGGAAAAAAAAAATGAAAAAAAATAGTACTAAAATTTCGTAACTCATTTTAAATTTTTTTTGTTATTTTATATTTTTTTTAATACAAACTCAAATAAACCCAAAACCCAAACCCAAACCTAACACACTATCCCAAATGCCTTGTGTGCTGACTAAAAAACCCCAAAAACCTGTTATCAGACGAAAGGGTATGACAAAGGGATGAAATCACGCCAACATACTATCCAACATATACACCATCCATTTTTTTATTTTTTAAATTTTTTTTATCAAAACATACACACCACACAACCATTTTTTTTATACTTTTTTAAAATTTTTTTATATCAAAACACACACCACAAATATACAATCCATTTTTTTAAAAAAATTTTTTATATCAAACACAAAACTTACACATACCACAAATATACAATCCATTTTTTTAAAAAATTTTTTATATCAAACACAAAACTTACACACACTACACAACCATTTTTTTATTTTTTAAATTTTGTTTATATCAAAACACGCACCACACTATCCATTTTTTTTACTTTTTTAAAATTTTTTTATATATCAAATTCAAACTTACACACACCACACAAATCATTTTTTAACTTTTTAAACACAAATATACAAGGGAAAGGGCTTTTTTGGTTTGGTGGGTAAAAAAACAAACCACACAACACCAGTCAGAGATATACATCAATAATAATAATTATATTTTATTCAATGTATATACATTATTTTACTCGTGGTAATAAACAATTTCATATAAGTCCAATACAGTTCAATACACTTCCATATTTACCATTTCATTCTCTTATTGTTCTGACACTTCAGGAAGATTCTTGTCTACAATTCTCTCATAACTTTCTTCTGGACTCTCATTGATAAACTCCAACTTAATAAAATGTCCATTATCATCTCGAATCCACTGCCTTTTTTGACAAATCCTGTAAACTTTACTATGATCTAATCCAAAACACCTTGCCACATCACAAATGGAATCCATCCGACTATATAATCCTGAATTCAAGTCAGTTAATTTCACAGGTCTCACAAATCCACTAGTTCCTTGACTCTTCTTCTCTGGCTCTTCCCATCTAGCTTGAAATCTTTTCTGGAACTTCTTCGAAAAGACCGACTTACAAATTTCAGTACAGCAAAAGTGGATACTTCCTGTATGACAATCAAAATATTGAATAGCGTTTCTCATACTTTCAAATCTTCTTTCCTCTGTCTCACCAACAAACTGGCACAACACACTTCTATCACTTCCAAAATTAACTCTCCTTTTTTCTTTATCATTCTTCACATGTTTATGCAAACATGTTCGTTCACTAGCAGTCATCACTTGAAGATTTTCTATTCTATCATCATCAAGTACATCATTGAGATGTACCACTTCACTCTGTCTTGGTAGATCCACTCCATTCACCGCTTCAAAGACAAATCTCCCTCGATTTGTATGTTTCTTCCTCTTTCCTTCCTTACCAGTAACCTTAATCTTTATCAATCCAAATGAATTCAAATTTCCTTTGACTTTCCTTCCATACTTCATATGATAGACATTACCAAGTATGTCAGCAGCATAATTATCATACACCTTATGAACATACTTATTCAATTCAATTCCAGTATCTCGACTTTTATCTCGAGCGCAGTACTTTTCCATCTTCACAGTTTGAAAGTTCAATCACGACTAGTGATTCTGAAGGTAAGAAGGTCTATATATATATATATATATATATATATATATATATATATATATATATATATATAGGTTCCCTGGGTGAAACTGAATCAGATTCAGAGTAAACTTCAAGATGAAAAGATCACGCCCAAACCATGAGAAACCAGAACAACAAGAAACAAAGAGGCCACGACGACTATTTTCCGTGCCACCTTAAACACCATTAGATGAACTACTAGCTCAAGTCCATGCCAGTGACTTCGAAGACGAGATGGGTGAACCTGAAACCTTACCATCTTCAAAATCACCCAAAACAAAACCCACCACCACTACTACCAACACCAGAACCCCAGACCAAGAAACACAATCTAGTACTTTGGCTCCTCCTGAAAATTACTATCGGATTCGAGAGAGTAAAAAAATTACCTCTCGAAAATTTAGAACCACTGCCTACACTCATACGGTTCACTTCAAAGATTTCAAGTCCGAAGTACCTCCCGAGAAAGCGGCGGGGTTCATTAGCGATTTGTGGAGTTCTGTGTTACAGAACTTGAAACGGCAATGTGGAGCCAAAGAAGATGATCGCTTGAGACTGGCCATCCATCATGACAACTTTAAGAGTCCCGTTTGGATTGAGTTCAGCACCCCGGCAGAATTAACGCCAGACAAAGTCATGTCCAAAATAGAACATGTGCAACAATCGAACGACAAGTTTACCATCACCGATGGAAAGGCCACACTTTACTTGACTCACGTTTCCCCTCCTTGAGGAAGTGGACGAAGTAGGAAACCGTTACTGGTGGACGATATTCGAAGTACCAAACGCAGTGTCGTCCAAATCGACAATACTCAAGACCAGATGTGCTTGGCTCGGGCTATTGTGGTGGGGCGAACGCGCATTTACCGGGAGTTTGTCAAGATCCAAGTGAAACGCAAACTCAAAGTCATTTCTTGATTTTTAAGGTATGCTTACTTCCAAACTGTCAGAAGAAAGATTCTGGAGAAAACCTTTCATTGTAGAATCCCGGGAATAGTCTATCACAAAAGAACCTGGATATAAAAACCCACAACCAAAGATACCCACCTTAGGAACCTCACCCTATAAAAGCTCACCATGCCTGATCTGTGGTCTTCACTTGTGAAACGTATTCCGTGGAAGGAAGTCAACGATCGTGTTCAGACCTTAGAGGATTATAAAGACTTGATACAAGAACTGTTACCATTAAATTTTGGACGCTATGCAGTGTGTGTCTTAGTGACTACCTTTCTTGGATTTCGTTTTCCAGGACATTCGTTGTGGAGTATTTTTGAGGACAAGTGTTTGCCTTGGATTATTTTGGAGGACCCGTGGTTGTTTTGGACTATTTTGATAAATCATCAAAAAAAAAAACAACAACATGAGCATTTATGCTTTATCGGTACACGAAAGACAAATTATACTCAAAGTGTTGAGAGTGGTGATGAACATCACAAGTGGGGTACCTCCGTGTGAAGAAGACATTAGTCAAAATTTATCTTGCCTTGACACGTTTGAAGAAGTGTGCCTTGTTAGTTGGATGCACCAACAACTTACCGGTTGGAAAGATGTACGTGACTGGAAAAGTGTTGGTTTCGATGTTTGGCTACAAGAAGTACCACAGTTTGCCAAAGATCTGACCCGTCACCACTAAGTGTCCAAAAGTGAAATGGGAACCTAAGTCACACAAAAAAATGACCTTAGAAACCATCCTGGAAGAAGAACCTGACACAGCAGAGAAAGACCACACCGTTGTCGTCGTCCAAATACAACCCTCTGAGGAACACACCCCTCCTTACCGTCAGAGACATTTCATTCTTCTACCACCACCACAGAGACCAGAAGAATACTACCACCAGTGCCTGGGCCTTCCATTCCTAGCACACCAGAATGTTGTACATTGACTTGTTTATACAGAACTTTCATTCTTTTAGTGGTAGCCTTAATCTTGTACCTGACCATTTTTTCGGTCTGCATTTTTGCCCTTCATGACTTGTAAAAAAACAATGTTTTTGTTTGTTGTGTTGGTTTGTTTTTAAAAAAAAATAAATAAACGTGTATGAAACGTATAAAATGTCTTGAGTCTTTTGTCTTCTTCTCAAAAATCTTCCTACCTCAGTCATGGCTACATCATCTTCTTCTTCTGCCTCGTCTACCTCGTCTACCTCCTCTTCTGTGGTTAAAGTGATTGACGAAAAGTTAGATCGTCAAAGTTGGAATGCTTTGTATCTGCGCCATCCATTTAACATGTTGATTGCTGGACCGAGTGGTTCAGGTAAAACCGAATTTGTCAAACGTTTGATCGAACACAAAGCTGATTTGTTTGATCGTCCACCTCAACGTATCGTGTGGTGTTACAAAGAGTGGCAACCGTCTTACACGTTATTGAAAGAAAGTCAAGGAGAAACCATTTCATTTGTAGAAGGCATCCCTCGCGAAGACGATGGAATCGTGTCTGACGTGAGTCAAACCCATTTGGTTATTTTTGATGACATGTTAGGAGAAGACGAAGAAGAAATTAAACTTTGGTTTACACGAAAAGGACACCATCGTAATGCTAGTATTGTCTACATTACTCAAAATTTATTTCAACAAAGTAAAGCCCATCGGACCATTAGTCTGAACGCCCATTACGTGGTCTTGTTTAAAAGCCCCAGAGACAAATCTCAAGTACAAGTGTTAGCCAAACAGTTAGGTGCTTCTTGGCTCAATTATGCGTACGACGATGCCACTCAAACCCCTCACGAGTATTTACTCATCGACTTAAAACCCACCACTCCTGACTATTTGAGATTTCGTGCCCAGTTGTTTCACCCTTGGGGTCAAGAAGGAGGTCCTGTCATTTACACGTCCCCTTCAGCCAATTTTTGAAAGAAAAAAACTATAAAAACAACCTACTACGTCATTTCTGTCTCACACTCTTTCGAGATGACTTCCTTTCAACCTCATCCTTCGGCTAAATTGATTCGTGCCTTGTATGGCATCAGTCGCGAAAAAAATGCACAAGTCCGTGCTCATTTGTTAGAAGCGAGTCTTAAAGAAGTGTTACGATGGTTTACTTTGACGGCACGTCAATTACTGCAAAGCATCATTCACATCCCTCATGAAACTCAACGTTTTTTTCAAAAACTTAAATGGGCATTGTCACAACTAGCCGATCCTAGAATCGATTCACGGACTAAAAAGCAAATCATTTTAACCCCTGGTGGAAGCGGTTCTTTAGGAGGGGTCATGATTCGTTCCCTTTTGAAATGGGATCCTAATGCCCAAGCCAAAAAACCCAAAGCACCCAAAAAGAAGAAAAGTCCAAAGAAAAAGAAAACCACCCACTAGAAAAAGAAAACACCTACCACCACCACTGCAAGGAGCCACAAGAGAGGTACTGCGGCCAGGACGCAAACGTACACCCACAAGACACCACGACAAACAACCGTGACGATGTCTCCTTCTCCTTCGTCCCCATCATCTTTGTCTTCTTCACCACCCTTCACGATGATGCCTGCCAAAACGGACTTAAGACAAGTGTTTCCTAATTTGATGCAAAAATGGAAACCTATTTCGAAAGTCACCACTTCGGGACCCTCGACGACATTGGCTGATTTGGCTATGGCAGCGGCCGCCAACAAAGTACCATCCCCTAAAACCAAAGTTCAAGAAAGAACCGGCGTGTTACAAAGTTTGTTGGATTTATCCAGAGAAGAATTGAGACGATTTAATCCCTTGAAAACACCTCAACGTCGAGTGATGCCTGTCGTGAAGTTGGTACGTCGTGCAGACAATCAGTGGAGACGTGTTCCAGTATAAAATAGAAGGGTACCCTGCCAGAGACTTCAGACTTACTCCTCACCTCTAAGATGGCTCCCAAACGTGCACACCACAACCGCCTCCACCAAAAAAAGAAGAAAAGTAAAACCACCAAAAAAGGACGACTTCCACCTCGTCTGGCGAAACATTGGGACGTCTTGTCTGTCCTGACCAAATCCAATCCTCCCATGCGAAAACAACTCGTTCAAACAGCCCCCAAAGAAATCATCGATACCGTGTGTGAATGTTGTTTGAACGTTTTGAAAGGAACGGTACCTTTGTCCAAGATACAGAAACAAAAATTAGGTAAACATCGGAACGTTCTTCGTCAGATGGTGAAAAAGAAAATACCTCTTCAACAAAAGAAAAAAATGTTGGTGCAACGAGGAGGATTTCTACCTATGCTGTTAGGACCATTGTTAAAAATAGCGGGTCCTTTGTTAGGAACGATTGCTGGACCACTTTTAGGAGGTGTCATGCGATAACCAAAAAAAAGAAGATAAAAAGGACCACCTTTCTCTGAAAAGACCACACCTTTTTGGTACCTTTGGATGAAATGGAAGGACGAAAACTGACTTTAGTACCTTACAAACGATGGATGGAATTTCATCGTTGGAACGAACAACGGATACCTCATTTACCACCCAATCCTAATCTCAACGAGATGTCCCAGTTACAACAAGAATTACAAACCCTGATGGAACGAAGCGATTTGTCAGAAACAGAAAAATCGCAACGGTTATGTCAACTTTCACAACGTCTACAACTCTTTCACCAAAAAGCTGTAGACGAAACAGCTCCACCCACTCTGAGAGATTTTAAGACGATGATGAAAAGCGAACCTAAAGTCACCACCACTAAAACAGACACCGGTACAGGGATGACCGTAAAAGAAGAAAAAGAAGAAGAAGAAGAGTTACAAACTCCACCTCTTAAAAAGAAAAAGCTAGCCACACCAAGTTGGATGAAAAAGATGTTGTCTACCTCATTACCCTCAGAAAAGAAAAAGGAAGAAGTGAAGACAGAAGTCAAAGCAGAACCGATGACCCCTGTTCAATCCACATCCACCTTTACACCAGTGGCACGTCGGACACGTAAACAATCCAAAAAGATACCCTACGAAGAAAAGAGCATTGGTACTTGGTTGACTTATTCTTGAGGAATCATGGAGAAACTGTTAGCTAGCCTTTATTACAATCCTGGTCATGCTGCTGGTTACGGAGGAGTTCAAAAATTATATCGAGCTGCTAAAAGTAAATTGAAAAATGTACGTTTACCCGAAGTACGACGATGGTTACAAGAACAATCGACGTACACGTTACACAAACCCATTCGACGCAAATTTTCTAGAAGTCCAACCCAAGTGGAAGGCATCGATCATCAATGGCAAGCCGATTTAGCAGACGTCTCTCATTTGGCAACCTACAATCGTGGTCACAAATATTTGTTTTGTGTCATCGACGTGTTTTCCAAATTTGCTTGGGTCGTACCTTTGACCTCTAAAAGCAGTACCGAATTGGTATGGGCCTTAAAATTGGTCTTGAAACAAAGTGGACGCCAACCTTTACGATGGCAAACTGACAAAGGCACCGAATTTCTAAATCAAGCTTTTCAAAAAGAATTGAAACCAAGACAGATTCATTTTTTTACTACCGAAAATCCTGAAACCAAAGCCAGTATCGTGGAACGTTTTCAAAGAACTTTGAAAGAACGCATGTGGAAATATTTTACACATCAACATACTCTCTAGTACATCGACCTGTTACCTCGTTTGGTCAAAGCGTACAATCAATCGTACCATCGTAGCATCGGATGTGCCCCCGAAGAGGTCAGCCCTGAAAACGAAGTGACCGTGTTTGATAAATTGTTTGGTACCTCAAAAAGGAAACCACCTCAGAAGAAGAAACCCTTGCTTGAGTTGAAGATGTGAGATTGGGTTCGCATCGGAAAAACCAAACGTACTTTTGACAAAGGTTATTTACCCAACTGGACCACCGAATTGTTTCGTGTCACTACCCTCGTCCGTGGACGTGATCCTCCCGTCTATAAATTGGAAGACATGCACGGTGAAGTGCTCAAAGGAACATTTTACTTGCCTGAGTTACAACGAGTGACTAAAAAAGAAGACACCTTGTACGACATCGAAAGCATTCTCGAACAAAGAACACGCAAAGTAGGCAAACGACGAGTAGAAGAAGTCAAAGTACGTTGGAAAGGATATCCTCCTAGTTTTGATTCTTGGATTGCTGCTTCTCAAGTCGTCGACTATAAAAAGAAAAAGAAGTAACCCAACAACATGCCATTCAACACAGCAACCACGACTTCAACGACTCCTTCACAGAGTTCTTCTCTTCAAGAATTACAAAAACAACCGCTCTGGGTGTGGTTCGGAGAACGTGTGCCTAAAAATCAAATCGTCTTTTTCTGCCAAATTTTTGTAGTGTATTGTGTCATCGCCGCAGCTATTGCCAATTTGAGTTTGCAACAAGGAGACAAACAATTGTGGACCATTTTACTTAGCAGTTGCATCGGTTATCTTTTACCCAATCCCTCTTTGAAATTTACGACGACAACGACGGACAACAGTCACCACCAGGGGAGTACGAGCAACGCCAGTCCACCTTCTTCTTCTTCCAGTCACCACCATCAAAATACCAGTCCTCTTTTGGAACCTTTTGAACATCATTCTTCTGTTCACTTGAGTGACTCCTCGGACACCAGAACCACCTTAGAACTATGAATGACCAATTTTATTTAACGTTACCCAGTGACAGTTCCATGGATGTGTTTCCCAACAACAAATTATGCTGTTTCACGGCCAAATTACCTCAGGCCTTCCAATTGGATCACGACGCTCATTGGAAAGTGGCTTTGGTAGAAATCATTCATCCTACGCAAATCAAGAATGTGTCTGGAAATCAAACCATTTTTGACGTAGCAATCTATAACGAAAAAGTACAAAAAGAGTTGGACGCTCATGATCCTGAAATTGGGAAAAAAATGAGTTCAAAAACTGACAATACTCCCTACTCGACCTATCGCATGAGAATTCCTGAAGGGTATTATTTTAGTGCTCAACATTTGGTGGAGACGATTGCGGCCGTCTTCGAAGCCCAATTTGGCAAAGCCTTGGAAAAAAACCAAAAATGGGTAGAGATCAAATACCATCCTGTGGCACGCCGTTTCCTCTGGCAATTTTTGAAAGGGCATGAGGGAAAGCCATTCGACGAGAAAGAAGACAAACACTTACCCGCGCACAAAAGAAAATTCATGACCATCGGTTTTTCTGCTGGGTTGTTTGATATTTTGGGTGGAAATAAAAAGTATCATGGTGAACGAACAATCCACACCAACACAGATTTCGGAGAGGCTTTTCGCACCCCTATCGAATTGAACGTTGGACTGAATTTAATGTTTGTGTACTCCGATGTGGTGGAGTACAACGTGGTGGGCCACACAGCTGCTCCCTTACTGAGAGTCATTCCTTTCAAAGTGGATACTGCTGCTGGTGCGTACGAAGAAGGTGGAAACACGTTTCACGTTCACCGTGAATTTGTACATCCTCATTATCTTCCAGTCAGTAAATCGTATTTTGACAGTGTCAACATTAGTATAAAAGGAGATTTGGGACAAGATGTGCCATTCATTGACAAAGGAAAAGTCACGGTGAAACTACATTTTCGAAAAAAAACAAGTTCTCTAACGAATTGTAACTGACCCAAACAAAAAAATGTATCCAGTGGACCAAGGAGTTACTCGACAACGAGGACATGGTTTAGGAGATATGTTAAAATCGGCATTTCGGACGGTAGCTCCTACTTTGAAACCGATGGTGACTCGAGGATTTCATGCCTTAAAAGATGCCGCTTTGACACAAGGAAAAGAATTTTTGCAAAATGTCCTCATCGACAAACAAAATCCTAAAGAAGCCTTTATGAGAGCAGGCAAAAATGTGTTGATGAACACTGGCAAAGATCTTTTAGGTCTCCGAGAGAATCCTATAAATTCACTTCACGCTTCAGACTCTGACATTACTTCTTCCTCCACTTCACAGCAAGGACAAGGTAGAAAGAGACGACGACGGCATCGAAATCCTTTCAAAGTTCATAAAAGACCACACGGCAGTTCCAAAAAGAATAGGAAAAGAAAAAGAACCGTCAGAGAATTAGACGTGTTTGATTATTAACTGTGAAAAAAAAATGATTCACCGAGATTCTTGCGAATGTACCAAGTCAGAACTGGATATGTTTTCTATGCCTCCTACCATGATGACAATGCAAGAATCCCAATGGGTGTGGAATTTCATCCTGTATCGTCTTTGACGGAATCAGCTCCTATCGAATTTGAAATCAAAGGACAAACCGAAGATTACACCGATCTGAATAACAGTTACTTGTACCTGAAACTTCAAGTACAAAAAAATGACAACACCCTTCCTGGGGAAGCTGCCCGAGTGGCACCCGTCGATAATTTCATGCATTCCTTGTTCAGTGGAGTAGATTTGTACTTGAATAACAAACTGGTCAGCAGCAGTTTGGATACTTACCCTTACCGTGCTTATTTGGAAAATCTCTTGACGTACGGAAAAGAAGCCAAGAACACTCATCTGGATGATTCGGTGGTCTGGAAACCTGACACCTCGGAAAAGTTCAACGACACAGAGCTGTCAGTACCGGCGAAGACTTCTGCTAATGATGGTGATCCTATAATTCCAGCAGTCCCTCACAATGTGGGATTTAACGACCGTCGAAAGAAAATCAGACGAAGTTTAGAACTTATGGATCGTTTGCATTTGGACATGTGGTTGCAAGACAAGTATTTGTTGAACGGAGTGGATGTACGCCTGAGACTGAATCGCAGTAGTGCCGCCTTCCATTTGATGGCTCATGCTAACGAGTGGAAAACCAAAATCCAAAAAGCCAAACTTTACGTGCGACGTGTGGAAGTCTTACCAAAAGTAGCCAATGACATCAGTCAATCCTTGAGCAGAACCACTGCCAAGTATCCTGTGCGACGCGGGGAAGTGAAAACCTTTACTGTGGCCGCTGGACTCCGATCCAAAGTCGAAGATCACGTCTTCCAAGGACAGCTCCCCAAACGTTTGCTGATTGGCATCGTCAGTAATGCAGCCCTCAACGGAGTCCACGAACAGAATCCGTTCGAGTTTAAACACTACAACGTCTCCAAGATAGAAGTCAGTCGAGATGGCAAGACCTTGTGTACCAGACCTTTTGAACCTAACTTTAGCGACGGCCATAAAAATTACTTGCGATCTTACCTGAGCCTGTTTGAAGCCACAGGACAGTTAGGTACCAACACCAGCCACGGCATTTCGTACGAGGATTATGCAGGAGGGTATGCCTTGTGGGGATTTGATTTCACTCCGGACCAAGGCAGCGATGAAGGACATTTCCACCCTATAAAATCAGGCCCACTTCGTGTGGAACTTCAGTTTGCAGATCCTCTACCCGACACAGTGAACTTCGTCTTGTATGCAGAATTTGATAACACTCTAGAAATCAACAGTTTGAGAGAAGTGATTCTAGACTATTAGAAGAAGAAAAAAAAGATGCAACACGTAGAAGAAGAACCTATGGAAATAGATGAGGGATTTTGTGAAGTTCAACAGTCACAAACTACCACAAAGGATAATGATGACGATGTCATTCATTCAGAACCTAAAACCGAGTTTACTGGATTTATTTCTCGATGGCCAGAACAAGAAAAACAGTTAGTGTCCTGTTATGCTCAGGAATTGAGTCAAATAATTAACAGTCTGATTAAAGAACATTGTTATGGATGTCAAAACGATCATCCCAGTCAGATACAACACGACCAATGTATGATGATGACGGGCGAAGAACAATTGGACGAATATTTGGAAATGGTCTGGAAACAAATCTCAGATGAACACGTGTTAAGAAAATGGTATAAAGACTTGCAGACTTATTCTTCTCCTCCACTTGATTCTCTGGAGATCAGACGCATCGAAGGACTCATTGAACAGAGTGATGAACCTATCCGACGTGAATATTCGTGGAATTACAAGACAGATCAATTCAAGTTTAAAGTCAGGTGTGAATTGGTGACCTATTATTTCCATTGAAGACAAAAAAAAAAGAAGAAGAAAGAAAAAAATGGATACTAGAGAACTTTATTACCTATTGACTCGTAGTTCCTACACTTCTTCTTGGAATCCTGTGGTATGTGCTAAAGATGAACTACCTCATCGTAAACCGAAAAACGTTCATGCCTATGTCATCAATACCGACGACAGTCATCTACCAGGAACCCATTGGATTGCCGTGTACTTTCCCAACGATCACAATGGTAGAGGTGTGGAATATTTTGATTCTTATGGATTACCTCCTTTGGAAGACGACATCATTGACTTTATGAGAAGAAATGCCGTCTCGACTCGATTCAATAATGTTCGATTACAAGGATCGGATTCCATGGTGTGTGGACAATATTGTGTACATTTTCTTCATCACCGAAGTCTTGGATATTCCTTAGAACATTTACTGACTTGGTTTGATAGAAACTATGATCGAAACGATGCTAAAGTACAAAGATGGTTTTGTGAACATTTTGGTTATCTCTTGTCTTTAGCTCAGAAACGTCATGTCAATCAGAATGATGTTGATGTAGAAAGGTGGAGGTTTAGTTTACCACCCCAACGTTGTCAACCTTGTCAATATGTTCCTGTTTAATATCTTGTTCATTGTTAGTTTTTTATGTTAGAATTGTTATTGTTAATTAAAAAATGTTGATTGTTGGAAAAAGAAATATGGTGTTGTGTGGTTTTTTATTGAATTTGAAATAATAATGATTATGTTCTATCTCTCTCTTTCTATCGATCTGAAGTCACCCCCCTCTATCTATTATCTCACTGTCGATCTGAACCCTAATTTTAGGTCCGCGCAATGGATGGTGTGGTGTATGTGTTGGATAAAAAATAAAAAATTTAAAATAAAAAATGGGTGTGTGGAGTGTGTTTGTATAGAGTGTGTTTGTGTTTTTTTTTTTTGTTTTTTTTAAAAATAAAAATAAAAAAAATTAAAATTAAAAAGGTATTGTGTGTGTGTGTTTGTGTTTGTGTGTCAGTGTGTGTGTTTGTGCTTGATTTAAAAATAAAAAAATAAAAAAAATAAAAATGGTTGTGTGGAGTGTGTTTGTATAGAGTGTGTTTGTGTTTTTTTATTAAAAAATAAAAATAAAAAAAATTAAAATTAAAAATGTGTTGTGTGTTTGTGTTTGTGTTTGATTTAAAAATAAAAAATAAAAAAATAAAAATGGTTGTGTGGAGTGTGTTTGTGTTTTTTTATAAAAAAAATAAAAAATAAAAAATAAAAAAATGGATGGTGTTAAAAAATCCAAAAAAAGGATTTGTCAAAAAAGGCAGTGGATTCGAGATGATAATGGACATTTTATTAAGTTGGAGTTTATCAATGAGAGTCCAGAAGAAAGTTATGAGAGAATTGTAGACAAGAATCTTCCTGAAGTGTCAGAACAATAAGAGAATGAAATGGTAAATGTGGAAGTGTATTGAACTGTATTGGACTTATATGAAATTGTTTATTACTACGAGTAAAATAATGTATATACATTGAATAAAATATAATTATTATTATTGATGTATATCTCTGACTGGTGTTGTGTGGTTTGTTTTTTTACCCACCAAACCAAAAAAGCCCTTTCCCTTGTATATTTGTGTTTAAAAAGTTAAAAAATGATTTGTGTGGTGTGTGTAAGTTTGAATTTGATATATAAAAAAATTTTAAAAAAGTAAAAAAAATGGATAGTGTGGTGCGTGTTTTGATATAAACAAAATTTAAAAAATAAAAAAATGGTTGTGTAGTGTGTGTAAGTTTTGTGTTTGATATAAAAAAATTTTTAAAAAAATGGATTGTATATTTGTGGTATGTGTAAGTTTTGTGTTTGATATAAAAAATTTTTTAAAAAAAATGGATTGTATATTTGTGGTGTGTGTTTTGATATAAAAAAAATTTTAAAAAAGTAAAAAAAAAATGGTTGTGTGGTGTGTATGTTTTGATAAAAAAAATTTAAAAAATAAAAAAATGGATGGTGTATATGTTGGATAGTATGTTGGCGTGATTTCATCCCTTTGTCATACCCTTTCGTCTGATAACAGGTTTTTGGGGTTTTTAGTCAGCACACAAGGCATTTGGGATAGTGTGTTAGGTTTGGGTTTGGGTTTTGGGTTTATTTGAGTTTGTATTAAAAAAAATATAAAATAACAAAAAAAATTTAAAATGAGTTACGAAATTTTAGTACTATTTTTTTTCATTTTTTTTTTCCGGATTATTTTCAGTCTCCGCTAACGTCCGGTACAATTTCGGAAGTTTAGTGTTACTTTTAGTCTCAGCCAATTTTTTCCATTTTTTCCGGATTATTTTCAGTCTCCGCTAACGTCCGGTACGATTTCGGAATTTTAGTGTTACTTTTAGTCTAGGCCATTATAATCTAATGTTCCGGATTTTTTCTAGTCAACGCCAAAGTCCGTGACGGTTCCCGAAGTTTAATACAACTTTTAGTCACGTCCATTTTAGTGTCATTGTGAGTTGGTTCCCTTGATCAAAGCTATTTATAACATAGGTATAATATATGCAAATTTACTGACACCTCCAACATGATCTGAGGTATAGGTAATGCTTTATATATAACTCTAGGCTATATAGATATAGCCACTAGGCAGAAGGTTATTTTCCAATTATTGCCTACCATTCTTACCGCCATGTTAATTTCCCGTATGAGGCCATAGAGACCCACAATGTTAATTTCCCATTGAGGCCATAGAGGCCCATAATGTTAATTTCCCATTGAGGCCATAGAGGCCCCCGCATGTTCATTTCTCGTAGAGTACCCGTTTGAGACCATAGAGGCCCCCGCATGTTAATTTCCCACAGGATAGTGGAGGAGAAGGAGAAGAAGGAGCCTATCCAGCCTCATCCGATGATGGAGGAGGAAGATTACAGGATAGTGGAGGAGAAGGAGGAGAAGAAGGAAGAAAATTGGGAACCAGAAGCGGTCCATCCGCCATTTATCCTGAAGAAGCGCTGTAGGAAGAGTCTAGACTCCTGGAGGAGGAGGAGCTGTCCCGCTTGTCGGACCAGACCTGGGAGGTCTTTAGGGCCACCCATTTTTCAAGAAAGATTAATTATTCCCACACCCCGTATGTAGTGACGAAGACAACGTCCTCTACCATCAAAAATACCCCACCCCAGTTTTTGATGGTAGAGGACGTTGTCTTCGTCACTACATACGGTGCGACCCCCGCTATGATAAATTCCCGTTGGTACCCGTAGAGGCCCCCATGTTAAACTCCCATAGGACCCCATAGTGCCAACACGACCCCATAAATCTTGGCACTTTTGACCCCATAATGCCTCCAATGTTAAACTCCCGTAAGACCCCATAGTGCCATCACGACCCCCAGTACCCACCGACAACTACTCACCTCTGTTAAATATTTTAACTACATATGCTTTTCTTTTTGTCTGAGGAAGCTGAAATTATTCCAAGCTTTCCTCTTGCAACAAATCCTTAGCTATCTTGTTGTAAAACTAGTCTTCTTCATCAAACTGTATCTTGGTTTTCTTTCTTGGAATAGTTCCCTTTTTCATTTTCACTCTTTCCTCCCAAACATATTTTTAGAAGACATCTTTTAATTTTTAAAATGTATTTGTATCCTTCTTTGTATTTTTGATATGTATATGTGTCAACAATGTCTGCCTGCCACTGGTCATCCACGTGAATAACATAAACTGTTTTGTAGAGTATATTGTTCTTACTTGCTTGTGTAATGTGTAGATAGATTGTTCGGTTAATCATTCTCTTAATACAGAGATTTTTTATTTTATTTTTGTCCCTTTAATTTTTCCCAACAATTGATATTTGTGTAAGCAACGGGATCTGCGTACTTACTCACATCCGGTACGTAATTTATTCCTTCCTCACAAGGTTCTGTTTTACCCATCTTGCTATTCTGAATAAACCTGAGGACATAAAAGTAATCTTAAATCAGGAACGATCAGTAAATTATTCTAATACTTTGAGAGACTTTTCTCTGCGATTATAATCTCCTGCCAATTTATTAGTTTCATTTTTGAAAGAAAAGATGGGAAACGTATGGAGGGAGGGGTCTAAATCTTTACTTGGGTAATGCAAAACATTTGCAAAGGAGATAATATATAGAAACAACTGACATTAAAACTATCTGTATTGAAATACCCTTCCTAAAGACAAACCCTACTCTTCTTTTTGTCAATGTACCGTCCACCAAGCAGCAGATGTGATTGGACTAACTTGAAAATCATATTCAAATAGCTTTCTGAAAAGAAGACGCTGACACTATTATAATAGGTAATATCGATGTAGTCTATAAGAAACTTACCGCTCAGAAATTGATAAAATGCTTTGAAGCATATCGCTTTACTCAGCTTATAAATAGATTAACCAGAGTTACATACAAAAGTGCTAAAGTTATTCATATATATATATATATATATATATATATATATATATATATATATATATATATATATATATATATATATATATATATATATATCCTGAAAACATAACTGAAAAAAGTGCCTCATTATGCCGTGAGCGACCACTAGGCGTGTGTATCGCCAGTCATAGTCACAACATAATCAAAAATGGTCACTACTTTGAAATGCAGTAATGTTGATTTTTAGAACATTAATTTAGAAAACTTTCTCAACGATCTAGCTCGTGCACCTCTAGATACTATCAACAGTATATCTGAAATTAGCCGTGCCTTAGGTACTTGGTACAAGCTGTTTAAAAAAGTCCTGAATAGACATGCACCGAAGAAAGTACATAGGGTAAAACATCAACTAAATCGTTAAAGGTTAAACTCTAATATAAATAAAGCAAAACATATGAGAGATTAATTCCCTAAAAAGAAGGATATGCAGAAACATAAAAATGACGAAACAAAGCTAATCATTTCATTGATGAAGTTTAAGAAAATTACTAAAGGAAATCCATTGAAGAAAGTGAAAGATCTAGTTTGATTTGGGGATACCGATAATTTACTAGATACATATAATTAATAAGTTTTATGAGTGGTACTTTTCTAGAAGTCATGAACTGTGCAAAGGTCATGCTTAACTTTAAAACTGGAGGTAAAGATGATGGAGAGAATATGGGCCAACATTTGATACTCTTAACTCTATCAAAAATGTTTGAAAAACATATATCTAAGCCAGTGTGTGATTTCTTTGGCGGCCATACTTTGTTTTTCGAGGGATCAATCTGGTTTCAGACAGTATGACTCTTGTCATATTGCACTGGCTAAATTAATGGATCCATAGCTTAAAGAAATGGATAAAGCCTCTTTACCAGGGGTATATATGGTAGATCATGAAAGTTTTCAGCAAAGTTGCAATGTTGCAAGTTCAAACCCCAATCATTAAAATGGTTTTGTTCATACCTACACAACGATCACAACGTGTCTTTATTGGCAAGAACAAAATTATAACAAGTGATAATAAAATTAAGTATATGCTCTTGGAAGCATCATCAAGACTACATAAACATGTTAATCCCATCAAGACTACATAAACATGTTATTCCCATCAAGACTACATAAACATGTTAATCCCAAACTTTGCTTTACAGTTAATGGGCAATATATTGAAAATATTGAATGTGTGAAATTTTTAGGTCTACATGTTGACAGCAGCCTGTTGACAATCCCCATATAAACTAGATTTGAAAAGTATTGTCCTCCCAATCATGGACTATTGCTCTACAGTATAGGAAACTGTGCAGCGTCTCAATAATGGCCAGCATGTGTCATTTTAGATGCGTCTTCTGACCATTCATCTGATAGCCTATTTGCAGAACTGGAATGGTAGAAAATTCACCAAAGGATTGATATTCAAATGGCAATCTTTGTATATAAGTACCTGAATGGAATTGCATCAAACTGTATCCAAGAAAATGTTCAATTTACTTTCGCACAGTATCAGCTGAGATCAACTTTATTAATGTAAACCCAAAACTGAAATAGTTTCAAGAATAGTTTAAATTACTCTGCAAAGATTCCAAGGTTCCATGGAATTCACTTACTCCACATGCATTGAAAAATGAAAATATCAAAGAATTAAAAGAAAATGTTAAATATTCATTTCGATAGTAATTTAAATAAATTTTCCAAACTTAGTTTACTTAGATAGAAATTATACTTCTTCTTCCTGACTTTGTAACCTATATTTTAAATTTGTTGTTTTATATTTCAATTTCTTTTTCGTACTTTCTTTTCACCATGTATAAATTATTATTATTATTATTATTATTATTATTATTATTATTATTATTATTATTATTATTATTATTATTATTATTATACTACATACAAACACACACACATTCACCCACACACCCACACCCACCCACCCACCCACACCCACACATATATATATATATATATATATATATATATATATATATATATATATATATATATATATATATTCCTACTTAAACACCGGATATATTTCATCGTGTGGTACCTCTCGTTAAAATATATCGTTTTTGGTACCACACGGTGAAATATATTATATTCGGTATTTACGTAGGAAAATAAATTTTTCTTTCTTATTATATACCAGACTTGCTCCATAATCGAAGCTTGGAAGATTAAACTCACTCTTCAGCACAACACCCCACCCCCCTTTTCGTAAATTCATCTCACTTTCACAGGCTGAACATATAAATATCAGTGACTTGAGAGAGCGGTAGTATTGGGTTGGCCTAATCTGTCGCAGTAAATTGCATTTTTGACATTTTGTAAACTATTTGACCCTGTCTGAAAACAAAGCAAGTCCGATTCAGCTATGCATCACAGCGGGTTTATCGTTGTTGTCAAGAAAGCAAGAGGAAATAACTTCAGAGAGACGCGAGTCAGTTTTCTTCAGCAAAAATTAATTTCCATGTCTGAAATGTAATGCAGTTTCCATTATGGTCATTTTTGTTGCTTCAGGTAAACCTTCTGTAGGCACATGTGAAAATATCAGAATGAAAAAAATATGAAAATTATTTCGCCAATAAGTTTCTATATTTCACACTTAAGTATATAATACATATTTTTTAATTAAATGAATTTCTTCGTATAATTTATGATATTACAAGATGTATAATAATTATTTCAAAATACATTGTTAGGGATTAAGGCATTTCTTGACTTTAAGACTGTCAATATACATATAACCATATGCCTTTGACCCGTTTCGTTTTATATTAATTTATAAAGTGAACTTTAACAGTATTTACAATATGGTGCATAAAGGAAATGATGTATATTGCTATTTCAAAACTCTCTATGGAGGAAGATGAAAAAGTTTTAAAAATGTGTTCGTTGGTCTGATAACGCCCTATGGAAACGCTAATGTCATCTTTTATTACCTCAAAGACATATTGCATGTATTCCTTTATGGTTTCTTTAATCAAACAAAGTCTAATTGGCATTACTCTCGCAAAAATAATTAAAGATAATCTAATCAATAAGTTGGCGTCCGATAAGAAGTGATATTATTTGATTAATATGTCACGTCTTTCATCTTATTGTAATATCTAAGACGGACTTGTAAATTTATCAAATTTATTCAATAAATAAATATCCCATGACTCGATTGATGTAATCACTTGTTTCTGGTAATCAATGATGTACTTTGATCACAATTTAATGGGGCGCAAAACTACCTTGATTAAGTATTTTTCTGTTCATCATACGTAATTTTGTATTCCAACCTGTCAAAGATATCTGATAAGTGATATCTAGACATAGCATATCTTCCAGGTTTCCTAAACTTACGTCAGCTAATTACTTTGAAGTTACCTTACAGTTTCCATCCTCGATATTTTCCATTCATCTTGCAATAAATTATTTTTGCGGACTTACGCGATACAACACTTTTTTGTGCGTCGACATAATTTATTATTTTATAATGCATTACGGCAAATTTATGCCACGCAAGGCTTACATTAATCGTCCATACCAATAGCATATAACACACCTTTTCAGTAGATTTAATATTCATGAAAATGAATTAGCAGAATTTTACATTTGGTTTGGGAATATTAGAAAAGAAAACTCTAATCGAGGTTACGACGGAAATGGGGCTATAATAGATATACCTTCACTTACCCGATGTAATTTCTTTCATAAACTATTTTCTTAAAATCTTTCAGATAACAAATAAAGATAAATAATAAACACCATATTAAAAATAGTTTTAGTTCAGTAGAATTTTAATTTAAAAAAGTAAAATGAATCAGAGGAATTTTTAATTTCGTTTTATAAATTAAAAAGCAAAATTAATCGTCTTTACGAATCTTGTTTAAAAGACCTTGCAGTAGATTTATTTTGTCTTCATTGCATTTCGTTTCATAAAGTTATTTTCTACAAATCATTCAAATAGCGAATAGTAATGTTATTAAAAGGTCAACGTAATGATATTTTTTGCGTCATATGAAATTACATTATTAGTGCGTTCTAAAATGATTTCAGAGGAATAATGGAAAACAAAAAAGCGAGTATCTAAAACAGTTTTGTTTGCAGAGTAATTTAAACTATTCTTGAAATTATTTTTTATCAACGCAAGTTTTTAAATAGTTTTCCGTTTTAATATATATATATATATATATATATATATATATATATATATATATATATATATACAAACAAAATTTTAAACATATTTGTGTAAGACTTTAAGACTCTAGTCCAGGTTTGATCACATATGGAAACATCATGTACCAAAGAAAACATTTTGATATTTATATCCCAATTGCATCAGAACGAGAAAGTCTCAAGCATATTTTCAAAAAACCATGTTTGCATTCCATAAAAAAGACTGTGATTGGTAAATAAATAAACAACCATTGTAATGAAGTGATGGATATAAAGCAAATTAAAAAGACTGTCTTTGGTAAATAAATAAACAACCATTGTAAAGAAGTCTTGGATATAAATCAAATTAAAAAGACTGTTCGGTAAATAAATAAACAACCATTGTAACGAAGCGTTGGTTATAAATAAAATTAAAAAGACTGTCTTTTGGTAAATAAATAAACAACTATTGTAACGAAGTGTTGGATATAAAGAAAATTAAAAACACTGTTTGGTAAATAAAGAAACAACCATTGTAACGAAGCGTTGAATATAAATCAAATTAAAATTGCTGTCTTTGGTAATTAAAATAGACAACCATTGTAACGAAGCGTTGGATATAAAGGAAAATTATTTAAGAGATTTCGTAGCAAAGAAGAATACGAATAAAAGATTGTACTTTTTTTCTTTTTAATATGATGAACTTTAAATAAGTTAAAAATTAAACATTCTAAATATTTTTTTCCATAGTTACATTTATAAAAATTGAGCATGATCATTAATATTTAACTATGATTTTGTTCCTTAAATATATTCAGGATAAGCCTGACAAATTTTTATTAAAAGTTAAAATTAAAATGTATAAGAAAAGCGTGTTAGTATCATTTTTTTAAATTACAGTCTACGTTTGCCCTGAGCTCTATCGGATACTTTATAGCAACGATTAAAATAAATCTATTAATATATTGTCTACTTTTTATCAGAATCCTACAGAATTTCTGTGATCAAAACGCCTCAAATATTTCGTAATCTATCTAGTTTTAGGGTGGTACGTTATGTAATTGTGTATGACACGACGCACGGTAGCTTAACAAAAAACGAAAAAATAATATATGACACTTTAAATAAGTTTTGCAACGATGGTAGAATGAAAAAAAAAATAAGCAGAGATCCATTTCTATGGATGATATTCATAATGATACAAGCTGACATACATGAATGGCTACCATATGGTTCCTTTTTTTTACAAGTATTGTTTACACTTAAAATTCACTTGTCAATTCTCACAAATTACTATCCCTTCGCATATTATTAATTAATCTAGTTTCATATATTGAAAAAGAAGGGCTAAATTAGTTGCTGTAAAATTTCGATTTTTTTTTATATATAAATTTTCTTTAAATGACAGATTGAAAACATATTATCAATGTTGAAAAAATCATTTAGTTATTTGCAGCATGCTTCTTTGTTTGAAAGGCAGCTCACCAGCTTGCCAACAAAACTGAGCAATCTACCACTACTTTTGCACATTTGTAATGATAATTGTAAAACATGATACAATTAGGAAGAAAGGATAACATATTTTCAGGAAATTATAGCTTTATATTATTTATTTATTTTCTTGGTCCTGAAGAAATACTAGGATACTTCATTATTTTGGGAAGAAATATTGTCAATTTATTTCAAGTTCTTTCAATCACAAGAAAGAAAATGAATTAAAACACCAGAGTTTAATGTAAACAAGAGTAATGAACAAAAATAAGTAAATGGATGTAGAAGGAATATTCCAATAATTCTACAGATGTGTAATCAGATATCTTTTGTGAGTCTATTGACATTTTTAACGGCTCAAAATTATCAGATATTCTACATCTTTAAACATCCACCGATGCAATACATGATAAAAAAAAATATATTATTGCTAATATTCACAATTCACTTAAGCCTCAGTAACAACTTATTCAATTGAGATCGCGGTAAATCTTGGTAGTTTAAAATTACTGCACGATTTGCAGGATTTTCGAAAGATTGCATCACAGTGATGCGGTTGAATCAGGCAAAGTATTTATTTCGTGTTCTCTGTAACGCATTTTCAATTTAAATAGAGTTTAGTACGAAATGATATTGATCAGATATTCATGTTTTAATCATTACCATTATAACTGACAATCACAATATGAAGAAAACAAATAAATACTCAATTTCTTTTTAAAATAAATAGAAAAACATAATTTAATCGTATACCTGTTGCTTCCGCATAAGTCTGGAAAATCGTCGCATATATAAAAATGTTTCACAAATATGCCCAAAGAAAATGATCTTATTGGTGAGTAACTCTATATTCTTTCTTAATTTCATGGAGTGATAAATAAAAGCCTAATTTTAATTGCGACACAGACTGATAACAAAATGCATGCTGTTTGATCCGAAATTCAAACTGCAAAGGCCTATGATGCCTACAAATTCTGGATTCTGTTATATCATGACAGTCAAATCTCTTGAGTCATATGATTCGTTTATTCCAGAATTTACGTCAGAATGTGTTGTTTGATCTCTTTCATAGGCTTTTGAAGAATCAGTTGGGAAGAGTTTATTCCAGTATTTGCGCGACGGCCAAATACGATTAGGCATATCGTCGTACAAGAAAGATTATCAAGCATCAAACATTTTATGAAACTGCCAACCTCGTCGGTCCAAAAAACTTCCTTGGATGTGATAACGCTATTTTATTGTAGATATTTTCATTGATTAATCAATAATCATCGGCGGCTACTACAAGTAGACTAGTCATAAATACTTAATTTCGAAGGGCCTCAAGTAGAGCTACCGTACGTCCTCTTTTTACCAGACATGTCCTCACTTTCGGTCCTTAAATCTTCTCCTGGTCCCTATATATATATATAAGAGTGTCCGACCATTTTTAAAAGTTCAAATATGGTAACCCTAGCTTCAAGCAAAAGGTACTGGCTTAGCAAGAAGTGAAGATACTGAAATGACTAACAGACATTCTAATCCAATATTATATTCAGTTACTGCTGTGTGTGGTTTCTATTACTCTGTTAGGGGGAAACCTAATAAATTTATCAGTACGACGCAAGCAGTAAGGATTACCCACAATTTTGGAACAAGGATTGTATTGAACTCCTTTTTTATTTCGTCTTATGTATCCATCTTTTGAAAGATTTAGCAAAAGATCTTAGCATCTTTAATGCCGCCATCAACACCGCCAGAAAAGTGATTATAGGCAGTGCCAAACTGAGCAGTCACAAGGGTGTGAGTTTTTACAGGGTGGACCAAAAAACTGCTCTCCTGTGGTGACTACAATGGAAATGCATGTACATAGCAATACACTATAACTATAACTGATTTGGATGTAATGTTAAAATAGAATGACCCCATTCTTTGGTAGAAGGTCAGTAGATGATTTTAAAATATGCCAAGAAAGAAAAGATGAATAATTATTATACAAGAAAGACAAGGAACTAATATGGTTAAAGACAGACTTCAAAAATCTTCTTAACAATGGAAATGTTAGTGATTGGTGAAAGTAAATGATATAAATTCAGTGAGTCTGGTTTAATGCTTTTCTGGTACGCGCGTTTGAAAAATATTTTGCTATTGATCAAAAACATACTTTTATGATAATAGAGAGAAACGAGGAAAGAAAAAGAAAAAATACAATGGTTCTTCCTTTGAAAGTTAAATTGTGTAAATATGCCCCATTCCTAACTGTGTTACATTTTATTTGTTATTGTTTGTGTTGTTGTTGTTGTTGTTTTATTTGTTTGTAAGTCTGTTGGAAACATCGGGACGAATTTACAATAGACAATCTTTATAAAAGAAAGGAAAGGGTCTAAAACTATGAAATGTTTCAAAATAAGGAAGGACATTATTTTCTGTTTTGAAACAGTGACCCATATCTTTAAAGGAGATAGTGATTTCTGGTTCAAATTTAAATTTATAATTATTTTCATAAAATATCAAAGAAAAATGCGATGAAGTGCTAGTAGCGCCGAAGAGACACTTTGTCAAAGAGACATCATAATAAACAGACAGAGGAAAAGTTATCAAGGATAGAAAGTTAAAAATATATAGTAATCTAAACCTACAACAACACTCAGTGACTAACATGGAGTTAAATAAGGTATAGTAAGGTGGTACATGGCCTATATCGCTCAGTCTGACTGGAGTAAAAATTAAATAGAGTAAATACAAAACCCAGCTTATTTTAACTCCAGTTAAGGTCAATGCATGGCGGGAAGTAAAAAAATGAATATAACTCGAGCAAAATTGTAAAATTGGTATCGTCTCAAGGAAACAAAGACATAAGAAAACAATTCTTGTGTTAAACGTACTTAAATTACATTTATTCTGAATTTAAACTATTTTAATGCAAAGGATTATGCAAACCAATAGCTGAAACATCAAAACTAATGCCAGAAAATGGTGCTGTCATTAAATTTAAACACTAACAACAACTACTAATGGTTCCTTTTGTTCTATGTTGTGCTTTTTAAAAGTAATTTTAAGTCAATAAGCAATTATAAATAAAACTTAAATACATCAATGGTAACCAAGGCGACTACCGAACTACGTTCTATGAGCCTATAGTTTACAGAAGAGCAGACTGCATAAATAAATTTTACCAATATTTTACGAATATTTTCAATCAATTGCAGAAACTGTAAAGATAAAATAGTTATAATTCTTCCAATAATATGCCATGTTTGTGCATAGGAGATTATTGAAGGTATCACCAAATGCAATGCAGACGACGTTATCAACAAAAATAAAATAAGAGATCATATTCACTTAGCTGGAAAAATACAGAGGTCGTGCACATTAGTGTAATTTAAAATATAAATATCGAAAAGATATTCCACCATTTATTTCTAATCTGTCTGGATACAATTGAGTATTTGAATATCGAGACCTTTAGTTAAAATGATCCAGATCGAGAAGTAGCAATAATACCAAATAAAGATGGAAACTATATCTAGTTTAGTAAGGATTTTAGTGTCAACAGATTTGACATAGATGGTAAAGTAGTAAAGAAGTTTTAGAAACAAAAACACAATAGGAATTTTAGATACTATTCGCCTTATGGGTCAATCACTATAACCCTTTGTTAAAAATATAAATAATGATAAATTCACATAATTTGTTTTACGAATTTTCTTGGAGCGAAAGGTGACAAATACATGAAATCAAAATACTGGAGAAAAATATTACACATTACTAATACATGGATTCACTTGAAAGCTCTAACGAAACTAAATTACCACCAATATGAATTTTCTTTTTAAAAATAAAACATCAGAGAATCAGGATTAGCAAAGAGGATTACCAGTATGTTATAGGTGTCATGAAACATTTTAAATTGAATTCTCTTAGCGATTTAAATGACTATTACGTAAAGAAAGATATTTTAATGTTATGTGACATTTATGAAGAATGTATAAATTTCTGCATGAATAATTACAAACAAGACCCAGCACATTATTTTAATGCTAGTTTGAAAAAAGTAAGGCAGACTTAGAATTGCTCAGAGATCGTGATATGATTGAATCTTGAATTAACGGATGAAGAAGCATGATACTGAATAGATATGCTAAAGCAAATAATGAGTATTATAATAACAAAATTAATTCTAGTGAAGCCAACGACTAACAAAACAAAAATAATAACGGATAATACGATAGATCTAGGTCAATGTCATTCATTTTGTACCGATATATCAACAATTTGTATGATTGGGCTATGTGCCACTGAATGCCTTTTAAAAATTTAAAATGGATCCACAAACAACAAATCACAGATAATTTAATATCTTGGAAATATGATGAAGGTTTTGTTGGACGTTTATAAGAAGATTTTGAAGTACTAACACATGAACACGACTCTTTTTAAAGATTATCCTTTTGCAGCAGAAAAATATTATTTCCAAAAGGGCCCGATTTATTTCCAGTAAAGAAGAAAAATAATCGATTATAAAAAGGTGCAGAACCTTCAGTACGTAAATTATTGTGCATCTTAGAAAACAAGGTGAGATATGTTATTCACTATCGTAATTTAAAGTTGTATGTTCGAGATCAATAGGGCAGTTTTGTTCGATCAAGAGGCATGGCTAAAATCATGCATACAACTGAATACATCTTTAAGACAAAAAGTAACCAATGACTTTGAAAACGATTTCTTTAAAGTGATGAATAATACCGTATTCGGCAAAGAGATGGAAAATTGAAGAATGAGAACGAATTTAAATATATACTTACGAAAAGAAATATTTTAAGCTTCAAAATAATGTTTCGTTTTGCAAGGAGAACAATCATAGTAAAGAATATGGTATTAGTCCGTTTACAAAACAAGAAAATTGAATTAACACCTCTGTGAATAAAAACATGTTCGGTAATTCTGCCACAGTAATCATTATTTTTTTAATTGTTGAATTGAATTTCCAGGATCAGCTTCTCAGTCTTATTTGCACAGTATCAGTACTCCTTTCAAACTGATTGTTTGTGAGGCAAGTATAACATTTGTCAAAGACGTATTAGCTGCTTCATGAATAATTCTGTACCTTGTCATATAATCATAAAAGAAAGCTATTCAATTTCTATTTTCGTTTATAGAATTGTCAATTATATCAGAAGCAACTAAGTTACTGTATACAAATATTTTCGATTTTATAATCCTACTTTGCACCTATTATCATTTTATATGATTTTGCCAGTGTATTGATAAGTAGCAAATCCTAAGGAAGAAGAAAAGTATAAAACCAACAATGATCTATCAGTATCTGGAAATCAAGTGGTGTTCTAAATGTCGTTCAGTATTCAATAAACTGAACAGCTTCTGTACATTGTTTTGTGCATTATTCGCTCCTGATCTTAACTATCTAAGTATTTATTTCATTATTCCTTGCTCTATTTTGCTTGTTCTCACAGATGCTTGTAACCACAAATCTTTAAAATAAATAAAGATGTTGAACTTAAAACTATCATCACTATCGTAAGAAATGCTTACGTCTTTAATGTTTACAACTGAATTATTAGCACATCCTTTAACATTTATGTCGAACGAAAGGAAAACAATCTAGTATATACAATCGTGGCATTAGGTCCCAACCCAAATATTACGACTTTTGTTCAGATTTTATACTACTTGGAGTGTGTGTTATACAATGATGGGTTGAATTAGGATGTTTAACACTCTGTGGTGTTTACTCCTATAATACATACTCATAAGTTATCTACATATCAATAGATTGATAACAGTACAAAAATGAGTAGAAGACTGAAGTCGAATAAAAAACCGTAATCTAGAATATGTCGATACTGTGTAACCAAACCTTGATCTTTTGATATTTCATTTAATTGAGTGATATGTTGCTATGTCTCTTATTTACTTCTCTCACTGTTTTGTTCTCTAATGTTTTTATATATGCCAAATCATTATCCTCCAAAGTTTTGCGTATCTAAGCGTCAATTTGTTTTCGTGCAAAACGTGTACTAGCTGCATCCATTGTTTGTATCGGATCAACTAAATTTGTAATAAATATAATTATTTATGTTTAAGTTATTGTTCAATGATTGTCTAAGTGAAAGGCTTTCGCGTTCTTTTTCAACAGATTTAAACCTAAAATCACTAGGACTTTGTAAAGATATCTCTCTCATATATTTAATGCAAATTAGCAACGTGTTGACTACACGCACCTTCTGTTCGCGAATGGTCACGCAAAAGACGTACATTACTGTCATACCGTAAACATATATTACTTTTTTTCTTCATCTTTAAAGCTGATATTTGATCAGTTAATGTCCCTGTAACAGAATTGAAACCGAGTGGGCCTTGGACTAAATGAATGCAACAAACACAATGTGTGTGAATGACGATATTTATGTAGTACGATATGATGATGGCACAAAAAAATAATAAATGAAACAATCTACACAATATCAGACTCGCACATACCCTACACACATTCACAAAAGAAAGAAATATATATATATATATATATATATATATATATATATATATATATATATATATATATATATATATAATGATAACGACAAGGATGGAGATGATGACGACACAGTGCTGAAAATACTAATGATAATGATGACGACGGTTCATATAACCGATATGCTATATAAAATTAAAAAACCCACAACCGGGTGCACTCTGGTTCAACTTCCCAGTTTCACTTTGGCTCCACTTCCCAGTTTCACACACTGGCTCAACTTCCCAGTTTCACATTGGGTTAATTTTCCAGTTTCACGCTGGTTCAACTACACCCTCCACCAGTTTCAGTCTGGCTCAACTACACCCTCCACCAGTTTCAGTCTAGCTCAACTACACCTCCCACCACTTTCAGTCTGGTTCAACAACACCTCCCACCAGTTTCAGTCTGGTTCAAATACACCTCCCACCAGTTTCAGTCTGGTTCAACTACACCTCCTCCCACCAGTTTCAGCTACAAATAGATGAAACTGGTAGCGTATAATACGAAATACGCTATCACACAAAATACTCAAATGTATGTATATGAAACAAATAAATAACCACTCAACAAATGTCTATAGTCCATTAAATAAATATAAATAAATATCCACATAACAAATGTCTATAGTCCATTAAACCCTATTGGTTTATACAAAAAAAATACATTAAACCCTCACTCTGCGTGTGACTTTCTACTCCGAGTCCTACACGTGAAAAGGAATAAATTCTAACAGTCAATTGTCTGTTAACCGTGGTTATTTTATCTATCGAAGCTTTATCAAATTTACGATAATGATAAAATAAGAATGTCACGAACACACTGAAAAGCATAAATGTACAAGGGAATCCAAATTATTTTAACAGTTATCACTTACCCCGATGGCTGTAGTTTTGTGGTTCCAAACCAACACTCTTTGACAAGATCCAAGCGATGATGTACCGCTTGTAGTAAAACCCTACTATTTATACTATATAAAAAACAAGACATTCAAGACCCAAGGGTAAAGTACCCGTGCATGTCGAGAAACATGGGCATCACGCTGCAAACGACCTACAACGAGATGTACTCATTAAGTAACTATACGTCAAGGTAATAAAAACAAGCTACTCTAGTTAACGCTGTACGCGTCGACAAAGTCAAATATACATTGTCATCGTTTAATGCAAAACCGAATTATTTTCTTGCCTTATTCCGTGACAGTCCCTCTTTGTACTTGCCTGCAATTTCCATTAATGTTGCATGAAACAAAGTCACCGTGGAAAACATTTTTAACAGGTAGAAGCTCTATTTGCCTTGAACAATTAGACGTTGAAGACCCAGCCGTGCTGCCGTTTGAGTAATTATTGGTGTCATTCATCTGGTGAAGGAAAACATATCATTTTGTTTGGTTTCAGAAATCCAAACACTGTGTCTGATTCAGTAGATCTTTGTATAGATCTATAAATATTGAATCCTAGTAATTTAGAGTTGTGGTTGGTTATATACACTGTGTAATTATTGCTCGGATTTACGAAATATTTTTAAATATTGATTTAAGCAAATCAATACTGTGTTCCTCGTCGTTATTTCGCAGTCATACCCACTTAAACAGTATATATATATATATATATATATATATATATATATATATATATATATATATATATATATATGTGTGTGTGTGTGTGTGTGTGTGTGTGTGTGTGTTAAAAGGGGTCATTTAAAATAATTTGCCATCTCAATTATCAATTGGATTTGTATAATAGACTCGTTTTTCTAGTTGTCCATTCACGGTAATAATACTTCCATTGAAAGAACGAAAATTAAGACAGTTAACATTCAGACAACCAATATATATTTATTCCAATATATATTTATTTTCTATTTACGTTGTATCCTAAGTTTACGTTTGTTTTGTTACTCACTTCGTAGTAAAGATTATTGAATTCCTGTTTGATGTAAGCTTCGGTAAAATCTCCCTCTCCTGTATTTTCTTGAGTGTCGTTTTTGTAATTCTTCAATATTTTGGCCTTTCTGTGTTGCCAACTTTATTTCTGATCGCATTTTTTTTATCGCCTTGTATCTATTGTATTCAATGACTATCGTATTCAATTTTTCGTGTCTTATTTCATTATTTCGTATTGCTTCACTCACTACCTCGTCAATACTGTTCAAATTACTTATGGCAGATGTGACTATTTCTTCATATTTTAAAACGTTAGTATATATCATTTTATCTCTTACAGCCTTTGCAACAAACCGTAGTAAAGTTGCACCGAACCGCTTAAAGCTGGAGGGATAATAGGTAACGTTGCTATTCAGGTGTCTGGTAAAATAACAGCTACAACACCCACACCACCTGATGTATTCGCCATACTAACCTCTACTCAGTTTTGAAACTTGTATGCTGTTTGTACGTTTTTCTCATATCAATGTAATGTTCTCTTTCTTTAACATAATTATTTTCAGTGCTTTGATTTCATTTTTCTGAGTTTCCTCCAATGATTCTTTAAAAATATTGTGTTTGAAAGTTATCAAACTAGCCGGCAACGTTGAATTTGGCAATGTACTCTTCTTTTAACTATGTATTTCGCTCAAATTATCAATTGGAAGAAATGTATTCATCAAAGCTGTTACTCCTAATATTTCATCCTCTGACGATGACTTTGATACATTAGTAGATCTATAATTTACATTTTGTTCTTGTTTCGCATCCATTTTATCCAACTCCTTGTCAGTTAAATACTTAGCAGCTATTTCCTTGTATATACCATTTGCTATGCTAATTTTTAATACCTGTATATAATTTTCTTCATCGCTTTGTATCTCTTTTCTTCTGTATTTGTTAGCTTTGTTTCTGTTATTGTGATCTTCAACAAAGACTAATTCTGTTTAAAAAATTGTTATGATCCATTCAAATAGTGTAAAATAACAGAAGGTGGTGGAAGGGAATTTGAAGATTTGCATGACCTTTACGATGAAGATTACGCAAGATATGATTATGAACAAAATGAATAATTAGAAAATATCAAACTATATGTAGGTAAGTCTAATCTTTCAAAGGAATGCTTTACAGCTCTTGTGACAGAAACTTGTCTTGATGAATATAAAGAACATAGCAAGAATGAATTAAACATAGAACAAGTTTCATATAAAGTTAATTAAAACTCATTTATTTATTAAAGATAGAACATTGTCTGATTCTGAAATAAGCAAAGAACTAATACAAATTCTTAAAAAGGGTAAACCAAAAGGTATGTTGTCACCTAACTCTTGAGCTACATAAACCGGTGGAAGTGAGTTTCTGATGCATTTAGGCTGGGAAAGGTTTATTTTGGGTAACGAAAAAAATAAAAGGAGAAAGAGCATCAAGAAAAGTAACTTAATTATTAACTATTAATGTATTACTTATTCAGTTACCTATTTCCAAAAGTAAATTGATCCAACTCATGCAACAATAGACATAATTATAAACGCTTGTTTATTTGTCTCATGACGTATATTGTTTAAATTATAAGCTTTAGGCCAAGCCGTTGTGATGAAAAGACTCTCACCATTTTCATCCTCTGTCCACATAATTCTTACATACGTTTCCTTGTTTTTGCTCACTTTCTATTTTGGTCGAATTGTTACAGACTGTTTATCAGCTGCTGGTATATTGTTTTTTTTTTTACCACGTTGGTATTTATAGCAGTATTTATTCCTAGATTAAATGTATCTGATGACTTTTAAAAAAATTTTTGTAGCCAATAATACAACTAGTTTTCATCACCATATCACTGGGAAACAAAACTATTCCATCACCAACAATAGCGTAGTTTGGTCTAACTTTTGAAAATGAAATATACAGCTGAAATCTTATTGTAATCTTTTCATTTGAGTCATAACCGTGTTTGCCTAACATTAATTTTGCAAACAGTTGTTTTACAGAGTCTTGAACAGAAGAAACAGACTGTAATATATGCTTTTATTTTATACTTGAACACCTAAAATACATATCACATAAGACATACTACTTAGATTTACCCTAGATATTCTTTGTTCTGTTAGTGCGTTGCTATCTTGTAGAAAGAAGTAAGCCCGTTCTATTTTTTCATCAGCAGTAAACCGTATAAACTCATTCAGTAGGCAAAATTTCTCCAGTATCAAACTGTTCCAGCTTGGTAATTATAATGGCTTTCGTATGCAATGTTCTCATTTGCTGGTGTAGATTATCCAGATCCCTTATGTACAGATTTATGTTCTTAGGGGTCAATATCAATATGATATTTTTGTTTTCATTAATATATCTCCAATGATGACGAGAAGGCATATTAAAGTTATTACAAATTATGTTGAATTGATTTAGATCTATATTATTGTTTGGTGGATTAAAAGATTGATCACTAGGCATTGGTATTCAGCATTCTGGTAACAGTTTTTGTATTTGAAAGTAAACGTGAAATCTATATATTGATTTTACTGACAATGGTACACTTGGTTCATATAAATGCCAATATGATATTCACATTCTGATACTGCCTATACATACTGCCCAGTTTAATTGATTTTGCCAAAATTTAATATCACACTGCGCACTGTATATATGCATTGAATCATAATTGTCAAATTGTAAAGTGTGATTGTCCAAAATGTTCAGTGGCTTGTACAAAATATTTGTCTGCTTTTTAGTGTACTTTATCTTTTTAAATGTTTATGAATTGTCTTTATTAACTGGACCGTTAAAGTGAGTTGCAAGACAAGAATAAGGTGCACTTCTTCTTAGATCTTTTTTAACATCTGAAGACAATTATTTATTTATCTAAAGTTGTATATAAAAAAAAACAATTATTACGCTTATATGCGCTGAGTAATAATGTTATTGGTCATACCTAATACTTTACCTATATGAAATTATAAAATATATAGTGACATTTGAGAGGCGGGGCTTCCTCTAAACTATCTTCACCCGCTTGGAGGTTACGGTAAGATTTGTTCTTTACATATTATCAATTTCATTAGTTGATTCTTTACAATTTTTATTTAGTTTCTGAAGTAAAAAATGTTACCTGTCTGATTTTTATTTTTTAAAATTTATTTTTAAAAACGTACTTATCTGGAGCAAATTACTGGGAGATTTGGATCACATCTGTTGTTTTCGAGACAGAATTTCTTCAGATAGACCAAATATTCTCAAATTACAGCAAAAAAGAGTACATTTTTGGATAATAAATTCTGAAGGTGGTGGTGGGATAGGATATTTCTGAAACAAATTTGGTGGGGAGGACTAGGATTTTTTCCAAAAACTTGTATGGTAGGACGGGCTAGAATTTTCTAAAATGTATTTGGTAGGGTGGTCTATTTGTTTTTTTTTTTTTGTTTTTTTTAAATAAGTATTGTTACCGTATGATGGGTATGGTATTGGTGTTTAAACAAAAGATTGCTGGCTGTGGCCTGGGATTTAAACAAATAAATTTCGTGGATAGTAAGGTCATGGTGGCTTTTCAAAAAAAGTGCGGATAGTAACATGGTGGATAAGGATTTCCCTCCACACCACCCCACCCCACCCCACCCCCACAAAAAACAATAATAATTGGTAGCTATGAGAGCGGCCCAGGATACAGATTTTGTATACTACTGCAGTTTTCAGGAATGAGGAATTCCTATTTCGCTATCAACATATTCACATTTCCTTTAGGACTTTAATAAAGAATCGAACAATAGAAATAATGCTCTCTCTCTCTCTCTCTCTCTCTCTCTCTCTCTCTCTCTCTCTCTCTCTCTCTCTCTCTCTCTCTCTCTCTCTCTCTCTCTCTTTGTGCCATGTAAGGTCTATAGTACCTATAGTCACTTCTGCATTGTTCTCGTAGCACCTCTTAGGTTTTACCATGTCTTAAGATAATATCTCCACACAGGAACCATCAACAATTAGGCAAGACAAGACTGATCTTTAAAAGGGTAAGGTATATTTTGAAGTCATTGGCAGAAATGTGCATAGTGCCTGGCCGAATACACTACAAGTCCATAATAAGTACATAGAGAGCTTAGCCCTTTTGGGTTGAGTTTGTACTAATAATTTATTCCAAAACAACAGTCATAAAACCTAGGTAGGCTTAGTGCTCAATGTATGTATGTATACTAGTGTTAGCATCAGCATAGGTCAACACCGATCTAACGACACGTACGGGTTCTGTTAAAACAAATACATACGTCAACAAAACATGGAGCCGTCTGGAAAAAGAAAGCTTTACAACTTTCATAGAACAAATGCCAAAATTGCACTGCTTATGCACGTACTGAAATGTATCTCAGAGTCGTGCAAATGTCACTATTACAAAACAAACTCTCATAGTTACATGTGTATGTTATTTTTTACCTATTTGGAACGTACTTATGGGAAAATTTTGTAATGTAACAGTAGCGAATTCTTGTTTACATATTGTAATATATCAGCTTAAATACTGTTGTTTAGCCCATGTCCCTGTTGATAAAAAGATTGTTCAATTTGTTGGAAAACAGTGACCATCAGTACTTTTTTAACCTAGTATTATCATGCAATTGCTGCAATACTAGTTAAACACTGAAAATGCTATCTAATAAAGAGACAAGATTCAACACTCCTGTAAAAATCGAATTTCGGAGAACCGTTGCAATGCTTGTACTTCATGCACAGAGACCATGATATTATTCCCGCAGCATTTTTGTTTTCAATAATTCCATAATAATTGGCAGTAGTTTGTATGATTCTTTTGCTTGATATTCGGTTTCAATTTCAACAAGAAGTCTTAAATTTTAAGTCCAGATTCAAGATACTTGATTGGTCAAGCATAAGTTAGACTTAAATTCATTCAATCCGATCACTAGATTCTAGACTGAACTTTAAGTCCATATTTAAGTTCTATTTGTGTAATCTACCCTTGGATGACCAAAAAGTGTTGACCGAATTGGCCGGATTCATATTGTCCTTAAAGGGAGGGGGTTGCGCCTTTCTTTCAGTCTGAATTGGCTTTCGTCGATAAAACGCCTCTTTATCGTGATCTGGTTGGCTGTTAGACATAGAAAACTAAATGACACAGTGATTGACAGGTAACGCTGAACATCTAATTGACCACTTGTTAATTGACTATAGAAGGAGACTAATTAGCCTATTAATCAGTACACCACGAGATTGACCAATAGGAGTTTTCTTATTACACCTTGTTGGATACGGTTAGATACTCGACCAGTCATAACTGATATGTAGCGATCGACCGCTTTTAAACTTCGGCCTTTTAAGATGATCGCTTGTGAAATGTTGGAATAATTAACTATTGAACAAATAATACTTTTATTTTACTTTCATAATGGTCGAAGCCACCTAGAACCACCTAGAACCACTTACAAATTTATTGGTCGGTGTGCATTATCTTGCGTTATTCTTAGTTTAATATCTATCCGTAAGGTCGCTTAGATCATTACAAAGAAAAAGTATGCGAAAAAGTTCACTGTCACTAATTGTCCAATAACACTGGTCTACAGACAAAATGCTTCCGCAATAAATGTTGTCAAACTTTACTAATTCTGGGTCACTGAGAACGAAAATGATGCTTACAATTGTTGATTGGCTCTAGTTTTAAAGATATTTTACTGGGTCAGTATATACGACCCTTGACTTGGGAATGGCGGACAATAAGTGAGTTATAAAGGGAAGGGATCTCAATTTAAACCAGAAATGACTAAAATACATCTTTGACTAGATCTATGAATAAATCTATGACTGGGTTTGGACAGTACTTACTTTTAAGGCAAAACAATGAATGATGCAATCTAAAGCTGGTATTGCGTCATACATAATATGAATTGCATCAGGTTATTCCTAGAAGTCATGGATGATGCAATCATAACTAAACTTACATCACTCTGCTGAAGAAATTGCCCTATATCAGCTCTACAAATCTTACAGTGTCGTGCTCTCTTATTTGTCAGTGTCTGATTTTGCAAAGGGACACATTTCTGTTTAGCCAAAGTGAGCAGAGATGCCTCGTACTTGTGTGAACAATGCAGATAACTTCTGCTATGTTTGTGGTGAAGTGACTTTTGCATCACAAAAGCGCAGTATAATTACTATGGCTAAAAAAGCATATCACCTTTATTTTGGCTGCAAAATTGGAGATCAGGACAAGATGTGGGCCCCACACATATGCTGCAACACTTGTGCAACAAATCTTCGCCAGTGGTTGAACAGAAAAAGGAAATCTATGCCTTTTGCAGTGTCAATGATTTGGAGAGAGCCAACAGATCATATCAGCAATTGTTACTTCTGCATGGTGTCTCCAGTTGGGAAAGCTGTGTCAAAGAAGAAAAAGTGGACTGTGCATTATCCAAACATTCCGTCAGCTATACGTCCAGTACCCCACGGAGAAGGACTAACGGTTCCTGATGCACCAGAATCATTCTCACTTGAGTCAGACGAGGAAGAGGAAGAGGATGAAACTTCTAGTCCTGAACCATCAATGTCACATGACCCATATTTTCTCCCGTCCTCCTCCTCTGAACCACACCTCATAACACAAGGTGAACTGAATGACCTTGTCAGGGATTTGGAACTACCCAAGAGTAAGGCAGAGCTGTTCGGCTCCAGACTACAGCAGTGGAATCTCCTGGCAGTTGATGTTAGGGTTTCCATGTTCCGTGACCGTCAAAAGGATCTTGTCCCATTCTTCTTCATGGAAGGTGATCTTGTAGCCTGCAACAACATCGATGGTGTGATGGCAGCCCTCAACATCGTTCATAATCCAGATGAGTGGAGACTGTTCATTGATTCATCGAAGACGAGTCTTTTGTCATCAATTCCAGTTGGTCATGCAGTCCATATGAAGGAAACCTATGAAAACATGAAACAACTTTTGAGGTGTATAAACTATGACTAACATTAGTGGCTGCTTTGTGGCGATTTCAAGGTTCTTGCTCTCTTGCTTGGTCTGCAGACTTGATACACAAAATACTGCTGTTTTCTCTGTGAATTGGATAGTCGTGCGAGAGATTCCCACTACATCAAGAGTGATTGGCCACTCCGACAGTCATTGGAGCCTGGGATGAAAAGTGTTCAGCATCCACCACTTGTTGAATCAAGGAAGATGTTGTTACCACCCTTGCAAATCAAGCTGGGTCTGATGAAGAACTTTGTCAAGGCCATGGACAAAACACATGCAGCTTTCAAGTACTTCCGTTGAAAATTTCCAAGGTTAAGGCTAAGATAAAGGAAGATGTCTTTGTTGATCCTCAGATTCATGCACTTCTTCGAGATGATGCATTTCAGCGTGCACTACGTGGCAAGGAAAAGATGGCATTGAAAGCCTTCCAGTTAGTGGCAACAAATTTTCTCTGAAACAACAAGGCAGACAACTACAGGGAGTTGGTGGAAAACCTCCTCAAGGCATACAAAAGCCTCGGTTGCAACATGTCACTAAAGATACATTGTTTGCACTCTCATCTAGATTTTTTCCACCGAACTGCGGAGCAGTGAGCGACGAGCACGGCGAGCGATTTCACCAGGACATTGCAACAATGTAGAAACGCTATCAGGGCAAATGGAGCCCATCAATGCTTGCAGACTATTGCTGGAAAGTGACAAGAGATGCTCCATTTAATGAATACAAGAGACAAGCCAAGAAGCGTCGAGTAGACACTGAATTAGGAATAAACTATGTACTTATATATACATAATAGTTTTTGACTTTTGTTTCAATATATTTTTTATTTATATAATCCTTTTGCTGTTTTTTAAAGTGTTACATAAACAGGACAGGTGAAATATTATCATGTAAAGCAACCATAAACACATGAAAAGACCTAGGTTTACAATTTATGATTAAAACTACTATGTACACAATCTACATAGACGTAAAATGTAAAAACTTAAATATCTTGGAAACAGTAGCCAATCAGTTGTTTTAATTGTCATATCTGAATTCAGCACATCTAAATCCGTAATAAATATCACATTTTATCTCTGAAGCAGACGACTTCGAAAAAATTGTAGACCAGTGTAATAGCAGATGAAAGAGTAATTAAAAATTCATCACATTTGCACACGTTGAAGATAATAGACTTCTCTTATCAAATACACATGGAGAATGGTATGTTGGTGCTTTTTGTTCAGTATGACACAATCACTTGGATCACATTGGTGTTCTGCAACCGAAAACCAGCGCAGCTGGTTAACGGCAGGTCGTAAATCGATGAAGATTTCCAAAGGTCTCATATACTTTTTGTTGACTTTATAATTTTCTTTCATATGACTATTATACCAACTATTAAAATCGTATAGGAATTTTTCTTTTTCACTATTTATTAAGAGACAGAAGTCCCAAAAAAGTCATTTTACGTTTAATCTCTTCCAGAGTTCATAGCGCTCCGATACACCTAGCTAAAATGTCACCTCTTATCGATTACATCAAAATATAATGATCATGTCATATCAAGCGGACTACCTTAAGTTCAGAAAAAATGAAATAGAGGATATCTACGTTTCTTTAGTAGATATAACGAAATATGTCACGAGTGAATCGGAAATATTATATTATCAGGAGAATCGAAGCTACAGCTGACAATACAAACTGTTTCTCTTCATGAGTGAAATATGTCCTTATATCAACTCAAAAAACGTTTTATTATCATATATTTTTGAGACAAAACCGTCGACTTGCATGGATTTGTTATATTATATGCCAGTGCGGTTAGCAGCTGTATTACTACATCGACTGAAAGACGTTCCGAAATTTTACAATTATATAGGACATTGACTTTATACAAATGTATCTCCTACATATAATGATAAATTATGTATCTTGTCACAGTAATGACTGTTTTGATACGAAGAATGAAACTATTTTTATTTTCGTAAAACACATTTCTTGAGCGGCTTGATACTGTGAACATTGTTGACGTAGAGGTACAATCATCATAGAGGAATTAGATCGATAGACTACAGAGTGTAACGTCTTTAATCTAAAGATTTTAATGATTGTCAGTTTACCTATTACGATTTTGCTTTATTTCCTTTGGGGTTTTTTCTGCATCTAAACGTGAGTTTGGTGATCTTGGCAAGCTTGATGTCTAGTTCAGTAACCAACGCTGTACACAAATTTCGATAGTCACTTCATTTTGTTTTGCAATCAACACACATCCATCCCCAATTTCTCCATCATTTTTAAATATAATGATTATGAGTGTGATGAAAGTAAAAACTGCTAATTAAATAATTTTTACTATTACATTTAATTCAGAGTTTTGCACCAAACCTTTTACTGTTTATCGTAAAGTGTATCTTGCTAGCCAGGGGTCGTCGATCCATTTTGTCCCTAATCCACCCTTCACATATATAGCTAGCCTAAACAGTATGTGTCTCTCAGCTATCTCATTGGATGCAGCTAAAAGAAACTGATCAAATCAGGGTGCTCGTTACTTTTAAATGGGGATATTGTTGGAATAATCACGGCAGTTTACGTAGCAGCGACACATGTCGCATGTAATTAAACCATTCATACGCGTTTTCTCTCCGCTATCAAATCGGATGCAGCTGAAAGAAACTGATCCAGTCAGATTGTTCGTTACATTTACCTAGGAATATAGCTGGGAATAATCATAATAAATTTATACAATTTTAACCTTTCTTTCACGCTTTTCATTTGATACATCATGGAAGTCACCATATTGAAAACCTATTTGGTCAAGTAACGAAGTCCCTGATTGGTTAATTGATTTGGATTTAAATGGACAGTAACTCTTCATCTGCTAAAGGGCACTTGTTTAACACATTGTTTTGACCAGCTATATATGACAAATGTCGATGTGGAACGAAGTGGATAGACTACACTTGGCTAGAGAAGATAAGGTTACTCTGAATATCGAATAGAAATAGATCATACAAGTTCAGTCAATAACCATTTGCACGATTCATGCCGAAAACTATTTTAAAGAAGCTAAACTTACTTGTTGTTGTTTGCAATTTGTTTGTAGGCATTTCTCGATGGAACCTAATCATTGCTCACATAAATGTACATTGCAGACATATTTTAAGATATATTCATACTGAGAGAGAGAGAGAGAGAGAGAGAGAGAGAGAGAGAGAGAGAGAGAGAGAGGAAGAACAGTACGGAAATATAGCATACGTAAGAGCAGACATATTTCGTCAGTGGGAAAAGAAATTTACTGCAGAGTAGGCCTATATGTCGCCACAATGGCGATACCACTTTTTCTCACACTGATTCATTTCAATATCACATTATGAAATATATAATAAAATACAGTAATTACGATGTCATATGTAAATATGTATTTTCATAAAGTAGGACCACCCTCAACGAAAATCCCATAACCAGCTTCAATAACCGCTGGTGTAAGCATCTCAGATATTCGATTCAAATGTAATCTAAAACGGATTATTAATTTAAAGCTGGTTGTCGGTGATGCTAAACTTGAATAATGTATATATCTACTATTTTCCAATGCAAACTTCTCAATGTATTTGTGCACCTGATATATGTATTCTCAGATTATCTACTTTTAATTGGTATGATCCACCAAGTGCAATATATTTTGTGTCGAAAATTGTATAATGTTATCGTGAATGGAGTAAGTTGATGCAAATGGTCTAAAGTTTTCTCGGTGCAAAGGTATCAAATTATAACCAACACAATTATAAAGCTGTAAATTAAATATGCTTGTGCTCTTTCTACACTGAATGAAATTTCATAGGCTTGCCTTTTTATCACTCATCCAGCATTAATAAATTTGTTGGCTGGGACGTTATTTATGTATTACAATATATAGCAATGAAAACAAAATGAAACATATAAATACGTTCTTATAAAGTACATTCTTACTAATTTACATTTATTAATTCACATTTGATGTTATTAACCTTATACCAAAATCTACGAAAGTATTCGAAAACTGGTATAAAAAAGATGTAAACGGTATGATATCTTTCACATTTAAAAGAGTTGGTTTAAAGCAAATTTGTTGATCATAAAATAATTATGACATCTATTATTGATTTATTTATCTATTTATCAATTTTGACATTATCTAACAGATGAATCAACTGGCTTGCAAAATATGTTGACTTTCTTTGAAGGATCGTTTTAAATATCCATTGATAGCGTGCTTTCTTTTTATATTCTATTCCCATCCAGCTTGCCCCTCTATATAACGTTCTATACAACTTTTGTAATCTTATGGATAATGTGTTGTAGCATTTGTCCAAAATATTTACTAAGCAATTAACATTTTATGTCCTCGCCTTATCAACATCAACATCAACATCAACATCACCAATCAATCAATACATTTTTATTTTCTCCATAAGGAGAATTCATTTTACAAATATAAAACAAAAGAACAGAAAGAAATAATGTCACAAATTACATTGATGATTACGATAAACATTTCCAGAAAGTCAATGATACCTATTAAACTAATACAGAAAGTCAATAATACCTATTAAACTAATACAGAAAATCAATGATACCTATTAAACTAATACAGAAAGTCAATAATACCTATTAAACTAATACAGAAAATCAATGATACCTATTAAACTAATAAAGAAAGTCAATAATATCTATTAAACTAATACAGAAAATCAATGAAACCTATTAAACTAATACAGAAAATCAATGATACCTATTAAACTAATACAGAAAGTCAATAATATCTATTAAACTAATACAGAAAATCAATGATACCTATTAAACTAATACAGAAAGTCAATAATATCTATTAAACTAATACATAAAGTCAATAATACCTATTAAACTAATACATAAAGTCAATAATACCTATGAACCTAATACAGAAAGTCAATAATATCTATTAAACTAATACAGAAAATCAATGAAACCTATTAAACTAATACATAAAGTCAATGATACCTATTAAACTAATACAGAAAGTCAATAATACCTATTAAACTAATACAGAAAATCAATGATACCTATTAAACTAATACAGAAAGTCAATAATATCTATTAAACTAATACAGAAAATCAATGAAACCTATTAAACTAATACATAAAGTCAATGATACCTATTAAACTAATACAGAAAGTCAATAATACCTATTAAACTAATACAGAAAATCAATGATACCTAGTAAACTAATACAGAAAGTCAATAATATCTATTAAACTAATACAGAAAATCAATGATACCTATTAAACTAATACAGAAAGTCAATAATATCTATTAAACTAATACAGAAAGTCAATAATACCTATTAAACTAATACATAAAGTCAATAATACCTATTAAACTAATACAGAAAGTCAATAATATCTATTAAACTAATACAGAAAATCAATGATACCTATTAAACTAATACAGAAAGTCAATAATATCTATTAAACTAATACAGAAAGTCAATGATACCTATTAAACTAATACAGAAAGTCAATAATACCTATTAAACTAATACAGAAAATCAACGATACCTATTAAACTAATACAGAAAGTCAATAATATCTATTAAACTAATACATAAAGTCAATGATACCTATTAAACTAATACAGAAAGTCAATAATACCTATTAAACTAATACAGAAAGTCAATAATACCTATTAAACTAATACAGAAAGTCAATAATACCTATTAAACTAATACAGAAAGTCAATAATACCTATTAAACTAATACAGAAAGTCAATAATACCTATTAAACTAATACAGAAAATCAATGATACCTATTAAACTAATACAGCGAATCTTTTGCATAGACCCTTGTTTGGTGCATTTGCATAATAAAAAATATTAGATCACAGAAAAGTTATATTATTTATTTCAACACCATTGTAATTACGGTGGACGCGTACTATATTTCAAGATACTCATGGTACTCATGGTATTTGTAACGATATATAAATAAATTAATTTCTATACGAACATGGCCTCAAGTTACAGTATATGGGGACGATTTCGAGATGGGGGGGGGGGGGGGGTCGGAAATTAACGTGTTTAATTTTCGCGAATTTGTCATTTGCTTACTCGAATTGTTTTACATCCTAAACTCGTACTAGGTTAAATTTGCGCGATTTTCTACTCAACACGGAAAGTCAGGAAAATATAGCCACGCGGGCATTTCTCTATACAGTATTACTTATTATCAAGTCTAGTATCTCTTACACAAGTTTTTAATATAGATGGGCAAATTTTCATATATAAATCAACATAATATTAAAAGGAATCGCCTGTTTGTTCATTTGGGAAATGAAGATGCAGATATTTTGTACCTCCATATCAAATACCGTATATACTCGCATATAAGCCGGGTCCAAATGCAAACAACTGATTAGTCCTTACAAACTGCATAGACCCGGATCTGCCAGCGCATTATGCGACGGCAGATCTGGGTTTATGCAGTTTGCAGTTGGTGTTAGCTTTTACGCGAGTATAGACGGTAAATCAAAACTACTTACCAAGTAAAATATCAAAGCAAACCAATGTTACATATACTGCGAACATATTGGATTGCCATTCAGATTGGAGAGAAAATGACGAGGAAACCAATTATGAATGAGGATTTGAATCCTTTATGTTAATTGAATTTCGATATGTTTTTTACCTTTTCTATTAATGCTGAATTAAATTAAATGTTATTTACTGATTTGATGGTTGATGTATGTATATGTATGTATGTATGTATGTATGTATGTATGTATGTATGTATGTATGTATGTATGTATGTATGTATGTATGTATGTATGTATGTATTATGTATGTATGTATGCAGAAACGGACGGATAGGTGGATGGATAAATGGACGCACGAATGGATTGATGGATACAACGATGTGTGTATGAATGTAATTATCTGCAAAATACAATATTTATGACATACATTGTAAAATATGTATCGAAAGATTTGTACTGTTCTAGGAACAAAACGGAACTCCGTTTAAATCTGGAACTCCTTGTAAGCTATAAAAAAAATGATAACAGTTGTATGTTTGAAATGTCTTACCTATCCCGCCACAGTTTAATTGAATATTCCGTTTGCATCAGAGAATGTACCTACTAGCCTCTCACTTATCATATGCTAAAAATAAAAACGAAGTACAAGGATCCCTACATGGACAAATTAATATGAAATCAAGGAATTCAAACCGAAATCTGATAACTGTGGCATAACTATATCACTATATAATACATGCAAATACTGATATTTTAATAGTTTTGCCATAGATAAGAGTGATAGAAACCAGGTGTTGTCAGATATATTAATATATTACGATTGTATAGTTCACGTAGCTACTTGAATAAGGGTCGTGGGAAGGTTCCGATCTTAAGCGAAATTTTGGATCTTTATGTCCCTACAGTGTTCTATAAGCATGCATCGTTGCTTAAGAAATTGATTTTCAGACCAAAAGCTTAATGTAATGCCATTATCAAAGTATTATGATACAAAGTATCGTTAAATTACCTGTTCCAGATAATATCTCACAGCTGGCTGCTGTAAAGATTAGACGGATAGCGAGTTGATTCATTGATTGCAAGAACAAAATCTACTAAACAAACAACAAACCTAAGAAATCTACATAATTTGACGTGAAACGCTTCTTTAGGAATCGGTGATACGCTGATATATGTCATTAAAATCGTTATTTATAATGAATTTTTGGTTGATGCCGCAGTAGAGCTTTTGATCATTTGACATTGGGGTGAGAGATTCTGGAGATACGTTTGAATGTAATAGTTCCAATCGACACAGCTTGTGATCAAAGAAAGCAGTCATCAAAAAAGAAGCAGGTATGTGTTTATAGAGTCCAATAAATTATCAGCTCAACGAGAGCGGAATCACAATTTTGCATTTTGCAATTTCATATAATAGATGACGGTCAAACAATGTTTCTGAGTAATAGAAGATCTCTACGCATGATGATGTAAATATTTCATGTTTTATGACAAACACAAATAAGTATCTTTATTTTCTTCTTTTTACATTTTGAAGTTTTTAAACAAAATTGAATTAGAAAATTTCTTTCCTGCTATTTATCTATCTATATATATATATATATATATATATATATATATATATATATATATATATATATATATAGATCAGTATAAATGTAATGTGCACATGCAAAGACACCATACAGCTTTGTGCATTTTTAAAAAAAAAACTGCAATTAGATTAATGAAACTATAGATATTCACTAAAAATACTCCTTGAAATATGATATGTACATAGGTTGAAATCAATTTGTCAACATAATGTTCAACTTGAATATTATTCATCCCCAATCTTATCTCTTCATCGTATCTATTCGTCCTTACATATTATTCATCCCCAATCTTATCTCTTCGTTCTATCTATTCGTCCTTGCTTTCCCTTTCAGCCTTGAAATATTATAATCAAAGGCTTAATTCAAATGAAAAGAGGGCACATTCATATCCACCAATTATACATGTCAAGATAATCATTAAGACAATTATGGGTTTATTAAAAAAATATGTATCCCAATTATTCTGACTATTGATTATCTAATAATCTCTATCATTTTCAAAATAAAAAAAATAAAACGTAATTATTTTGGGGATACTCAAATATACCCATTTGATCTTCCATATTTAATATGGCATTCGATACGGATGTTCAATATGTATTTCCATATTGAATATTTCCGTGCCGCTTATAAGTCATTGTTCGCAGCAACCACGAAATCTACGAAACTTTGTTTGTATGTTTGTATGTGTGTGTGTGTGTGTGTGTGTGTGTGTGTGTGTGTGTAGAGAGAGAGAAGATATATATATATATATATATATATATATATATATATATATATATATATATATATATATATATATATATATAAACTGAAACGAATGATCGGAATGATGACATTGGAAAGAGTTCAGACCTTTTATACTTTCTTGCACGTCAAAAATGTGGATGGGATTATTAGAGGCATGTTGAAACAAATTTGACTCGGATAAAAACCGTCCTTTTCAATTTGCCACACAATAGAAAGATCCTGTTTAAAAGTACTGATACAGGCATAAATTCGAAAATAGAGATTCTCACTTATCAAATATATTTGAGGTATTTATGTACTTTGATTATCATGATTGTGAATAAATTGGATTTTAATTTTACCCCCTTTTGTTATCTTTTTTCCGTATTCAGGATGAAAGTGTGCGAGGCAAATATTATCAAACAACAGCAAATCACTACTTCTGTTACACATCACTCAACTAATACAAAGCACATCATGAGACTGAATATAGCCTGAGACTGAAGTATGTTTTAAAAATCATATTGTAAACTCTAAACAAACTTTTTTCACATTATACTCCGTTTCGAAGAATGGAGATTGATATTTAAATGGTGTTAGCGATTAAAATAAATCGATGCTACAAGTAGAATTGGAATGGGAATTTTAAGAATATATTTACAAGAGGATATTTTTTAACCAACAGGGACAAAATTTAAATAGCTTTTGTTTCATCTTACAGATGTCAAATAAATATAGAAATATCTGAAGTACCTTGAAAAAACTTGGCTAGCATCAAATAATATGCTCGTACTTTTTTGGAAAAAAATTAGAATAATCAACATATACATGGTCAACTAGTTTGGATACAAATTAGCTTTGAATATTTGAATGAAGGGTTAATTTATCTACCGAATATATATATATATATATATATATATATATATATATATATATATATATATATATATATATATATATATATATAATTCGGCTGTAGAAGCTCCATTGCTAAAAGGTATTTTAAATTAGCGTCCTGAGAATTCCAAGAATGTTTCTTTGCGTCTTTCGCCTGACCGGTGCACATTCTTTACACCATCCTTTTTTCACTCTTTGGACAATACCTTCTATGAAATCGACTTCACCTATTGTGTTTTTGTTTTCTTTTCTTACATTACTTTACACGAAGAATCTATAACTTCGAATATTCCTAATGTATTCTACCCATTATATTTTATACATTGGATTTTGCTGATGGTAAACAAATTGACAAAATAAAATAATACCCCTTGACAACAAATAGGCATTCAAGTCGTTCATACATCTAAATTGCAACGAATTGGGTATGTACATCAAAGTAATAAAAGATCAAAAGAATAAGTCTGTATAAAGTGATTTAATCGTAATTTAAGTGTGTCGCAAAGTCTTTTTAAAATGTAAGTAAAATTTACTGAGACCTGTTGTTATTTACTGTCACTATTTTTCCATACAAACAGTTGGTTACTTCAGGATGTATTAGGTTAGCCATATATGTACCATGACACAACATGATGGTTGTCTATTGCTATGTGTGATATTTACTCTCATGTCCAAGTATCGTAAATATTGAATTCGATTTACTTAAATCAAACTCTGTGTAGGACGTGTAGAGATAATATCTTTCTAGTTTCTTGCGATAGGACCAATGTATGAATCTTATACCTTTAAATGTATTTCATTTTTCGATTTAAGTTCAAAAGAATTATAAATAAATTAAATTAAATTGTGTATTACAAACTCTAACTTTGTCACAGACATTTTCTTTTATAAACATTGGCATACCATCGTGTGGCAGACGGCAGACTACCTCATAAACATATGCAATATACTGACCGAAAATACTTCAGATGAACATTGTGTGCTATAAAATGAAAGAAAAAATTACTAGTGTAAAGGTTATGTATCGAAGTTACATTTTCACGTTACCTGAACTCATAAACCCATGTATTGCTGACTACTTCAGAAGCACTGACATGTTACAAAAAATAAAATAATCTTGTAAAATCCGAAAAACTAAATTTAATTACGTAACATAGGCGTCTTCGTAGATGTACATTCATGCCATTGAAAATTGTAATCCAGATTTTCTCCACACCATCATTGGACTGTCAGATGTTTTCATTTGGATCTTTGTTTACTCCTTCTATATCACTAGCAGTTCTCATCAAGCAGTTCTACATTCAATCCTGATGACACAGAACTGCGATGTCAGCCACATATTGGTGATGGTACCTCCCTAGATTTATCTTTATAATAGATCATAGTTTGGATCATTTTAAAGTGACTATGTTCTTAACGATTTTCACCTAATTCCATCATAATTACTCTCTCTCTCTCTCTCTCTCTCTCTCTCTCTCTCTCTCTCTCTCATTCCTCTCACTCTCTCACTCTCTCTCATCCCTCTCACTCTCTCTCTCTTTCTCTCTCTCTCTCTCTCTCTCTCTCTCTCTCTCTCTCTCTCTCTCTCTCTCTCTCTCTCTCTCTCAATGTCAAATTTAAACAGTAATTAGGGTGTATCAGAAGAAAATATGAGGTCGTTGAACCAATAATTGAGATCTTGCCCTCTTTCATTAGTGGTTTTGATATAAAGCTATTTCGGATGGATATTTTTCTGACGGCGACTTGATTTCCAGCAAACAACATATTTTATCAGCATAATTTTATATCCTACTGACTGAGTTTATCTTCTCCCTATTGATATTCTTACTCCAAAAAAGTTAAATCGTTGTGCTTTGAGTGTATTAAAAAGTACGTATAGGTGTGTGTGAGTGTGTGTGTGTTAAGGGGAAACATGATATATCGTGTCTACAATCACGAAATTGAAAGTTATGTGGCGTTCAATAACCTTTGATTTAATTCCATTACAGTACTTTTACCATGAGCAACTAGTAAACTTTGATTTAATTCCATTATAGTACTTTTACCATGAGCAACTAGTAACCTTTGATTTAATTCCATTATAGTACTTTTACCCTGAGCAACTAGTAACCTTTGATTTAATTCCATTATAGTACTTTTACCATGAGCAACAAGTAACCTTTGATTTAGTTCCATTATAGTCCTTTTACCACGAGCAACTAATAACCTTTGATTTAATTCCATGATTGTACTTTTACCATGAGCAACTAGTAACCTTTGATTTAATTCCATTATAGTACTTTTACCATGAGCAACAAGTAACCTTTGATTTAGTTCCATTATAGTCCTTTTACCACGAGCAACTAATAACCTTTGATTTAATTCCATTATAGTACTTTTACCATGAGCAACTAGTAACCTTTGGTTTAGTTCCATTATAGTCCTTTTACCACGAGCAACTAATAACCTTTGATTTAATTCCATTATAGTACTTTTACCGTGAGCAACAAGTAACCTTTGATTTAGTTCCATTATAGTACTTTTACCATGAGCAACTAGTAACCTTTGATTTAATTCCATTATAGTACTTTTACCATGAGCAACTAGTAACCTTTGATTTAGTTCCATTATAGTCCTTTTACCACGAGCAACTAATAACCTTTGATTTAATTCCATTATAGTACTTTTACCGTGAGCAACAAGTAACCTTTGATTTAGTTCCATTATAGTACTTTTACCATGAGCAACTAGTAACCTTTGATTTAATTCCATTATAGTACTTTTACCATGAGCAACTAGTAACCTTTGATTTAATTCCATTATAGTACTTTTACCCTGAGCAACTAATAACCTTTGATTTAATTCCATTATAGTACTTTTACCCTGAGCAACTAATAACCTTTGATTTAGTTCCATTATAGTACTTTTACCATGAGCAACTAGTAACCTTTGATTTAATTCCATTATAGTACTTTTACCACGAGCAACTAATAACCTTTGATTTAATTCCATGATTGTACTTTTACCATGAGCAACTAGTAACCTTTGATTTAGTTCCATTATTGTCCTTTTACCCTGAGCAACTAGTAACCTTTGATTTAGTTCCATTATAGTCCTTTTACCGTGAGCAACTAGTAACCTTTGATTTAGTTCCATTATAGTCCTTTTACCACGAGCAACTAATAACCTTTGATTTAATTCCATTATAGTCCTTTTACCATGAGCAACTAGTAACCTTTGATTTAGTTCCATTATAGTACTTTTACCATGAGCAACTAGTAACCTTTGATTTAATTCCATTAGAGTACTTTTACCATGAGCAACTAGTAACCTTTGATTTAGTTCCATTATAGTCCTTTTACCATGAGCAACTAGTAACCTTTGATTTAATTCCATTATAGTACTTTTACCATGAGCAACTAATAACCTTTGATTTAGTTCCATTATAGTACTTTTACCATGAGCAACTTAATAAGGTATATCGTCTTAGGTCAGTTAATGCGAGTTTCAAAAGTTGTTCTCTTTATCTCAGCAAAATATGAAGTCATTGAACCAATTATTTTGTATTGACATATTTTGTTGGTTGTTTTCAGCATTTTAGCAATACGAATGGTCACCAGATTTTAATACCTCTAGATATTTCATCTGCCTGTCCTGTCATTTATAAGAAAGAAGCGTATTGTGTACTGAGTCTTTACCTTACTGATAGATTGGAGATTCATCACAAGTCCAAAAAGTTTTGACAGATTATTTTCATTTAAACATTTGGTGGGATATCAATAGTACGTAGGTTTGTTATATTTGGTGGGATATAAAAAAGTACTTATTTTTGTTATATTTATATATGCTGGTATCCTATTTATCATGTGTTTAACTAGATATGTAATAAAGACTCCAACATCGTATTAGAAATGTAATAAAGACTCCAGCATCGTATTAGATATGTAATATAGACTCCAGTATCTTATTAGATATGTAATAAAGACTTTAGTATTTGATTAAACATATAGTGAAGACCCAAGTATCTTATCAGATACATAATAAAAACTCTACCTTCTTATTTGATAGGTAAAAGGACTCCATAATCTTATTAGATATGCAATAAAGACTCCAGTATTTTATTAGATATGTAATAAAGACTTCAGTATCTTATTAGATATGTAATGAAGGCTTACGAACTTTATTAAAAATGTAATAAAGACTCTAGCAATAGAATATTCAGGAAAATAAATGCTAATTGCATGAGGATGGCTAAATTCCTAATATTTAGCAATACCTAATGTCAAATTACTTAATAACTTCCACATAAAGTAAAGTCCATTGTACCTAATGTCAAATTACTTACTCTTCCACATAAAGCAAAGTCCAGTGTACATAATGTAAAATTATTTAATCTTCAACATAAAGCAAAGTCCATTGTACCTAATGTCAAATTACTTACTCTTCCACATAAAGCAAAGTCCATTGTGCCTAATGTCAAATTACTTACTCTTGCATATAAAGCAAAGTCTACTGAACCTAACGTCAAATTACTTACTCTTCCACATAAAGCAAAGTCCATTGTACCTAATCGTAAATTACTTACCCTTCCGTAAAAAGCAAAGTCCACTGTACCTTATGTCAAAGTACTTACTCTTCCGTATAAAGCAAAGTCCACTGTACCTAATGTCAAATTTCTTACTCTTCCGTATAAAGCAAAGTCCAGAGTAAATACAACGAGCAAGTTATAAATACTGTGAATCTTAGAAAATAGGCTGAAAAACGTTTTTCAGGTGATTTCTGTTCTGGCTGTTTCGATATTTATTTCCTTATGTCTACAACAAGTAGATGACAAGTATATATTAATCAGAATTAGGACAAATCAAATCTTATAATTTAGGCTAGAAGACCAAGAAACGGACAGACGGACGGATAGACAAATATAAACTGGCTCATCATCTGTTATTTGATTTTCATCATCTTATGGCATTAAGTCCACCCAATGTGCCAATATTTAAGTACATGTTAAGCCATTTAAACAACAACTACAGAATATATGGTCCATATGGTTAAAAAATTGCTTTGTAGATTCAAATTATTATATCCACTGGAATCTTTAAACATAACTAACTCTCAGAAGTGCTTTCTTTACTGCATCCTCTTTTTCAATATATCACGTTTCCTACTCATTTGATTGGTCGAGCCAGAAGGCTAGTGAGAATTTAGTTTTACGTTTTGTGTTTCTTCTCCTACTCAGTTTAATTCTGTCACGGTCAAATGGACCTGAAAGAAAATAACTACGTTAAAAATCACTAAATAGCGTGTTGTATGTAATTATTTGTTGATATTAATCAGGTAGAATCTATCTTATCTATATACTTGCAAATATTAAAAGTTGATAAACATAGGTAAATTAATTTACCGTAGATTTAAAAATTTGAAAATAGGTTCCTTTAATTGTTTGCACATATTTTAATAATGAACCAAAAAATCCTTTTTTTAATTTCAAATATGTATACAAAGGACTTTTTTAATGTTAAATATGTATACAGAGGACTTTTTTAATGTTAAATATGTACACAGAGGACTTTTTAATGTTAAATATGTATACAGAGGACTTTTTTAATGTTAAATATGTATACAGCGTACTTCGTTTAATATTAAATATGTATACAGAGGACTTCTTTTAATGTTAAATATGTATACAGAGGACTTCTTTTAATGCTAAATATGTATACAGAAGACTTTTAAAACGTTAAATATGTATACAGAGGACTTCTTTTAATGTTAAATATGTATACAGAGGACTTCTTTTAATTTTAAATATATATATACAGACGACTTCTTTTAATTTTAAATATGTATACAGAGGACTTCTTTTAATTTTAAATATGTATACAGAGGACATCTTTTAATTTTAAATATGTATACAGAGGACTTTTTAAATGTTAAATAAGTATACAGCGTACTTCTTTTAATATTAAATATGTATACAGAAGACTTCTTTTAATGTTAAATATGTATACAGAGGACTTCTTTTAATTTTAAATATGTATACAGAGGACTTCTTTTAATTTTAAATATGTATACAGAGGACATCTTTTTATTTAAATATGTATACAGAGGACATCTTTTAATTTTAAATATGTATACAGAGGACTTCTTTTAATTTTAAATATGTATACAGAGGACTTCTTTTAATTTTAAATATGTATACAGAGGACTTCTTTTAATTTTAAATATGTATACAGAGGACTTCTTTTAATTTTAAATATGTATACAGAGGATCATCATTATTAAAAGATCTAGACATCTTCTGTTTTTGAATTGCATGTAACTGCTAACGTGTTAAAACCGGTAGAAGGCTAAGACACTTTCAGAATGAGCCCCGATAATCCAAAATTCTAAACGCACTATTGGTCACAAGCTAAAGCATTTTCATACGGATAAGCGGGAAATAAATTAATGTATAGTATCCACTCCCATCAAGATTCCTATCCAAAAGGCAGAAAAAGAAAACAGTTTTCGCGACTTAAATTCATAAAATGAAAATACAAGCAGCACTCTACAATAATAAAATCCCTGAAAAATAATCTGAGTCGAGGTCTATAACGCAAGCAGGAAACACGAATGATGGTCACACTTTCAGATGGTTTTGGCCACCATGGAGGTAGGTATCAGATACTTTTTAAAAAAATCTTTAATGAACAACCCCAGAGCTTGATATATTGCTCAGGATTTAACCTTATGACTGTTTCAGTGGCTGTATTACTTGCATATGAAAATGAAGACATGTATGATTTTAACTTCAGTTACCAACTAATGTATATGATATCTGTATCAGGAGTCAACGTTTTCTGTACAATAGGTAGAAAGAAATGACAGGAATTAATATCTGCGCTGGTTAAGTGTAAATTCCTGCTTAGGTAATTTAATATTATATTTTGGTCTGCAGGTAACATTTTTATCATCTAATGTTTTAAGCCACAATAATAAAAACACACATTCCTTGATGCCTTTCTAATATCCTGTTCTCGTGCGTGGAAAGAAGAATGATGAGGGACTCAGATTTATCCCAATTCTTTACTTTTTGCAATCTTTTCATCGATTAAATCATAGCTGGCGGTGGTCTAAAACGTGTTCTTTCAGATGTTTTTATCCTAATATCTCTTTTTACCTGTCCAACTGTTGATATCCTGTTCATGACCACACAGTGAATACCGTGCATACTCGCGTATAAGTCTGATCCAAATGGGAAAAACATAGACCCTGATCTGCCGTCGCATAATGCGCCGGCAGATCAGGGTCTATGTTGTTTGTTCTACTGATTAGTCCTTAAAAACTGCATAGATCCAGATCTGGATCTATGCAGTTTGCAGTTGGAATGGAATTATACGCGAGTACATACGGTAATAAGTAATCTAAGTGTTTTACTTTCATAAAAAAGGTCCGTGTTGATCTATTGATCTAAGAAAAGATCTTACCGTAAAAAGGAAATATAATGCTATCATCCTGTTTATTGTGATGCGTTATACTTTGTTTAATCATGAAATATGTTTACAACAATATTTACCTTCCTCTTTTTAATCGACGTAAATGGCCCAATGGCCGCACACGTCGTTATTCAAACGAACGAACGAAAATCCTCTTTTTAAAACGGCTCCCTGGCCGCTGGCCGCTGTGCGCGCAACAACACCATAATAACCTCTAGTATACGCATATGTTCTGCAAAGTCATTTTGCTTGTGGGAACTATGAGTCAAAGTATTTTTGTACTTTAGTGCTTACTACAGAAAATGTTTAAAATTGTTCATTATTTCAGAGCTTGTATATTTAAATTTGATGTGCATATCAGACCTGTAAGATATCAAAATTTACTATGATTGTTAAATATGAAAACCATTGTTTTTGCGAAATCAGATCTCTGGCACCATTTATATTTTGGCAAGCATTTTGGTCCAGCCTTTTTTCGATTGCCTAATTTTTTTTTTTTTTTTTTATTTTTTTTTTTTTATTTTTTTTTTTTTTCGCTTGCTATATATTTTTACTGTACACTAGGCACATAGGGTGTTTCTCATAATTCGAGCACCAAAGGCGCGATATAGAGAATATATCAGCCAGTGAAAATTGCAAAAAGATGTCCAACACATCAGTATCAATTTAAAAGTCATATCCGAATCTATGTAAAACTTTCGAGATAATACAGTATCTCGCTCTGCTCATAATTTTAAATATACCTACCAACGTCATCTGCAGTCTTTACGCTCTGGGTTAATGTGTGCGCAGGAATACACTGTTGTGATACACAGTCTCCAACATGTCTTCTTCCTCTCCAGATATTTGGATTATCTCCATCTCCACCCAATTCACAATGCATTCCTAATAACATTTATATTCCTAAATAATTCAATGTTCAATCCTAACTGCCCAGCTTTATTGTTGTTGTTGTTGTTGTTGTTGTTGTTGTTGTTGTTGTTGTTGTTGTAGTAGTAGTAGTAGTAGTTGTTGTTGTTGTTATTATTATTATTATTATTATTATTATTATTATTATTATTATTATTATTATTATTAAAAACTGTTCACAAAGTTCCACAGTCTGCATATTCTGCCATGCTTCTAATTTGAACTGCAGGTGCAAACTGATGTTGAATTATCAATATGCGAAATCAATACTGACACTTTGTTACACCTACGATATTATCACTTTTTTTCTTAAATTAAATGTTTGATTCTAAGTCACTCAGATTAAATTCTGGTGAATGTGCGCGCTTTCTCTGATAATTGCTTCTGTTCCATGTACCCAAACGTGCATTTATGTTTGTTTCTTTGCTTGTTTGTTAAAGTATTTTGCCCTACAAGGCTTTTTGTTTTCGTTGACTTATGGAATAGTCCTTCGCTGTGTAGAGAAACCAGAGCGAAAGATTAATTCTTTGTGAAGAGAAAATACACCCCTAATGTACAAGGTTGTAAGATTTCGTTTAGGCGCAACTATAATAATATTATAATAGCCATATTATAATTATATGGAATAAACATGAAAAGTTATCTTAAAAGGCTGCAAACTCAACCCATATCTTTTAAATATTGTTCTCAACGTTTAGTAGTTTCTGATTTTATCAGTGTATAACATATGATGTTTATTTTATTGTCCTACAAATAAAAACGTTAAGCGCTTCAGGCGGCAACAATATTTCAGAGGTAAGTTATTTCCTTCCTATTATAATAGTAATAATAGAACGTTAAAAAGATATATAAAAGATGAGTTCGTTGATACGAAGTAACGATTAGATTATACATATGGTATGTTGTTATCTGAAATATGTGTGAGCGTGCAGTCAATGTATCGTCGAGAAATATATACGATCGAAAGATCTCGATCTTTAATAATATTTTGAGGCATGCTTTTTATCCTGTCAAAACAACGCATTTATATGATATTGATCCATTTTACATAATGGGTGCGCATAAGTGTTACCTCCCTTTGTCTGCAATGTTGAAGGAACAGTAATAAACGTAGAGACAAATCATTCAAAAGTCAGCTAAATAGGTTAAGTTACCCTTTATCCAATTAAAACTTTTGTACTTGAGTTGTTCCAAGTGTTGTGTTATATAGCTAAGCAATAATAGTTAAATATTTGATAAGAAACTACATTTATTTATAAATAAGAGAAAAAGTTTCAACCTCAAAAGTGTCAGAAAAGAAAGCAGCTCTCACTGAAAAAATTAATTGTTCAAATGTAGTCATAAAAGGGTATGACCAAATCGTTAAATTGTACTCCAGTGAAAAGGAAAAAGGAAACAAGAAATATTAAAGGATATGTAGATATATAGATCAACAAAGCAGAAAAACATAACTAGATGCATGCATCTACCTACCCACCCACCTACCTAATTTGTCTATATAAAATCACCGAAATAATTTGATGTAGGAAAAAACCCACAGAGAGACAGTACTAATCATGACATTACAACGAGTTTTGTCAAGAAGCTGTCCACTTTACGGATGGCTTTCTGGTGGATGATTCTCGTCTGGAAGTCACTCAGAGTTCTTGATAACCGAGTCCATCTCAGTAAGTAGGTGGACTCATGTATTTGGGATTCTGGGGAGAAAAAAAAACTTCAGAACTTACATCGGGCTCTGCCCAACCAAAACAACTTTTTTGACCGTGTATCTAAAAAGATGCACATAAATGGACGACAGACACCACAAGAACTAGAGACAATGCGAGAGACAAAAGGGCTCTTAACCGTAGAATATTGGAAAATAAAAGATACTGTGATTGAAGTGCAATTTACAATATATAGGCAGAGCTAAGATGGAAAAGTCACTAAATGGGAGGATCTTTGACACATTGCCCCATCAATATGCAGTTTGAATTTAAACCTGTTGCTCATTTTTTTTCTTTAAATAAGGTTTATACAATTAAAAAAAAATAACATGTATTTTAATAGTTTTGCTAGTTTTAATTTTAGAACATATTTATTTGTCTCTAATATAGCAAATTGTATTACAACACCAAGTATAGTATTAAAGGATGCGTTTCCTCTTATACCATTGTTATAAGAGTACCACCCTACCTCGTCCAATTCCCTCATTCAAGCTGCAATTTTACGTTACTTCTGTATGGTTCAGACCAAGATACAATAAGTTATAACAAAAAATTTCTTGTCCCGAACCTTTACATTCTATACTCTACTTAACTCGAAGAGCTAACTTGGTTTATGTAGAAAGTTTGTCATTTTCCTTGACGTACTTATTTAATCTTTATTCTATTACGTATATGAACGGAGCTCACTGTTATCAACTGAAATTCTTACGTTTTTTGTCGGCGAAGAAAGACCGATTTCTTTTGTCAGTTTCTGAGATTTATTTTTGTATATAATTTTTGTAGAAACTCACAGTTTAGCAGCCTGAAATTAGCTGCATCACCATGTTCATTTGTTTCCTTCTCCACAGATTTCTTCTTACCTCAGTTTTGGCCAGATAAGGAGACAAGAACTGAGATTGTGAAGAAGATGCAAGAAGATAGTAAAAGTTTCAGATGTATTTTTAAACCAAAATATGTACTTTGAATTTAACCATTTTACAGAAATATTCAGCTACAGTAAAAAGAGCTGAATTTTCATTTTATTTTAGTTTTTGAGTTTTGAACATCATTACAGGATTTGGTGACTATAACACTGATGCAAACGGATGACACTCTTTGATATCCCCCAAAATATTAGAATTTATAATTGGTTTTGTAGCAACCCTTTTGAAAATATTCTATGTTTATTGTATGTTATCTATTTTTAGCTATCTATCTATTTATCTATCGACGAACAAATGGACAACAACATGTATCACTGTCACACAAAATGTCATACCATGATTGTTAATATCTTGGGGTGTGCCTAAGAATTTGTTTTCCTGATAGCGAATACATAAGAGTAATGTGAAGGCATCTCTAGAATTCATTATATATATATATATATATATATATATATATATATATATATATATATATATATATATATATATATATATATACATATGTTACAACTGGTGTTTTTCTAAAGTGTATGTTCAAGTAGTTTTGTGATACATATCCATTAGCTAGTAAAACTATATACAATATAAGAAATTCGCAATAGCTTCATAAAGACTGCCGGTTACTTTTTCTGTTCAGGTGCACTTCCAAGTGACATTTTACAAACAATTAACCCAACGCGAGACAACAATAGCTTAAACCACGTGGGTGTGGCCAAACACATTCCTTTTAAGACATGCGTTACAGTTGGCTGAAATTTCCACCAGTCGCAATGATAAACAACGGGGTGATACTGCTTCACTCTCTGTGAAGAAATATTACAAATCATAATCTCATTTTATAACCTGGACGGTTTCTATTTTTATGGGGGTAGTTCTATTGTGCGGTACTATTACGCTGGACCTTTCTAGGTTAGAATCAGACAACACTGTGCAATACACTAATCTATGTGAATAGAATTGCCACGAATTTTACAAAAGGGATACAATTAACTGAGACCGAAAGCGCTTTGGAATACACGGACGTAAAGAAGGAATACAGGATAATTACTTAAAATACGCAGCAAACTATGTGTAGTACTTTTTAAAAACTATGTAAACATCACAAGTTCGTCGACAGGAAAAATTATCTTCAAGCTGACATCATGTATAGTATACCTTTAGGCTTTTGCTATTCCCCAGAACAGTTGAAGTTTTTCCACAGCGTTGAACAACTTAAGTCCTTGTATACTATTGAACAGCTGAAAAACATGTATAGTCACAAAGTTCTGTATAGTCAAGCGTTGTGCAATCGAGAACAACTGATGTCGCTCTTTACCCAAGAACAGCTATGTAGAACCCTGGAAGCTGTCAAGACAACACTATCACCAATGCTGCCGACGACAACATCAGAACAACCATCTTTCTTCTCTATCGACAATATTTTGTCACAGGGGCCTCACCTGTTGCACGGACAAACCCTAACCTATCCCATCCCCTGGAACGGGATTGTCCCCATGGCTCCGGATATGTTCGGTAAGTCTGTATTAGAGATTTGCGAAAACAATATTGTAATTTTTGAGCAGTTTTGTTTTATTTCTATTCCAGGTTTGGCTCAAGAAACGTACAAGTTGCCTGCCATTACAGATGCACTGGATTTTTCCATGTAAAAATAAACTCAGCCATGCGTGATTTTATTAAATTGAAAAATAAGTTATAGCTTTGCATGATAAAACTAACGAGATGTATGATAGCAATAATTGTTTGGGAATGTATACAATTAGAAAAGATGTAAATTTCGTGAGCATTTTAAAGCTGGCAATTCGTAGAGTCCAACTTCCTTTATATTTAATATGCATCTCATAGAACTGATGATTGTGTAGATAAAATGCGTGGCTATTACTCAATACATTATACATACGATGAGTTTCTTTGTTTAAACAAATTTCATGCTAAATGTTTAATTTTATCACATGAACTCGATTGGTATGTACTACTGTACATTGCCAAGTGTAATCATTATTTTCATCAAGTAAATTTTCGTTCTGACATTCCATTTTTAGGTGAGATAAATTATGAAATGTAAATTTAGAATATAATATTTAATAAACAAGGCATTGAATGCATTTTTTTTATAGTAAAAACGTACCATCTGTATTATTTCGAAAGCCAAAAGTAGCGATCATCTAAACAACACAAGACGGTTTTATCTCAACTTGCGTATATGATTCTTGTCTCGTTTTTATTAAATGAAACAAGCCACAACAAACATGTGGTTCTAATACTCGTAAGTATTTTCCAAATTGTGCTTATGTCAATAACATGTTCTCCTTCAACGTGCTGCAATATCCGGATTATGACATAAGAGGCATTCTCCAAGGTTGTATCTCTAGGAGCATTCTCCAAGATTCTATTTATAGGAGCATTCTCCAAGGTTGTATCTATAGGAGCATTCTCCAAGGTTGTATCTATAGGAGCATTCACAAATCTTCTGATCCTAGGTCTCTGTGTCTTAGTGGTGAAGAGCCAAAATTATGTTAATGCTATTCCTTGCGTCAATCATATACAAAAATCAGCATATAAACCTTTAATAATTGACTTAATAATTTTTGAAAGTTATCTTTATTATGCTACTGTATTTTTTGGGGTCAACGATGAACTGTGAATGCCTTCATTACTCTTTGATATTCATACAAAATTATGTATTATATTGTTGAATTTTATAAACTTTTCTTACATTTGTTACAGAAAGACTGTCGGTAATTTTTTTAATGAAAAAAAATAATCATTTTGACTAACACTATTTTAAGATGAAAAGGGTATACCCAACATCATTAAAACAAATATATACGCCAGTATGTTGAGAAAAAATAAATAAATACAATACAGATCTTCATCGGTATATAAATGGATAAAGGAAAATGAAAAAAATGTACAGGGTGCAATAGGAATTAATAAAGAAATACATAAATAATATAAAATAAAAAAGGAATAGGAAAGAAATGCTGTTTTTGATAAGTGGCCGTTGAATGTTTGAACAGGTCAGTATTTTTACCTTGTTTTGAAACGCAAGCAACACTTTATTAGAAAACAATTGACATTCTAACATCAGGCCACACTGGACACAGATAGTTTCAGGTATTCTAAACATGATCAAGTAAACTAGAAGTTGGACCAATTTATTGAAATTCAAAATCTACTATTTGCATAATGGGAAATCAAGTAACAGTAGTGATCATCTAACTATCTAAAGAACAAACAAGATAATGTCAATATTTATACAAAATAACCGAAACTTTACAAGATAATGTCAATACTTATACAAAGTAACCGAAACTTAACACGATAATGTCAATACTTATACAAAGTAACCGAAATTTAACAAAGTGATAAATGTTTAGAATGTAATTAGCCACTGGCCGTCGATATTTATTCCTCAAAGTCTCCCCTTATGCAATTAAAGGAATTTCATTAAATAGAGGTTACCATCTTCTAATCGTGACTGAAATACTGTATAGAGCAAACATTTTCTTTAATTTCTTGAACTAACGCTGAGCAAGATACAAAAGGAATAATTTGAAAAAAATTAATTTAAACCAGAAAGATATACAAACAAAACAATCTACATAATCTATCTTCAATTGTTGAGTTGACAAAGATTTGCCTCATTATTATCATGACTATTTAACTTATCCAAACATCTTGTATAAAACGCACTCTTAAGAACTATCACTCGGATAACAGCGACCAAGATGTGTGACTCCATATACTTGTATTACTGTAAAATGACCCTAGACTATCAGTCTGGAAAAGCAATTAGTACCGAAAAAGTAGAGATTGAAAGGTAAAAAACTGTTTACATTTATTGATCAAAATTACCGAAAGAAATGCACACAAACGAACTTCGGCACAAATTCTTCATTTTACTTCTCTGGAGATATTCTACACTTTCGTATTTCCTTATGTAACTTTGTAAAAATTCAATGTTTGTAAAAATTTAATCTTTCAGTTGTGCATTTGACTTTTGTTTGACTTTTCTAATTGTTCTTCAGTAACATGTAACATCAATCATATTTAATTATATATTCTTGGAGTAAAAAGATATTTAAATTTCACAGTAAGTATAAATGTAACTTTTGGTACAAATCGGCAGCTGTAGTGAATAATGTAATATACACTATTCTAAAGTGTACCTAATTTGTACACACTTCTACGTACGAAGCACCAGGCACACGATCCATTGAAAAATTCTATAAAGTATGAATGTATTTTAATTTACGGTTCTGGAAACTGGAATTAAAAATTGAAATAAATAAGGTAAACGGGAATTATTTAAACAGGAATCATGGTACTACATTTATCATTATCTTAAAATTAACATTTTATTTTACAGGAAACTTTGAACGCTCCAGTGTTTTCAGCACAAATCAAATAAAATTTATGTTAATCTCATATAATATAATCAACAGCTTTCCTTCATTCAGAGAAAATTAACTTTGAACTGCAGTCGTTTACCAAGCATTTTTTTGTTTGCAGATAATAAATAAATAAATAAATGAATAAATAAAATACATTTAAAAAAAAAGAATCAATAAATAAGGAAAACAGGAGGGAAGAGTCATAGGTAGATACATAGACAAAATGTGAAATAGAAAATTAAGGATAATAACAGGCTTTAAATAACTAAGAAAAAACATTTCCTTCAAATTTATTATCAAAATATACCAGTACAATTATAAAAACGGATGTTTCATGCTTACAAATAAAATGTGTTGTTTTTTGTTTTTACTTACTTGGGTTTTTGTAACTGTTGTGTCAGTCATTCAACCTAAAAAGATGCTGTTTCAGAGTACATACTTTGTTCAAAGTATTCTTGCACGGTAGTTTTAATGTAACAGACCTGACTGTATCATTTAATTTTTCTTTCATGTAATGCAACCGTACTCTCAGAATCTTCTGTCAGTTATATCGTACGAATTTTGAACTTTTCATGACTGAATAGGGAATTTAAATATTTAAAATTAAGAAATCTACGTAACCACAAAAATGCTATTGAAAAATACAAAGTAACAGATCAATTTGTTCACAAAGTACATCATCGGTTTTTACAATGAGATAAAAAAAAAAGCTCTATCATTACTGTCGGTTTTGTTGCAAAATTGTTAAACTATTTGAATTTATTTTTTAAACCCTTATACTCCATCATGTTGAGGAAGCTTGATTTAGAAACAAAATCTATGAGTATTAGGTGCTTTTTCTCAGCTATATGATAATTGTACGGTCTTTCTTATATATTTCATTAAAAATTGGACCATTAAAAAATTGGGCTATCAGAGATTTTGAAGTTAACCATGGCATAAAAAAGATGTACTGTGAGTAATTATCGGGACTTAATTTTTTTCGTGCAAAAAACTTACTTGTTTATTTCAATTTTATTAGTTTTGTGAGTTACAAATCAATACCTACTTTTTTTTATTGTCACATGATTCCGCAAAGATGTAATCTGGTTTTCAGCTGCATACCACCCGCTGCAGAATTTTCTAACGCCTATGGGTCTGGTGCAGGTGGGACAAAAGCGGAAGCGTCGTCACAGAACTATTTTTACCGAGGAGCAGCTTGAAGTGCTCGAGACCACGTTTCAGAAGACACATTACCCGGATGTATTACTACGTGTAGATCTAGCAGTGAAGATAGACATGAATGAAGAACGCGTGGAGGTTCAGATATTTTATATTTTCAAATATTATATTTTGTAGTTTTATAGAAGTGAAGTAATATAACATTTTACTTTCATTGACGTTGACTGAAAAAAAAAAAAGGCACCGTGAAGCCAACGGTAAAGACAGCCAATGAACCCAGATGAAAGAATTACTATTAAGCAGCTATCACATGTCCGAATAGGAAATCAAACTCTGGATGAAAAGAAAACCAAGATAATTTTTAATAGTGTGACATCCATTTTCCATGTCAATTTTAGCTTAGAATCTTCAATGTATTCGATTATTTTTTAAAAAATCATAAACTCCAGACTTTGTACTCTGAGGTGAATTTTTAATTTTAATTTGGGTGTGAAACTTTCTTCAGGAAGGCGAAAATCTCGAGAAATCGTAATAAATTTTTTTCTTCTTTTTGCAGCGATAACCATTATAGTCAATGAAACCTTTGTTTTCTTTCTTTAAAATGAATTATTGTGTGCAATTTGCCTAGACACTTTATTCTCATACATAGGGTGCTGTACATCGCTCCACTCCACTCTTCCATCATCGCTAAAGCCGGAGAAAGATCATAGTAGATACATTTCTGGGATATTATCCTACAAGGCATATAAAACGTCATCTGTCTTTAAAAATGTATTGTAATCAGTTTGATAGACATAAGTGGAAATTGATCTAAACATCAGGACCATATCAAAGCGTAATTATTCTTTATGTTGCTGTGCTGTATTTCAGAATCTTTAGTTCTATGTAGTCAAATTAAATATGCAAATCCACTCCTATTTAAATGGAATTTTTGTTAAATTACATATATTACTATCTTATAATTTTTCTACTCCCGTAAAATATAATTTCAGATGCTGTGCCTAGAATGTCGTAATCATTCTAGAATCTATTACTTTGAGTACATCCTATTAATCAAACTAAACGAGATTTTCTGTAGCAAATATTTTCATTTTTATGTTCTTGTTATATGTCCAGAAAATTAACCAGTATACAATCATAGCTAAGCTATATTCCAACCAAGTATCGTAATGCACATTTGGTAATAAGAGTCATTCGAAACGTTCTCCACTTCTTTTATTTCTGTACTCTCATTTTCATATCCTTAATAATTAAGATACTGGTGAAAAGCAGATCATTCACAAAATCATTAACAACACCGTTGATGAAAAACTCAACTCTACAAAACGGACATCACCTCACAAACAACAACAACAACAACAACTACTACTACTACCTTACTATTACAAATAATAATAATAATAATAATAATAATAATAATAATATCCATCATTAACCCCGAAGGTGGAAATCCAGGGATTGGCCCCTTACATTCCAAACCTACTTTTAATTCATCCTGAAAATGCGACTGGACCCAGTGGCAGCGAGAGCGGGTGGGTGGATGAGGGTGATAATTTTCCCTGGCGGCGGGCGAGGGGGGAGGGGCGCCGTCGGAGCTATTTTTTGCAGCTGTAACCGGGGCGTAGAAGGGGGCGGGGGAGTTGGCAACTGACATAAAAACTGTTCTCTGTGGCAAATAAGGGGCTCCACTAAAGAACATTGGCCACAGGCGCCTAGAACCCAAGCGCCGCTTCTGACTTAACCATAATATGTGAATAAAGTGTATAGAATGAAGGGACGTCTAGTCAAGCGCTTGTCTTGTTTTCAATTCGGATATTTCAAATCTAAGACTGTATTGATAAACACAACAGAGATGCTCCACATCCAGCTTTCTCATTTCATTTCATTTCTAAGGACAATAAAACAGGAATGCCAGTAGTGATTCATTATTCTCAGAAAGTGCTATTTAAAAAAAAAAAAATTTGACCGATAGTTGATACTGTTTTTTAAAAAAAAAATTTTGACCGATAGTTGATACTGTTTTTTTTACGGTGCATCAAGATCGAAAAATAAAATAAGGCATTAGATGAATGAAAGGTTACCAGGTTATATACACTTTTGATATCTGCCGAACAAATTCTCGCCAGTGATGAGGTCAGCGAACTTTATATTTGCTTAGACTATTGCCCAAATAATTGCAGAATGATGCAAAACCTTGAAAACATTTCAATGTTATTAAAAATGACATCAATATTATTACGAGATACAGACGAAGTATAAAAAGGTACATCCATATTTTTATGAGGGAAGATACTTATTACTCCTAAAAGAAACCAGCATGCATTTGCATAGAACCATCAAACTATAATACGTCATGAGCTAGACATTTAGCAGCATCGGAGTGAATAATCAAGCGCCATTAATTAAAAATGCAGAGCTTTATGTGCATAAAACACGGGATGTACAAATATACGTTATACAGTAGACTTGTTGAAGGTTATACTTTATATTTTAAAACTAGATCCAATAATAAATAGGAAAAATGAGGTTTAGGTTTACATTTACTTCACTTTCATTGCATAAAAGTATCCACAATTCGTGGAAATGTTCCAAATGCCTTTGTGCATAGTTTATGTTTCCATGGCTGCATAAAAAAAATAATGCAGCCACTACAACAATAAATATATGTTCAAAATTCAATGTAAAACCACGACAAAGCAACGTGCAAGAAATTTATGATATCTGCATAAAAATGAAAGTAGTAATAGTAAGAGTTTATTGTATTCTACTTAATCTGCATAATTCCTAACAAACATCCAAATTGAAATTTATGATAAATGTAATTTTCTCTATTTCCTAACTGCAGTCTTTTTGAAATTCCACTAGGTATGGTTCAAGAACCGCAGAGCAAAATGGCGGAAGATGAAACGAGACGAAGAGGCATCAAAGAGAGCTCTTGAGGAGAAAACTAATGTGGAGGGTATATCGAATGAAGACCAAAATGAGATTGAGTGTGAAGATAATGCTTGTAATAATTTAGATGGTCGAATTACGGGCAAAGCAAACAGAAATGTATGCAATTCAAGTTGTAGCATCCATCAGTCAGTGAATGGAAATAATCTGGAAGAACCACTTTCGAAACAATACAAACACAGACACACAACACCAGAACCAAGTTCATAACTAGTAAGGAAGGGAAATACACCTCCCAAGAAGTCATTAATGAGTACCAGTCATTCCGTTTGAAGAAAATACAGAAGTACCAAAATGTGACAGAAAGATGTGCCGCCTCAAGTAAGTAGACACTGTACATGTTTTGTCAACTCCAATGTTTCGTCTGGTCTGTCTTAGATTTGAAAAAAAAACCACTTCCAATTTTAAAAACGTTACATGTATATACTGTACATAAAGACATATATTGCACACTCTTTAGAACGTCATTACGGGTGTTTGTTAAATGCTGAAAGTACTAAATTATGACTGGGTTTGGTGCAGATACAATCATTGCACTAGCTGTAGAGAAAACTTAACGTATGCTAGAATTGTCCCTCAAAATTAGGACATCATATATATTTAAATGTTAGAGAAAACATATTTTCCTTTCAAACCAGTGTCTTGGTAAAATATTCTAGATGTTTTATACGAATGTTTACATTTCTATATTAAATTAGAAACATATATATATTGTAATATGTTTTAAGTCAATTCGAAATTTGCACAACTCATATCTTTGTTCTTCAAATGATTTCTTGTATGGGCATAAATATATTAAATTAAGTAAAGACTGAACTTTGTTTTGAGCTTCTTAATTAATTCTTTTTGATGATTATCACATACGATAATGAAGGTCAAAAGTATAAAACTGATTAAGTAGAAAATTCACCCCTTCTTTAGTAACACTCTGTGTACAACTTGAACAGATATGTTTAAATAGCATATAAATCACGATGATGGAGTCAAGAAACTATTTTTGACCAATAATAGAATAATTTCTTACAGAATTAGATGGACTTTCAATCCTCAATTTTAAAAATGTCTTGCAAAAATTTGAAAGGTTACAGATAAGTTGCATTTAAATATTTGGCTTCATAAAATTTTTACTTTTGTTACTGGTGTTCACATATTTATGTAAATACTGTAAAGCCTGTTCTTGTAAGTAACAAACTCCCAATTTACAAATTAAGGGGTTGGACTCGTTCTTGTAAGTAACGAACTCCCAATTTACAAATTAAGGGGTTGGACTCGTCATCAGAAGGGTGCGGGATTGATTCCCTCGAATGGATCAGCCCAGATTGGCTACCGTTGTGTGTCCTAGGCCAAGATAATTTATTCTACTTGCCTTGTCACGATATAGATTTCAAGTGTTCCTCTGTCGTAAAGCACCTAATGAAAAACAAACAATTTACCAATTGAATCAATATTTGACCTAAGCTTCTTTGCAATTTACTATAAGTTACGCAATCCATTGTAATTTGTGGTTGCTGTTCTCACTACTGATGCTGCTGGTACTACTGCTACTAACAATAATAATAAAAACAACAATGATACTAATCATTGTATATATATATATATATATATATATATATATATATATATATATATATATATATATATAACTCTTTTTACTTGTTTAGTTAACTTTTTCAGAACAGTAAATTCCGTTATAGAGAGAGAGAGAGAAACGGAGTTGCAGGCGGAAAGAAAGCTTGTTCTTAATCGTCTCCTGAAGGACGACATCATGACAAGTTCCAATGTGGCATGGTCTACACAACAAAACATAGTTCACAAGGCTGAGTCAACTTGTTAAACATACAGTGGATTTTTGTCAAAGATCATACAATACAAATGGATATAGAAAAACAAAAATGCCTTGCGTGCATCGCCAAGAGTTCTTGACAATGGTAACATGGACGCTGCACAGGAAATAAATAGGTTCCTGGAAACGTTAGATACCATATTATATGTATTGTTACAGCAAACAATATCCTCAGAGTTATTGACTTAGATGACTCAAAGACCACTCACAACAAGCGTCTTTGATCTGAAATAACGAGTAAACAATGCGCATAACTCGTGAGTTATTTCATCTCATTGAACATATAAGAATTATAGAGATGGATCGCAAACCGTCGTGTCTGGCATATCAAAATTCTTTGTCGTCAGTGTACATTTACACGGTTGAAACACATCGTCGTCAATTTGAAACAGGAGTCACGCTGTGTATGCCACATACATTGTTTTCTTTCCATTGGAATGGTACTAGTCCTGCTGGACTTGATTACACAGTATAATGTGATAATTAATGACTACTTGGCGAAGGTAATCTGACGCCGCAAATGGAAATCGGAATTCAATATGAACACTCTTTACGGCGCAACTGATCATCTCCAATACATGTTTGAGTACATTTGCTATACTTCTGGTTAGTCTAGCAGAGACTATCATATTGCAGTGGAAACGGCTGTGCGATCTTAAACATACTTCCATAAATGAACTTACTTGCATGTATTCGTATATTTTTATATGTTCAGACTGGATCAAATATATATGAAAAATGCAGGCTATTTTGTTTAATGATTTGTTCATGTTAAATTGATAATTATGTTCGAATCGATCAGTAGGGGAAAAAAGAGTTTAATAACTATAGGTGAATCCAGTTATTATTTCACTTATGAAAAAAAAATCCATGACTAAATGTTCTTCTTTTAATATAATACTCATTAGTTTCAGGTAACTTACATTCTCCTTGACAGCAACAAGCCAATTAACATCGGTAAACTACATCCAACATTGTAAATTAACCTCTAGCTCAAATAGCCCTACTCATGAGGAAAAATAAGAAAAGTGTCAAATGAAGGTCGTTTTCAACAGAATTCACTAACATGAATTATGTCCCCCTTCGCACAAGGCCTTTATTATTACAGTACACCAAATAAACAAGGAAGAACAGACACACACACACACACACACACACACACACATATATATATATATATATATATATATATATATATATATATATATATATATATGCCAAGAGAACACAATGAATAGTAAACTTTTCCTAGATAGTTATGTATCTTAAGTAACGATCTATTTACTAATTCATCCTAATAAACATGTTCACACTCATATTGAATGAATATAAACTCTGACGCTATGTTTTTGGTATTAATACTCATATTTCGCTACTCAGCCATCAGCAATGCAAAATTAGTATTCATGGTGTTGCGATAGGAAGACCATGTTCCTCTGGGATGTCTGTCTGCAACCATTCAACCGGGCTTCGCATTAATGGCTGTATATCTTTATGATCTTTATGAAATTCGAGAGCATTAATAGAAAAAAAGTCTTCTGAAAGGGGTATAATCTACTTTAAATCATCGTCAAAGAGGAATCACATTATATGACGTTCTTTTATTATTCCAGCTGTCCTTCATTGCTGATTTAATAAATTCATGAAATCAGAGAGTTTATTTGTGTCAAAATATCTCTTTATATGAATGTTTTTATTACCGCAACGATCACCACCCACATAATGCATATATAATCTCTTAATGAAGGTACCTTTTGAACACAACATCTCATGAAACATGGTTGAATAGAATAACTTTGAGTGATATCCTTGCTAACTTGCATGCATCTAAATCATTAGGTTTTACACAGTGATTCGAGTCAAACTTTGACGTCTTATTGGAGAAAATCGGGAAGAGATCAAAACAAAATGTATTCATAGTCTCAGATAGTGGGAGTTTGCAGACTTTCATTGCAGATAATGCCATGCAACTTAGAGTCATTTTATTAAAGCATTTTTGTAATGGAGGTACACAGTAGTTTTCCGTTACAATCAATCGCCTGATGCTTTTGCTATGATAAAGGCCTCTCTCTCTCTCTCTCTCTCTCTCTCTCTCTCTCTCTCTCTCTCTCTCTCTCTCTCTGCCTGCATAACTAAGTACACACCGACTCATATAAAATTAATAATCTATTGAATTACTTAGTGTCAAGAAGAAGAAATGGAGGAGGGAAAAGGAAGAACTGGAGGGGTGACAAAGAAAGTTGCAATTGCCATAGAATGGAACAACTTATGAATAATATGAGATCATTTATTTTTGAAAACAAATCGATGATAAAAAAAACTGTATTGCTCTTTGCGTAACATTTGTGATTTGGTAACAAATAATTGATTTACGCCGTACCAAGCAGAGTTCTAACAAATAATTGATTTACGTCATACCAGACAGAGTTCTAACGTATACAACTGGCCATACTTCCTTTAGGAAGCTTCATCTGACTGTGAATCAATGGTATCCATTTCTCAGTTTAAATCAATGACTGTGAATCAATTGTATCCATTTCTCAGTTTAAATCAAGGATCCAGAGTAGGTAAAACAGCTGTTATCACCCACAAGTTTATGATTTCCTCATTACAAAGAATTTTCTGAAGAGTTCAGGTGATTCAGTTAATGAACATTTTGCTAAATTTTAAATTCTGACCAGAACATACGGCTATGAGAGTTGATGAATTACTAAAGTTTTGAAACAATCAGGACAGGGTAATTAAGAAGATCAGTACAAAATCGTGCATGAAACTAATGAGGAATGATTAAAACCAACAGTTTTAGATAGATAGATAAATAGATAGATAGATAGATACAGAACTATCATATAAATAGTTTCATTTAATAATTTTATTGTAACCCTTGACAAATCAATTTTGACAAATGATAGGCCTCATTGACAATGATAGGACGAACATGAGCAAAATTCAAGAAGTGCCAATCGCAATCACATTATTGCGAACAAATCCAGAAGTGCTTCTGAAAAACAAAAAGAACTGTAAACTTATATTGATCTTGTTTTAGAATCATGCTTTTTAATGTAAACTCGTCCTCGTCTGGGACGTGTGTTGGCTAACAGCCATCAGACAACGTATACATGACCATTTATCTTTACGATCGTTATGAAATGCGACAGGTTTAATCTTTGAAAATCATGAACTGAATAGGGAATGATCAGATTAAATCACCAGCAAAGAATCACGCTTTTAAACGCTGTGTAATCATTCTGGCTGCGATGAATCGGATACTTAATACAGCATGAATTTTATAACACTCATTGTATTCAAAAATCTCTTTATTTGCATATTTTTGTCAGAGTCACGATCTCCACCCACATGATGAATACATTATATCTTCCAAGGAAGGTAACTTATGACCTCTTTATATAATACGAGACCATATTTTAGCTTATTGACGTGTATCTAAATTATTCATCTTTTCTTAACGCTACAGCGCAGTTTTACTCAAACAAGAAGTGATGTCTAGCTGAAGAACACCTTTTATTACAGACCACCCTTTGGCATTAGCCGATTTTACATGAGGTTGTAATCATTATCCGAATAAATAAATAAATAAATATTCAGTGGCGGCGCGAGGGTTTGAGGCGCGCGTAGGCAATGTTCTTTAGAGGCGCCCCTACTTTGCCACAGAAAGCATATTTTATATCAGTTGCCAACCTCCAACCCCCCTCCCCGTCTAAGCCCTGAAACCGCGAGCTTAGAAAGACTCCCGACGGCGCCCTCCCTCGCCCAGCTCCAGCGGGCAATTGCCCCCTTCCGCCACCCCCCCCCACCCCCCGTCGTGCCGCCACTGTAAATTAATCATACAGCTCCTTGATAGCTATTGAGTTAAATGACGAATCACAAAATCATATATGACCACGATTACTAATTATCATAGCAGCTTCAAAATCATAGAAAATCATCTATAAATGCTTCAGTGACTTCAAAAAGTACACATCGGCGAATCCAGACCCTTATCGATTTTGGTGAGGGTGGGGGCGGGAGCCACCCGTATGTATACTGTTGAACCCATCGCCCATCCCTGTCTGGATTAGACAGATAAATCTGTCCCGATAACGTTAGTTTTATTTTGATTGTCGTTATCGAGACAGGTATAGATTCGCATAGATTGCCTTTGGGGAAGTAGTCCAGATCTGGCCTACAAATTGTTTGGGGGTGATTTCACACATGTATCGCTCAAAAATTACATTTATAGCGCACAGGCATAAATGACTGTATTTTTGTTTCAATTCATCCATTATTAATTTGACACTAAAATTACGATTTTCTCGCCATCTACGAGCTTAATTTCCAAGACCATCCGATCGACGGTTTATGACTCAAAATCCTCCATTTTGGCTTTTCAATCGGAGAGCCAATCAAATTTTAACATCCCAGACGGAGTCTGGCAGAGGATGTGGACATCACGTGACTTGAGGCTATCAACAAACTCGAGTGTTCGCTAGCGCTTGATTCTTCTTATCCTTGCTATTTACTTAGGTATTGCCTTTTGATACGTTATAAAAGTTCAAATATTGTGGACATTATTTTGAACTAGATAAAGGTTGCAATACAGTTTCATTGATATTAAATTGATAAGATAAAAGAGGTGTGCCGCCGGTGTTTTATAGGTTTGGAATTAGTACTACTCTTACCAAAATATTCATTTCCTATTTATGTTCTGGAATAATAGGCAAGAACCCAAAGCTTAACAACAACAACACAATAATAATAATAATAATAATAATAATAATAATAATAATAATAATAATAATAATAATAATAAAAATAAAAATAAATAAAAAAATAATAATAATAATAATAATAATAATAATAATAATAATAATAATAAATAATAATAATAATAATCAGAAGAAGAAGAAGAAGAGGAAGAGCAATAATAAGATGAAGAATAATAGGCAAGTAGCAATCTGAAAAACAACAACAGTACCACCACCACCATTAATAATAATGGCAAAACAACAACGGCGACGAAGTTGATGATGATGATTGCTGTTTCTTCTTGTCTTTTTCTGCTGCTTCTTATTATCATTTTTATTATTATATACGTACAGTCCTACGCGTGTAATGTTCTTAAACATCTCCTGTACCATACAAGCTAGACACATTTTGTCAATGATTGTCACATGTATGAAAATTGTGACAACGATTTTAAAATTATATTAAGTCTCCTGGGGATGGGACTAGTGTTGATAGGAGTTATTCTACATAACTTTCCAATAACTCCTGCGTTGTATGTCTCACCTGCATGTTTTTGTCATATGTAATCAGGCATCCAAGTGTAAACCTATTTTAGATCGGGACACCTGTTGATGTCCCTGAGTATTTACCTATCAACAGGAACTTAGTACATGGGTCATCACATAGAAATTATTGAGATTCCCACCTTATAAACATATACACATCAACTGAGCATGAAAAGAAAGTGCAAAGCCCCAACAGACATTTGCCACTGAAGTAGTACTTACTCTTAGGGACCTACTCAAACGGCTCAACCCGTATAGTGGAGGTCAGCATGATGCATGCATTACAAACGCTGATTTCTACTTATTATTATTATTATTAGTAGTAGTAGTAGTAGTTTTAGTAGTTGTACTAGTATTTTAATTTTTATTACAGTGTCCTCATTTTTGCTGTTGTTGTAGTTTTGTTTATTTTTTATTTCTGTTCACCCTTCTTTCCTGCGTTTATTAGCTGGTCCAGTTACAACTGACTTAGAGGATGGAAACTTGTATTAACGACCACCTCCAAGTAATGATATTGCATTCATATTGATCAAATTTACTCTGTCACAATACATCTTTCCCTTGTATATGTCGTGTACATGGCACCGTCAGTAAATGAAATGCATATGTTCTTTACATGTAATGGTTTGGTCAGTGTCAGATGATTTCTTTTACATTTCTGATTTAGGATCATATGGTAGACAGGGCGGGTAGACAGCTGAGGCGTATGTTGCCATTTCCATGGAGAAAACATTTCAAAAGATACATCTAGCAGTTATAAGTTAGGGCATCGTATTTGTGTAATGCAAATATACACTTATTTATCGGGATATATTCGGGATAAAGATATTAAGCAACAAGAGGCTCATATGGGCTTGATATTACTCATCTGGCTCTCACACACCTAAGAGTTAATATAATACAATTGACCATACAAGTTTAGTTGATCGGTATTCATCACCCGGTTGCTAAGGAAGCCAAACCATTGCTTAAGAAACCTGTAGAAAACTAAGTAAACATTAGTAAAACATATTATGTGTAATTTTCCTACACAGTTTTCTGCAAATATGTTTGAAAATGTTTGCGGATATGAAAAATAACATTTTCCACTAGGCTTCTGTAGAAGCGAATAGATCACTAGTGAGGCCACCAAAGATACATGTGATAGCATGCATTCTAAGAAACCATAATCTTACAAAATTTGGTAAAAACTGGCCAAGTGGTTTTGAAGAAGACATCACAAAAGCATTTTACACTTGTTGCTCTGGAAGCCATATGGTTACAAGGGAATTCACCAAAAATAAACTTTGGTATAATCTGGTCTTATTATTATTCTAACCAAGTTTGATCAAAATTGGCCTATAAGCTCTTAGGAATTATCAAAAATACATTTTCCTCCTGGTCACTATGGAAGCCAGACACTTGCTAGGAAAGCCACCGAAAACAGGAGTTCGGTAGAAAACATTGATACAGAGTGTAATTAAAATTGCTTAAAAGTTGTCTACCTAGTTGTTAGGGAAGCCAACAGAAACACAAATTTGGCAGAACATCTGAGGAACATTTCTACAAAGTCTGATCGAAAGTTGACTGAATTGTTTTTAAGAAGATATCAAATATTGATGGACACATGACCGTCAAGGCACAATGCATAACATACACAGAATCATACCGTATTCTCACACGACCTTTGGCCAGGTAAGCCAAAACATATGTATGGTCTATTTTCCTTATTCAGAATTCACCATTCTGCTTCAGTATTCTTCGTCAGTTATGGCACTCATTCCATACTTCATTTATGGGATAGTGCAGTTAGGGCACCCTTTGTATAAAGGATACTTGTCCATAGGTGAAACGTTGCTAGTCCACTGATGATTACTATGCAGAGGCTTGACTGTACTAGAATATTACCACTCAACAACCCCCAACCCTCCGTAAATCTGCCAATGATACGAATTGTCAACAACTAATTCTCATGCTTTTAAAACCAACAAACAAACTAAAGGTACAAATTATACAATGTCCAAATGTATTTAATAACTTGCCTTACATACAGGTAAATCACTTGCAGGTAGTCAAAATGTTATTCTTTTACCCATGTGGCTAATTACCTCGGGCAGTGAAACACAGGTCACTCTATAAAGTGTCATAATAGTTGTGTTGTTTTGATGGGGATAATTACTAACATAAGCAATTGGTTCATCCTTTGTTTATTTACAAACTGGACACGGGTGCCTCTTGTAAAAAGGCGACGAAAAGTGTGCGGATTGTATTTACTGTTTATCTGTCGTATACACATATTACCAATAGCTCTTATTTGCAGAGGCAACTCATTTACGCTTGATTCTATACACAGTTAAATATCTTTGCCAAAAAAATGTAAACCTTATTGCATGAACAGTTGAATATCTAACTTTGTCATGTAAAACAAAATATGTACTATTCATTCACAACAGGGGTAGGAAAAATAAATTGTCTAAAAGCATAGTTGCCCACCAGACGACCAGACAGAAATCTCTGGTTGTCGAACCATATTATTAGGTTTTCCAATTAGAAATCCCTAATACACTTTGAATGTTATTGCCTGATGTTTTATCAAGGTAATCATTAACCCACATGTAAATACGATAATTAGATACTATTGGTTTAATTGGTAAATCTATAAATCTCTGTGATTTGAACTCTTGCTTTTTAAAGATAAATACAGTCAATGCGACATGTAATAATCCATGGCATATGGACTTTTAACGATGTAATAATGTATGGCACATGGTTATTTGAAGATGTAATAGCATGTATAGTATATTGATTTATTATATAACATAATTTTATTCGCGATGCTTTCCAAATTTTTCTCTATTTTTCTCTCTCTTCTCTCTTTGATCTTTGTTCATTGTATCTATATTTTCTCTCAGATTTTTTCACAGAATCGCTTGTTTATTCTATCATCTATAATAATAATAATAATAATAATAATAATAATAATAATAATAATTATATATTATTATTGTTATTATTATTATTATTATTATTATTATTATTATTATTATTATTATTACGATGAGTATAATATTCTTGATAAAAGATATCAGCGATTAATTTTTTTCCTTCTTCTTTTCGCCATTATTATTATTATTATTATTATTATTATTAAAGAGAAACCAACGACCAACGAGCAAATGAGGAACACCAATGAATGTTCTTTATATGAGTCAACCGAACATAACCCTGTTTTAATGATGGAAATAATCTGATTATAAAACGGGCGGACGTATCACAAATGAAACAAATTTTATTCTTGGTTTCCAAAATGGGTGATTTCTAAGATAATTTGGAAGTAACTTTGCTCTCCGGCTTGCATTTCATTTCTCTAATACACAATTAGAAGTTAAATCTGAGCATATAAATGTACGCAACATCTATTTTAGGGCGCTTGAGCATATTAAATGTACGCAACATCTATTTTAGGGCGCTTGAGCATATTAAATGTACGCAACATCTATTTTAGGGCGCTTGAGCATATTAAATGTACAACATTTTTTTCTATAATTCGACAAATATGTCCTCCATCATCTGATGCAGTTTATTTCAGATTAAAGCATAACTAAATGAATGTCTCCTGTTGAACCTTATTTACATGTCTAGACTAATAAGTAACATCCGATTAGCCTCCCTTTGTCTATAGTCATTCCAAGATACCAATGTTCATCCTTAATCTCTATAAATGAGAATATATTTAATCAAATTATTGTTTTGCAGGTATAAAAAAGGGAAACAAATATATGCGGTTTGGTTATCGTCTTTGGAAAATCTGTTTGTATGATTTCTTATGTGTGTGTGTGCGTGCGTGTGCGTGCGTGTGCGTGCATGTGCGTGCGTGCGTGTGTGTGTCTGTGTGTGTGTGTAAAATTATGAAAGATTACATACGAAATTGTTCGGGGTAAAATATTTAATAAGAGATCCTACGATATTTTAGGCGCTCATGGTTGAGAAAAAAATTTGTAAATGTGTATCAAAGCAAGAAGAATTAATCTGGAATGTGTATTATAATGCGTCAGTGTATTAGAAGTGTTTCTAATATATAAGTAATTAGTCATTTAAACGACCCACAATTACTTCTGTGTGAGCTTATCAGCCTCTTTTTCACCAAAATCTCATTGCATCCATCAGTGATATACCCCAAAGCTGTTTTATTCCACATCAAGATATATCCAGCATGCAAAGAAAAACACACCACGAGAATGTCTTTTAAGCGAGGCAACCAAAGGTACGCCCTGCTTTCATGTCGTATATTTTTCTTCGTTACATAACCCAATGAAAACATAGCAGATGCATCATGTTTTAATTTCTGTCTCCAAAAAGGTGCTTTACAAACACATCTTTAAACACCATCTGTCGACAAGATTGCTTTGGAGTTTTTAGTAAGTAACCGGAATCAATCGAACTCAATACATATAAATATGAGCATTGACATTAATCCGGGTTCTTTTAAATAAGTCTACGAAGATAACTAAGGTATGAATCTTTGTATCTACAACATGAATAACACAATCCAAACGAAGCTGGTGTCATCCTTAAACCAATAAGAAGCGCAAGAAATAACACTCATACCACACGAGTTGCCTCCATTTCTCAGTCAATATTGATATTCTCAGACAGTCTCTGTTTCTTGCTCAATTTAACTAAATCTGTTCGAGTATTGTTTCAAGAAATCAGTTTCCTGAAATGCGTGAGATAAATTCTCAGTGGTTCGTTTATCATTATGCAAAAAAGATACTTGCAATCTTATTAAGCTGAAATAAAGTGTCTTTAATGTTGTAAAATTATCACTAACGGTTACAATATAACAGACTCAGTGCCACTAAGTGTTACAATATGAAATCGTATAACTTGTTTCATCACTATTCTGTAATTCAATTTTAATTCTGAGCACCTTGACCGGCTTGTATCTTCTTGATCTCAATTTTTTTTTCGGGGGGGGGGGATTAGATAGCTACATATAAATAATATTACACAGTTCATTTAGAGGCTGTACATCTGTCTGTGTGTATTCCTTCATGTACCATTTTATTACGAGTAACTACATTTGACGATCATGCGAAAAGCGCATTAATTTCAGTTTTGTTGGAGAAACAATATGCTGACTAATATTTCTATATTTCCTTGGTGGAGACATTGTCACATTAAAAGTCCAACATACAGATGTTTCCTTCTTACTCTCACAACTAAAACATTAAGTTTATATTAATTTTAACAAACGAAACTTTCATCCCCTATTATACCTTTTTTTCTTCCGTTTTCTTTTTAAATTATCTCATTTCCTTCTAAGACAACTGACTTTATCAAACGCTTAACATTTTTATTCATGGTAAAGAAAGTATGCTGAATTAGTTTATTTAAATACAACTGAATTTTTAAAATTATTAGTTGGATAATTTTTTTCAAGTTTGCATGTACGTATTCGATTTTGAGTAGTACGTATTAGATTTTGAGTAGCTTACTCTTCTTGCTTGTGGTAGTGTTAGATGACAACGGTGAACTGCAAAATAAGTAATGACACTGTCAGTTATGCGAAAACGTCTCCTGAATTTATTGACATACCGAATATATAATACAAGTATCTGTGTAACAGTTGTTTGGTAGGATATTGTATTACCTTAAACATAAATGTACCTTACATAACCATTTGGCATGTTGTTTGGGCTTTACAAATTGGATAGAGAGCCAATTAGTAATCCAATTCAAGCGCTATCAGGTTATTATCTGGTTGAATTATTATATCCAACTGAAATTATAATACATTTATGTTTCATTTGCTACAAGACTGTTTCAAAATAAACAAAAATTGCCGAATCTATTTTTCTTAAGAGTTAATTATGAGCTGAATTTCTATGAAAAATTTGTGGTTTCAGTCATGGAATATAGCTCCGAGGAGGAATTAGGCGTTCTGTTTGACACGGCAAGTGGAACTTGACCCAAATCACATCAATTTGTGAAGCGACTAGAAAATCTAATTAAAGAGTTTCCAGATGGAATGGCAGGTAAAGATAAGCTATGGATGCGTTCCGTAAGCATATGCCACTCTCTATTCGATTAGTGGACAATGGCCAGAGGATGGCACGGATAGGACATGCTGTTAACTGCAGTTACTACCTGTCTCTGTGACTCGTTAGCTGTTAAAATCCTCCCAATGAACTTAGAATGTATAAGCCAGAATTTATGCTATATTGTCACCTCTAGGAAATTAATCGAAGTCTGTTATTATGAAATTTATCCTGGATAAAAGACTTGATGGAAAACATTAATGTAGCGAGTGAAAAAAAGATGAGATAGAATCGTGCCTTACGCTTACATATATCTGTCTTCTCTCAGCTTTTGAATGGTCAAATATGAAGGTCACCAAGTTGAGACGTTATAACTTATTCACGTGTTTGGGCGTGTATGAGAGAGAGAGTGAGATCCATCATTAGGTAACTTTTGACCAACATTGCAGTGTATCAGACATAGTAGTGTATCAGACATAGCAGTGTATCAGACATAGCAGTGTATCAGACATAGCAGTGTATCAGAGTACTTTACGTCGCATCTACTTACGTTTGTAGCCAATGAAACTGTAGAGGGTTCACCATGCGCCACAATGTAAAGATCAATTGTAAGTAACACATCTTTAATTAATATTTACTTTGTACAGTGTAACGCTTCCATTCCTCTTGAAAATAAAGTTATTCAAAATACACAGACGAATTCACTTTATATTTTTGGGATGTGAAAGTGACTGTGTTGTTCTTGTTTTTATTGTTGTTGTTGTCATTGTGGACCTAAATTTAAATTTCTACGATCGTCTTGAATTTTTGATATTTTTGTTTTTGGAAGAAACATAATACAAATACATATTTAATAGGTTTTACAACGAGGTTGATGTTGAAATATCAAGTTTTAATTTTAATATATACATATTTAAATATTTAATATTTATAATTTTTAATAATTTTTTAATTTTTTTAATGTAATAATTTTATATCTAATATTTAATAGACATATTTAAAAGGTTTTTACAACCGGGTTGATGTTGCAATCTCCAGTATTTATTCTAATAGACCGAAATGTTGATGAGACCAAATTGATTCAGAAGTCATTGAATCTCATTTATAAAAGAGATCATATTATTTTTCATAATTTTTCCAAGTTCATTTTATGCTTCATATGATATGAGCATCTGGTACATTTGTTCCTTTTACTAAAAAATGACAGGTACAAATCTGCATAGACAAACTGAACAGAATATCCTAAAGAAAGACTCTACAAAATATGTATTGCAGATCAAAATGCTAGGTGTGATTGAAAGATGAACGATTAAAGGTATTTCCATTTGTTATATATTTCCCTTCGTATTGGTTTCAGTATTCATGGATGTATGTCTTATGTAAGCAATATATAGAAAGTAGAGAGAGAATGACACAAATGTAAGCAAACAGATTAGAGGATAATTCGTTACAACAGGGAATCGAACCCGCGCCACCAGCTCTTATACACCAGCAATATTAGCCACTCGGCCATGCCCTCATACCACAGAAAATGTCGAAGAACAGGGTTAGAGGTGCACGGGAACCAACTCGCTAAGAAAGCGGAAATTAACACAGATTTAGAAATACAATGTATATACATAAAATTATAATTACAAATTGACACCTATATAAAAAACATAGAGGAACATGCTTATACTGGGATCCTATATTGTATGTATAGATAGATGATTATATGATAAAAAGTGTATAGAATGACACACATATAATCAAACAGGTTATAGAGTTATACCACTGTTTTCTGTTGGATGATATATAAAAAAAAATGATCAAAGTCAGTTGACCTAGTTTCGTGTCCTGGATTTACTAGAAGATACAGTTAAATGAACTATGATGATTAGGCTGGGTGTAGCTTTGCTTTTGAATCAATTTTCATCTCAGACTGCCTGAAGTATTTATTGTTAGCCTCAACAAAAAATACCCTCATTATAGTTTACCTTTCAGACTTGTATAAACATATATCAACTTGACAACTGATGCCACTATTGCCGGGCAGTAAAGGTTTTTTTCCTTTGCAGTAATCGATTCTTCTTATGATGGGTCTGACAGCGTTAATCGCTAACTTTACTCCTGTTCAACGCTTTTGTTGTCGATCAACTGAGCTTTACTATGTATAATCGACATGTCTTTCCGTCGGTATGTCGGTTCCACGCTGCAAAAAGCGAATAACCACATACATACTTTCTAGTAGATGTACAAACTATAATGTGTCAAATAAATGTAAATACAAACCTGATCACAGGAAGATTAGTATCGTACACCAATTAAAAATATGCACTTGTATCGATTCATTATGAAAAGCTTGCTATTGGCAAGGTATCTACCAGGAGTTAGTTGGTTATTTATTGATGAAGCAAGTAAGATTATTGTCATACTCTGCTGATATTTAACTTGTTAATAATCTGGGTCATAAGCCACATTTTTGTCATATAATTCTTTTAAATTTGCAGTCAAAGAATAAGTGTATGCAATATAATTGCAAATTTGCACCAGTCCGTTGTAACTAGCATACAGATTAGCTAAAATGGCAACATGAGAGGCAGAACACTAGAAGTTATTAGCTCATAACACCAGAAAGGAACTACTTATGTATTCATCCGATTTGACAATACTTGTAAACAGTGGTTAAAATATAGTTCTGTTATTTATTTCTTGAGATTCGTTATTATTTTTATAACTATATACACTATAAGAATCGAACTTCGATACGGTCATTCATGCAGTGTGTATTCAATATTTCAAGCTTCCTGACATGACGAATCCTGTAAAATATGACGTTTAAATCCAAAAGAAAAGATCACAGCTTCAAAGTATTCAAGGGTACTATAATGACGACTATTAATAGTAGCCTTTCTCAAGTTTACATATAATCCTTAACGGAAAAATTGTATGCCCCGTCATAGTTGAGAAATAAATGGAAGTAAAGTTAGATTGGCCCTTATTGTCTTATTCACAAATAATGCATTCACAAAAAAGTTTGTTTTAAGTACATGTTTTGTCCTGTACTTGTATTAGAGTTTTTATCAAGACATATATCTACGTACGTAAAATGATGATTAAATAAATGTATACTACAGGGTCTACACAGTGGTTCCCAAACCCCGGGTCGCGGTCCTCGCGATCCTATACTGGTACTGCATTTTCGCAAAAGATGGTATTTAGGGTCGCAATCAAAAGAGTTTGGGAACCACTGGTCTACAGTCTTGACACATTTTAAGATCTGTTCGTCTTGAGAGAGAGAGAGAGACAGACAGACAGACAGAGCAGCAGAAGAAGAAGGAAAATGAAATAGGCCTAAATATGAAAATACAGATTTGAATAACAAACATATGGTCGTATATATTTCCTGAATGGGAAAAGAAAATAGTTCCAAAAGTTATATCGCCACTGTAGCGATATCATTTTTCGCCCACATATATATTTTAATATCTAGTTATGATATATATCTATATATATATATATATATATAAGTCACAAAGCCTCTAAACGTTTTGGCTAATTCACCTTCGTCGCTGGATTATAAATGCAAACAACTGGATGGAGACGTCAAGTGCACAACCTAACATCACAACATAAACGTACGCTACGAATCGCCCCTGCATGAAATGGTAATACAAATAAACTCGAGAATTTAGTCCCGTTGGAGGCAGCTTACCGACCTATACGAGTTTTTGCCATATATTTTCTCAATCTCTATCACTGAATAATCACATAATTAGTAACTGTTTATATGGAACGCCAAAGCTGTCTTAAGTGGTCCGTTTTTAATACATGCAGATCAAACTGCATTGTATGATGTGCATTCCTTACTATATGTTGGGCATTTATTATTTTAATCTGCACATTGCTTATTATATGTGCATTTATTATTTTAATCTGCAAATTTCCTTTTATATGATGTCAATTTCTTAGTATATGTTCTGCCTGTTTTAGTGATGTGCATATTTCATTATAAGATGTGTATGTTTTATTATACGATATGCACTTTTAAATATATGATGTTCAGTTGTTACTATATGCTGTGCATTATTTTTTATATCATGTGATGTTATTATTATATGATGTACATTATTTATTATATGATGTGCATTTCTAATTATATGCTGTGTATTTTGAATTATATGCTGTACATTCATTAATATTGTATGTACATTTGTTACAATATGATGTGTTTAAATAAAAGCGTTATATTGTGTGCAAACTTATTTATGTGATGTGCATGTTTTATTACATGCTGGGCATTTTTCATTATATTATATGCAAACTTCATTATGTGATGTGGATGTTTTATTACATGCTGGGCATTTTTCATTATAGTCTATGCAAACTTCATTATGTGATGTGAATGTTTTATTACATGCTGTGCATTTTTCATTATAGTCTGTGCAAACTTCATAATGTGATGTGGATGTTTTATTACATGCTGGGCATTTTTCATTATAGTCTGTGCAAATTTCATAATGTGATGTGGATGTTTTATTACATGCTGTGCATTTTTCATTATATGATTTGCAAACTTCGTTATGTGATGTGGATGTTTTATTACACGCTGTGCATTTTTCATTATGTGATGTGCAAACTTCATTATGTGATGTGGATGTTTTATTACATGCTGGTCATTTTTCATTACATGATGCGCAAACTCTTTATAATGAGGATCAAATTGTAAAGGCTCTTAAGAGTGAAAATTTACTGATGCAATGGTTACGAAGGAAAGATTCTCTTCAATCCGGTCAAATATTTATTGTCCCATTGTTTGAATTACATATAACATTGTAGAACTGTACTAGCTGAGGTTATCTAAGCTCTATAAACTTTACTGATAGACCCTTTACAGATGACTTCACCGGCAGCCATATTGGAAGACAACTGATAGATGTTAGTAAGGATTATATAGGTGGTATGACAATTTAAATAAATTCTTTTGATCTCAATACAAAATTATAAAACATACGTCAATAGCTTTAGATTACCTTTAATATCTAGGATAGTTGGAAATTCTTTTTAATGTTGCTTATATTTATGATTTGACATTAAACATTCCAAAAAATGTCCCTTACAATAGGAGCATCCAGTATTTGTGATATTTGTATTTATTTGATTTGAAAAATTAGTTAATTTTAAATTGATCATAAAACGTATCCCGTTAGATAATCATGTAACTGAACTTCCTTCATCAGACTTATCCTCATGTAACTGAATCACTTTGGTGTTCTTCCTCCAGAAGACCTTTCCTTGGAGACGATATATAAACGTAAGGTAATGTATTTATGCTATCCACTAAACAGCGTTTGTCATCAGCACATGAAAGAGCAGCTATGTTCATTTGTATCGATAACATATCGTAATTATGCGTCCTGAGTAGTGTTATTTGTTGATAGTTGTCATTGTGACTAAAGATTCAGTCCTTGTAATTATCACATTTAAAATTCATTTTCATCACGTACTTTCTGATGCCTTTGCAAAGTCTCTTCTCATTGTGATCGTTGTTAAACGAATACAGTTTTGATCTCAAACCAATGAACTCTCTTATCGAAATGCATCAAAGTTCATCTTTGAAAAATCCTGGGATCTTTTCATTTACTTGAGGTATGTTATATATGTTCTGTTAAGTATAGTCGCTTTGTATCGTATAATAACTGTAAGTTCTCTTTATGTCATCATATAAATTCTTTGTTCCAGCAAGTATGCATAGTGAATCAGCATTAGTGACAATCAGTTTCATTCTATCACTGTATTTGTTTCCAACTTCTTGCAATAGAATTCGTACATTAACCATTTGAATAGTTCTAACACTGTAAATGCGCCATAAATCGGTTTAGTAAGTTTAAGCGTTTTTGTTTTTCATTCTTACTAGGACTAAGTTCTCGTAATTTATCTCTCTGTATTCATGTGGGTAAATATCTTTACGTAGGAATTTATTTCTGCATATTTTATGAGTTGATGCCCATGTTGTCAAAATGTTTAGTTGCTTCAACGAACTTGTCATCACTTAAATTATTCGCCAACTGCTCAATGCTTGACCCATGAATCGATGACTATTAATGAATATAAATGCTCTTTCCTCGGGAAGTTTCTTTCCATATTTGCATTTCCAATCCAAAACAATGTTCTTGCTGAATGAACTATATTTTTCTTCGTTCTTAGGTATGATAGATAGTTGATTTCTCGGATCTTGTTTTACCAACTCTTTGATGATCAGGCGTGAATCATATCCAGACACTTTATGAATGAAGAGTTTAATTAATTTTGTATATGTGCAGGAACTCTGTATCGTCCTGATAAATGATCATGGTCTGTAATTTTGGTTTGAAAAATCTTTTTATCACAAATGTGACAAATCTTAGTTAGGGCAGTAATTTAAGCACTTAATGCATAGGTATGTGCAATTTTTGTATTTATCTATTTGGCCCGAGAGAAGCCTGAATAAATACCTAATTCTCACATAGGGATATTTTTTATTCCATTGTTGACTCTAAGGGATGAAGAGTCTTTTTAGACTTTGTCTACACTACATCATAAAATGATTAACATATCGACGTGTTTTGATTTTTCACTCTCTGAAACTCTCACTGGTTTAATTTAGTTTCTCTCTGCCCGTAGGGTTATAGAGCGTTTTTTTTTTTCAGAACATCTCTTGCTATCTCACTTCCACTATTTCATACACATTTATAGGTATACACAGGATATCTACGTTTTTTGAGTAGATATAAGGAAATATTTCACGAGTGAATTGAAAACATTATATTGTTACGAGTGGCGAAGCCACGAGATACAATACAAAATGTTTCCACTTCACATGTGAAATGTTTCATTATATCTACTCAAAAACGTAGATTTTTTAAAGGCAAAAACCTTCGATTTGCATGGATTTATTTATCCATTCTGTGTCAATATGATTAATGGCTGCATTACTGCATCGATATAAAGAAGTTCCGAACTGTTACAATAATTTTAGGACAGCGCCTTTTTAAAAATTTAGATCGTACATATAATGCTTAAAATTAGGTATTTTGTCAAATTAATGAATGTTTTCATGGGAAAATGAAGAGATTTTATTTTGGTTACCGCATTTATTGTGCGGATTGATACAGTGAACATTGCAACATGACAGAATGCTAAAACTGACGTCGTAACATCATTAAACAACATATTTTAATGATTGTGAGTTTACTTGTAAGGGTTTTGGCTGCTTTTTTTGTTTATTTTTGCATTCAGACTTGAATTTTGTGTATTGGCAGGCTTGTAACCTATTGCGGTAACAGACGCTGCACCCTAATTTTGATTGTCACTTAATTTTGTATTCCAATTAACACCTGATTTCTCCATCGTTTTCGGACATGATTATGGTTACGATGATAGTTAAAATTGCTACTTAAACAATTTTATTACTATATGAAATCACGAGTTTTTTTTTAAATGTGTACCATTTATCGTAAGGTGTAACAGGTATACGATATAATGTATGGGTGACACTGAAAATCGAATATCAACAGGTCATGTAAGTTCAGTCACTGACAATTTGCATGATTCATGTCCAAAACTAATTATAAAAAATGTAAATACTTGAAACCTGCATTTTTGTTGTTTGGCGTTTATTTTTATGCATTCTTAACGACACTTTTTCATTGATTACATAAATGTATACTAGAGGATCAACGGTCGTTACACATTTTAAGATCTATTCATCCTGATGGGAAGAGAGAGAGAGAGATGAAGGGTGGAACAGAGAGAGAGAGAGAGAGAAGAAAAAAGAAAATGAACCTAAATATGGAAATACAGATGTGAAGAACATACATAAGAACAGACATACTTCCCAAATGGAAAATGAAAGTAGTTTCAAAAGTAGTAACAATATATTATAATGAAATATATAATAAGTTACAATCTTTCTTCAAACTTTATTGTCTTCAATCTTTATCGGACATCTGTGCAACAATCTACCATACTTGTGTATGTGATATATTTTGTGGGCCTCTGACGGTTTTGTGCTGGTATATTCAAAAGTGATTCGATTGCATAAAAAAACCCATCCGTTGTCAGTATTTCGTACATTGATGCAAACATTTTACTTTTAATCCAGTCAGGCGACACTACAGATGTTCCACCTTTTAATATTTTAAATGTATCGATATTAAAATAAAGAGCAGCGATTTGTTCAAAATACTTCTTGGCATTTAGGGTGATTATTTTTTAACGGAAACGAGCGCTTAGATTAATAAGCAGATAATATAATACGCTGTCAATTACCAAAATGTGAGCGATCTCAATAAATTTAGTAAAGTAGCAACAAGTTGTTATTTCTTTTCATCATGTCCACTTGGCATTGGAGAAAATTTTCTTGGACTAAAATTCAGTTTAAGATGCACCTTTACAAAATTTAATGTTTTAGTTGTTCAAAAAATCCTTGTGATTTCAGGTTCGACCTGATAAAAGAACATATATAAATCTTTGTCTTTCCTCCAGTGGCGGCGCAAGGGTTCGATACGCCCGGGGGCAATGTTCTTTAGTGGCGCCCCTACTTTGCCACAGAGAACAGTTTTTATGTCAGTTGCCACCCTACTTTGCCACTGAGAACAGTTTTTATGCCAGTTGCCAACCTCCACCCCACTCCCATCTACGCCCCAGTTACAGCTGCAAAAAAAACATCTCCCGACTGCGCCCCCCCCCCTGCCCGGCGCCCGGGGGCAATTCCCCCCGCTCGCGCCGCCACTTCTTTTCTCCTCACTACGTATTTTATTTCGTCTTACATTCCTTCTTTTCAAGCGTCTTCTGTCCTCTCTAATGTATTCCTTCCTCAACAAGTCTTTGAAAGAAACAGTGGATAATTTTGTTCTTTTATATGTAGTCTCTTTGATCCATTCCAGTATAGGAAATGTTTTAGCTATTATATGTTTTAATCTCGATTTAATTGTCTCAACCAATGAAACCTTCTCAGATTCAGAGGCACGCGATGCAAAACCTCAAGTTTGAAAATCTCTTCGTAACCTACTGATATCTGACGATGCTACTTTTTAAAACACTTTTTGCGTAAGAAATCTTTAAATTTAAATCCTTTGTTCCATCGTGGTAGAACCTCGATATTTAAATGGCTAACACTTCTTGAATATATTCACGTTACAATCTTCGAATGTATATCCTGTTCTTTTCCATTGTTGCAGAACCTCGATATTTAAATGGCAAACATTTCTTCAGTATATTTACGTTATAATCTTCGAATGCTAATTCTTTTTTTCCATCGAGAGGTTAGAATCAATACATATGCCATTGCATAGTACTCTAAATCTTAATGTCAAGTGTAGCTCAAAATAAGAAAGTAAGGAGGATGATTGTAAGTCAGAACAATACAAAATTACGTGGTCACGTGAGTATGAAACACAGTTTTTTTTTCATGCTTATATGAGCTATTTTTTTTCTTCTATATGATCAATATTTTGAAATGTTTGATAATAGGAGCTTTGATAGGAAAGTGGACTCTTTAGTACAAATCATTCAATCAGTTGCAGATAGATCAGGTATCAAGGTTCCGCCTCAGTACAAAAACAGGACTTTTTTTATAAGGAATGTGAAAATGCTAAAAGAACGGTAATAAAAGCCCTAAGAAGCTTTAGGTTTAATACTGTGACTATTGGAAACTTAAGGTAAATCTTGATAGAACTGAGATAGTGGCTTTCCAAAAGGGCGGTTATCTAATGGGCTATGAAAAATGGTATTTGCTGGCAAGAAACTTAAGGTTTGTTCTTATTATAAGTACTTACGGGTTGTTTTCTCATCAAAGGTAGTTTGGAACAAATGTCAAAAACATTAGCAGACAAAGCATCTAAGTCAATGCAGGCTCTGAAAATGAAATTGATTAAATTTGGAAAATTGTCTGTAAATATTTTATTTAAAATTTTTGACACTACAATTTTGCCGATTTTGACTTATGCTTCTAAAGTATGTGGCTTTAGTGAAGCCCATGATGTAGAAAGGATGCATGATAATTTTTGTAAATATGTCTTACTGTTAGGCAAATCGAGTCCTAACTGTTTTGTGCAGGGAGAATTAGGCCGTAACTCTCTTAAATCTTTTTGTATTACCAGATCTTTAAAATATTGATTGAAATCACTTGAAATGTCAGATAAGTCATTGCCCAATTTGTGTTATAAAATGCAACTCTCTTGGCTTGAGGGTAGAAGTAGTAGCTTAGGCTCAAAATGTTAAGAAATTGTTACTGACTTATGGTTTTGCTGAGATATACTATAACCAAGGAGTGGAGAATAAGGAGATTTTTATGAATATATTAAAGACTATACGTAAAGATATAGATACACAAAACAGAGGTGAAAAGCATGGACAGACTGAGAGTATTAAGGATACTAAAGACAGATTTGATTATTTACTCTTCTTAGACAAGCCTATTTTTAGGAATATATACTGTAAATTGAGAGGTTAATTCAGGACACATTGAAAACCTGATATATGAAGATAGACTCTATCAATTCTCTGATCTTAACATTGTGAAAACAGAATATCATTTTATTTGCTGTTGTCCAAGAATTACAGACATTACAAACATATCTTTTTTTCTTCTTCTGTCGTTTCAGAGTTTTGATGTTTAAAGAGTACACATTTCTTCAATATCTTCGCCTCAGAAATCTTTGAATTTTGATCCTTTTTCAATTGTTGCAGGACTTTTATATTTAAAGTGTACAAAAATTCTTCAACATCTTCACGTTAGAAATCTTCAAATGTAAATCCGTATTCTCTATCGTTTCAGAACATCGGTATTAAAATGTTGATATATATTAGCCTCAAATTTTTGTTGTGCCGTTCTAACTTGTGTTTCTTTGCAGAGTTTCTATTTTCTCAAATTCATCACAATATTTTAGTTCATCCGGTATCTTGCTCACAATTGTTGTCAAACCACGCAGTGACTTTTCTTGAAACATTTCCTGAAAACATTTTGGACAGAAATACAAACCGATATTCTCGTTTCGTTCAGTAGGGACTAAGAGTTGTTGCGTCACAACTTCCCCTTTCATAGTGATTTATTATAGTTTAAAATTCATCAAATAATTGTTTCTGCATGCAAGGTTAATTCTTTTTCTAGTGAACAAACTCACCTAAAAGCACACACAATTTCATACCTTTTAGTACACATTTCATGGTATTAGAGTGATTGGTTTTGATTTTGACTGATACAAATTAACATACTTGAAAGAATTTGGATGCAAGATATTGAAACCTTTGTAAGTATTTGGATGTAACAAATCAACACATTTGTAAGTATTTTGATGCACCAAATCAACACATTTGTAAGTATTTTGATGCACCAAATCAACACATTTGTAAGTATTTGGATGCAACAAATCAACACATTTGTAAGTATTTGGATGTAACAAATCAACACATTTTGAAGTATTTGGATGTAACAAATCAACACAATTTGTAAGTATTTGGATGCACCAAATCAATTCTTTTGTAAGCATTTGGATGTAACAAATTGATCCCTTTGTAAACATTTGGATGTAACATATCAACACATTTGTAAGTCTTTGGATGGAACAAATTAATACTTTTGTAAATATTTGGATGTAAAAAATTGATACATTTGTAAGAATTTGGATGTAACAAATATCACTCTTTGTCGTATCTAAATGCCAAAACAATGTCCATATTGCCCTCATACATCGAGATATAGGTGTGGTTTAACAATGCACTTGAAGAGCAACCACCATAACAAATTTGATAAATTGAATTCAATGCGAAAGTCTTTGTCAATTACATCTAGAGAAGAGAAGCAACAAGATGATAGCATACAAAAGCTTGAAATAAAAACAAATGAAGTTGAGGAACATTTATCAAAAGCAGATAAGAAAGAAATTTCAATAGATGAAACATACAATTTAATCTCAATTGAGTTAAAAATATTGAATGAAAAGATAGAAGTCTTACATACAAAAAACTGACGATATAGAAGAAACCTTGAATTAGCTGGTTGTAATGGATGAGTTAGGGATGGAGTCGGGCAAACCTTCGGTTATAGAAGAGGATGATAATGAATTATACAATTATGTGATGAGTGGTAAAAACAGCATTAAGAAGAGAACAGAATAAGGTTTTAAATTGATGTCATGATCAACATACATTAGCATTATTTTAACGATCTACTTTGTCATGACAGCTGTTGATTCAAAGCCAAAGACAGTAAAAGCCAAAATAGAAGAAGACAAAGGTACAACCAGTCAAATCAAAAGTAACAGTTTAGTCAATCAATTACCACAAAAGATACATACATGGAATGTTATGAAATGTTAAACAATTTAATGTAATAAACGAATCAAATGGATGGAACCATCAACGAATCGTATCACGCAGCAATCGATACAGCTTTCATAGTGTCATACAGTATGTTGTTAAAGAAATGTTTGTAGTTCTATATTGCATCACCCTACAAACTAACTTTCGAAGAGTTCAGGAAGCTAATTGTTCCTGCAGGTCTTGCTGAGTGAAACAAAGACTATGGAATTAGTTCAGGTTTGTTATCAGACAAAATTATGTCATAGTTATTTAGTATCGTAGAGTTGTTATGCAATTCTTGTTGGTAATTTGTAGGAGTACGGAAACATTCCTAGCACTCTGTAATATTTGAAATGTATAAACAAAACAAACATGTGTGGTATATCATCGGCATGCTAATCGTATTTTGCCAGTGTAATTGATGGTTTCTGTAGCAGCACAGCTGCTCCAACATCTTTTAAAGCGTTGAATGTATTGTGCTTTACTAGGCCACTTTTGGAATGTCAATACACTGAGAGACAGTAGGCGTGCTAGGACTCGCCGATTCTATATTATTATTATTATTATTATTATTATTATTATTGAGATGTATATTTAAGTACCGAATCACTTGAGCCAATGTGAAAGATATTTAGCTCAGTACACAAATATAATGTTCTCAGATTCGAACAATTATTGAGACAAATACTTGATGGCCTGTATTCACTACCCTATGAACATTTAAAGCTAGCTCGCTGTGTTAATGCTTTAAGGTTTATGTACGAAGTTTGGTCATTACACCATGTATTTGGACCTTTTGACTTCAAATGAGCAAAGCTGAAATTATACTTTGTAATTAATTCTAACTTTTACGTGTACCTAGATTGCAGTATGGTAATTGGAGATAGGTAAATATATTGTATAAACTACCTCTAGAACAATCAATTCTTTTTTAGCTTCTAAAACTTCACTAAAAACTAAAAAGTCCAAAACATTTTAAGAAAACAACGAGACAACACATATAAATTGTTTAGGAGAGCATATATACAAATGTCTTCACACCATAGTGTTCATGAATTCAAAACATTGTGGTAACTGATTTTATTGGTGAGAAACCTCAAGTGTACAATTACATGTTTAAGGGGTGAATGTTCAAATTATTTTTGCACTTTTTGGTGAAGTTTTCGAAACTAAAAAAAGATCATTTATTTATTCTAGTGGCAGTGAATTAATATTGTTACCTATTTGTAATTACAATAATGTAATGATCAAAATGGATACATAAACCTTCAGGATGTAATTTTGGATCAAAATTGAACTATTCACCACGTATTGTATGTGCAATGCGCCATAATCATATAAAGTACAAAATCTAATAAGGTGTGTGTTATTTGTAATAGGTATGACCCTTTACAATCTTTTAAAATTATACTTTTCGCTTCATAATCTTAATCATTTCGTACCTTGATATCTATATATTTGTGTGATTAGTACTTATAATCATTTCATACCTTGATATCTGTATACTTGTTTGATTGGTACTTATAACCATTTCATACCTTGATATCTCTATACTTGTTTGATTGGTACTTATAATCATTTCATACCTTGATATCTGTATACTTGTGTGATTGGTACGTATACTCATTTCACACCTTAATATCTGTATACTTGTGTGATTGGTACTTATAATTATTTCATACCTTGATATCTCTATACTTACGTGATTGGTACTTATAATCATTTCATACCTTGATATCTGTGTATTTGTGTGATTGGTACTTATAATTAATAATACCTTGATATCTCTATACTTGTGTAATTGGAAAGAATTAAACATTAATAAGCATTTCAAGTATCTAATAAAATATTGGTAGGTTTTCAAAATTTAAATTTAATTTTTACATAAACAGTTATATTTTGTGTACACTCAGAATGAACCAAAATAGTTGTTTTATAGAGCAATAGAACAAGGACAGTGCCCGAAGAAACAACAATACCATCGGAGACAAATATAAGAAACATGTCATTCACTTATACAGAGAACAGTATCCCAACAATGTCTGAAGAAATAGCACCGATGAAGACAAATATAAGAGAAACTCCTCCCGACAGAACGAAATACCAAGGAGAATCAAGAAGAAGATCAAAAAGAAGCCGAAAGCAACCTTAAACCAGCAGGAAAAGATTACTACAGATTAGACTATCAAAATCTAGACAGTACATACGAAGAAACACCAAATCAAGCAGCCAAAAATACGAAACCCAGCAAAAATACCAAAAACACCGCCACAAGAATATAGAGCATCAAATCAAACAGTAAGAGAACCCACCCCGTTGCCATTAGAACGATATACTATGGAGGAGGAACTCACCTCGCCGCCAATAGTACGCAAGACAACTAATATCGACTCGTCGAAAATACGGAGACTATCACAAACATTTGGGAAAATAATAGAGTTAGACCAAGAAGAATTAGAGCTATTGGAGAAGATGCCGACACAATCATTAGAGGCAGGAAAACCCACCATGAAAGAATACCGGACATACATATCCGTCAAGAAATGAACTGTAAATAATCAGCTTAAATAATATTATACACCGAAAAAAAATATTATATATATATATATATATATATATATATATATATATATATATATATATATATATATATATATATATGTGTGTGTGTGTGTGTGTGTAACAAAAAAAAATACAAAAAATACATCCATGTGTTAAGAAAACAGGCAAGTATAAGAGAGAGAGAATATACACGCATTCAAACACGCACCAAACAAAAATAAATAAAACCGTAAATAGGGCAACTCAGATAAATTTTACCACTTCAAAAACGAAATAAAAAATGATTTGCAACTTATGTGGGGAAGAAGGGTAATGAAACCAGCCCAACTGCAAATAAATGAAGGGATGGGAGTACTGGCCTGGACACCCTATGCTCTGAAAAACTTGAATGTTTAGGAAATCAATAGAAACAGAAAATCACAGGTACCTCATTACCACTTCGAACTATACTCTCAAATTCTTACATCAGAATTTAAGTAAACACTGACATCAGAATATAAGTAATTAAAACAATGACAAATTAGTCATGACATTTATGTACACTTTCATCGTTCTTATTTTTGAAAACAGTTACCGTCCAGGAAAATGTAGCAACAAACCAGTTGTCCCTTTAATTTAAATGAAACTTATTTAAAAGAAGCTTTCAAATTTTAACTTACAGTAAATTATAAAATTATAAAATTTGGCAAATTATATTGCAAAAAACGAGACCGAAATGCCCAAGTCGTTACCTTTTTGATATATATCATCACAAACTAGTGAGAAAAAAAAATTATGCTTTTGGACATTGTGATTATTTTCCTCCTGTTTTTAAAAATTGGAAAATACATTTATTAGGATACAGTATTTTGAAAATTTTGGTCTTTGAAATATTGACTTGTTTTTTGCAATTTTGCCGTACAAATACTTTGATGGAAAAATAACATCTTTCTTTTTGCTGTTTAAGATAAGTAAATCGTGATCTTTTACTTTGACTAATTCAATATATGTGTTCACTAAAAATGTGAGAACGGATCACATAAATGTTAGGGTCATAAGTAGTTTCGTCATCTGCAGTTCTTTTTTGCCTCCGCTTTTTAATTTCGTTTTAATAAAAACTTCTCTATATTGTAAACAGCATGGTTTATATTGAAAATGTCTAAACCTACTAAAATTCAGTAAGTGTAGCTAGCGATTACGGTCAAAGGCAACACAGTCTTCTCGTCTTGCGTTATTGGTATGAAGTGGCAATTGAAATTAGGTAGTAATGATAATATGCTTAATAATCCTGAGAGTAAATCAGCACTTCAAACATTCTAATATTTACACTGATTTGGGGACCTCTACACTTCAAACATTCTAATATTTACACTGATTTGGGGACCTCTACACTTCAAACATTCTAATATTTACACTGATTTGGGGACCTCTACACTTCAAACATTTTAATATTTACACTGATTTGGGGACCTCTACACTTCAAACATTCTAATATTTACACTGATTTGGAGACCTCTACACTTCAAACATTCTAATCATCAAACTGATTTGGGGACTTATGCACTTCAAATATTCTAATCTTTACACTGATTCGGGGACTTCTACAACTCAAACATTCTAATCATCAAACTGATTTGGGGACTTCTAGACTTCAAACATTCTAATCATTACACTGATTCGGTGACTTCTACCAAACATATTGGTGCAGCTCCTTTTAGGGATTTGGAGTATATAAAAAATGTTCATTAACCTAACATATTCGTTGCGGAACGAATAATGATAAATTCATAAAAAAAATTAGATAAATTGTCATTTTATATATAAATTTCCAGCCATTTAAATCTCTTCATATCTATCTATCTATCTATCTATCTATCTATCTATCTATCTATCTATCTATCTGTCAGTCCATTCGTCCGTGCATCTATCTATCTGTCCGTCCGTTCGTCCGTGCATCTATATATCTATCTGTCTATCTACAGAACGGTGAGAATGGTTGTTTTACAAACATTTGTAGTATACGCGTTTTATGACATTATTAATGTATCATTAAACTAAAAATGGTGAACGTTGATCATCAAGTAAGAACAAAACATAATTAATTCAAATAGTGTGCACTTTTTTGTGACGTGATGCATCACACCGGACATTAAAGTAAAAGTTGGACGCACGTTAAAAGTGCAACAGTAATGTGCCAATGCTGAAATTATTATCCCAACTTTATTCAAAGAAAATGTTAGGATTATATTATCATTCCCATCCATATGTGCCTGCTCAACTGCTTTTATACCGTTTGAAATAGAAACTTCATACTTTGGACGTGGGAATAATATTGCTTTCTGCAGACGTCTAATTTAGCTTCGGATGATTAAATCATCTTGTTATGTCATTGTGACAATAATTCAATTGTGACTTTTAAAAGCCACCAGAACTTTTACAACTGATTGTAAAAATCACATCAAGATGCAAATGTATTTTTCAAAGTGAGACGATATCTCCCATTCGCAGTAAAGCTAGTCTAACTTTTCAAGACCAGCTTTCAAGTTTGTATCCCTGTACGTTTTGGAATTCATCTTCTTTTCCAGACCATACCTCATCACATGACAAAACCAGTCAAGTGATTTGTTAAGTTAGAGCTTGATTTAGCTTAAAGTCAATAATTCGGTCAATTATTCTTTGCAGTAATAAGTGGAGTCCAAGTATGTACTAGAAACACAAGTGTTTGCAATTGTGCAGCATTTACCTAAAAATGTAATAAAAGAATTTGATGTCGTTTGTAATGTCTGAAGAGAAATTCCCAGTGTGCAAACGACACACGAAAGAAGGAACAAGGTCCGTTGAAAGTTTTAATGCTTGGTGATTGCTCCTGTATAATAAAAAGATGCATTTGGGCAATTTTGTTAGTTGGCCCACCGTAAAATTGAACCGTGTTCTGGGAATTTCATCACTGAGTTAAACTGTGCAACTCTTGGTGTAAAAAATAATTGGAAAATGGTTTAGACGTTTAAATTCTTTGGACA
>JAQPZY010001272.1:1570000-1752500 GCA_029931535.1 Margaritifera margaritifera | reverse complement strand
GGGCACGAACAATGATGGATCGAGCATATAACAATATATATTTATTTATTTTATTTTATAAATTCATCCTTCCCCTTCCCCTTCACATCCTACCCTCCACTGACTAAGATTTTATTATTATGGCTCAATTTCCTCTCTGTAATTGAACTTTGCTTATTGAAACAAAAGCATTTGTCTTTTTATGCGGGTCTGATTTGCCCCTTAATGATTGAGATTTGTCTTGAAGAAATTACTTTAAATTTATGTTATTTTTTAGGGGCAATATAAAATGATAAATTCATGAAGGATAAATATTGCCTTTTTAGTAAATATGGTTTGTGTATGTATCAAAAATGGTCGTAATACATAAGGTGTTACGACGAATTTCAATAAAAAAAATGTGTATGTTTTAATTTACATTGTTTCAAATATGTTTGGTTTGAATATCTAAATATTTCCACGTCTCTCTCTTTCTCTTTCTCTCTCTCTCTCTCTCTCTCTCTGTCTTTTTCTGTTAGTTCCTTCTTTCTGTGTCCTCCCTCGCTCCCCCCCACCCCCCCCCCCCCCACCCCCGCCTCTCTCTCTCTCTCTCTCTCTCTCTCTCTCTCTCTCTCTCTCTCTCTTGCAATTCAGGACGAAGGTCGTAGCATGAAATAAACTTATACAATCTAAGCTTGACAGAGCGATTCAAGTAATGACGAACTGTAAAGATCAGGTGCGAATGCGATAAAGGGGATTCTATATCAAGGTAATAGAATAATTTAATCGGTCGCTTTTTAGAGCAATTAAGCTAATTATTTTATAATTAACTGTAAAACTCCGCCGAATAATAAAAGTGGCATTCGTTCTCAGTACTTCAATGGTTAGAGAAATTTTCTTTTCAATGCGTTAAAAGCAAAATATGAATTTAAATCGTGCGTGTCGGCATGATTGAAACTATTAGTGTGCAGATGTGTCACGATTAAAGATTCACTTCAAATATCAAAGAGATTTATTTGATGAGACTCAAAGAATAATCTTTCTTTACCGTATAAATTATACAGGGACATCTGGCTCCTTGCCTTAAATCCAAATTTATCTTTAGTGAAAAAGATGTATGCCTTGAGGATTCTCCTTCTCCTAAAAATGAATAGAGCAAAGGGTCCAATGGACATTAAGTGCACCATATCTGCTAAACACAACTATCTCTCTATAGTTAACAAGTTTGAACGTAAGAGGTCTTGTTGTCCGCATCGTTTTTAATATACACGGAGAGTAAGGAACGGTCTAAAGAGGCCTTAAAGTCCGCAAATTTACTAATGTTCGCAGACCAAAAGGAATCGTCTCAAAATATTTATAATAACAAATGAATATCAGTTCAACCGTTCGAAAATTAAAACCTAACCCTTTTTCGAAATAGCATAGTCAGACGGAATGTCAGAAAGATTAAACTTTGACCCTTACGTTCTGTAGTAATGAATTACTTAAGGTTTGGCTGTAAAACTGATCACCGTTTGACAAGCACGTAGTTTTAGCCGCTTAAACAAAGATTTTCAGTTTTCCTTACTTGCCATGAATGAGCACTTGATTCAGCATAATCCTATCAGTTTTCGTAGATAGAGAACATGTTTTTGATGTATTGTGCTTGTGAATTTATTATAACGCATTGCACAACGATTTTGCTACAACGCAGATCCAACGGTGTTGTTACAATGTCTACCATATCACTTGTTACTTTGTCATTTACTTGTCATTTTGAAGTAAAGTAATCGTGCAAATAACATATAATGTCATAGTCCACAAGACGTGTTAGCTGAACATGAGGTGCAATGTATTTTTAAAAGCGTTGCCTAGGTGAGAAGATTAAGCAGGAGGTAGTGCAATAATGAGGAACAGTAATTAGTGCGCAAGCCTCAAACTTGTATGCTTTAATAATGTTTAGAGTCTTAGCTCTATTATAATGTCTGAGATCTGAAAACTACAAGTGTATAAAAACTTCACTCACCCCACCCCCTTCGCAATTTATTTGGATTTGCAAGGGATCAAAGTCAAATTTTACAGTTATCAAAACTTATATATATTTTTAAATGTATTCAAAAGAAAAATTCGAATAAAACTTGTACCATTTTTAAAAACAACAACAAACAAACAAACAAAAACTTTGTACGTATTACTCAGATTATTAGAATAATAGATAACGAGAGGGAGAGAGGAGCAGAGAAAAGTTCGAACAAAATCACAGATAAACAGACAAAAGAGATGGGCAGATAAATGGCTAGTTAATAACGAAATGCTTACACCTAGAAGGCTTCCTTTGTTTTTTTTTTTTTTGTTTTTTTTTTACGAATGATTATATTACTTCGTCAGAACACAGGAATCTGATATAAATATGTTTCAGTACTTTATGCACAAGAATGCTAATACAAAAAGGTATTCCATGTTTGTTTACATGGATCTTATTTGAAAATAAAAAATCACCCAGTTTAGCAAAACTGATATCTATATCCTAGTTTTCCACAGTATAAATTTAATTTAGTCAGTTATACAATGGCTGAACTGATATCATTAGCTGATCAAATCCATTTCAGAATAATTAAATCACTGAAAACAAGTTTGTTACCAATAAATCCATTTTACACCGCCAGGAACAGTTTTATGGTTTATATCCAGTAACGAGATTAAATTATCCAGGAAATGGATAAAAGACAAAGTACCCGGGTTGTGAACTAATATTAACCTCGCATCACAGTTGTTTCCAATGATCTTTTGATTAACAGTTGGGAAAAAAAAAGTAATATGGCTTTACAACAATGAAAGCGCAGAGATGTTGCGCCTACCTGAGTCCACACACCCTTCAATTATAATTATAGCATCTGGTGAAATTGATTATGATTAATTATCAAAGAGAGGACTGAAATCAATCCTTCCTGTTGAAGCAAAAGGTATGCTCAATAGACGTTAATGCAAACGTCGGTACAAAACTATTGTATGCATTAATTGAACCTATAACGAGCTATGGATACGAAGTGTTGTGTACCATGTCTAACATAGATATGTTAAAGGCTATGGATGTGAAGTGTTGTGTACCATGTCTAACATAGATATGTTAAAGGCTATGGATGTGAAGTGTTGTGTACCATGCCTTACATAAATATGTTAATATAACGCTAGAATCTTTGTAAGGTAACATTATGATGATAAACTTTCCATAACATACTACAAACATTTACTGGACATTGATAAATACACCTGCAATTTAGCAACTACAGGTCAATTTGGTTTGCATATATGTATATATATATATATATATATATATATATATATATATATATATATATATATATATATATATATACATATATATATATATATATATATATATATATATATATATATATATATATATATATATATATATATGTATATATGTATGTATGTATGTATGTATATTAGGCGTGTTTGGGATAATAAAAGAACCCTTAGTGTTAAATCTCTAATACAAGCTTTCATAGATAAACCTTATCTCAGTAAAAATGATGGTGGAGATGTAACATATCCAGAGTAGTAAGTTATCTTTTTACTCTGAAAAATAACAAGAATTTGGTTTAGATTGAAGATATAGACAGGAAATTCAAAATACAATACACTCAGTTTTGTTTAAGTACACATTGTCTTATTAGTGAAAAAGTCGGGGGACACAAAAGAACCCCTTAACTCCAGATCTTGTTTGAAAATGTCATGATTCATTTATAGATAAAAGACGTTGTCTTTTGAAATGCCCGAATTATAGTTAGCTTCAGTTAGAATTATTGCAGATATTTAATTTCATGCATTTCGATGCTCATTGTAATGATTATATGTTTTTCCTTAAATTAATATATGATTTTGAATAGAATGCACACCTATATTAATGATGTGTATATATGATACATTTCATATCCGTGACAACACTATTGTTAAATTTAAATGGTCTGTTAAAATTAGTTTCTCACCTACATGGGATATACATATGTAATTTCTTAAAACATATGAAGTGTCATAAATTAAACTGATGAATATATATCCTAGAAATTACCACATGTTTGCTTCTCTAGTTGTTTGTATCATATTTTTGGCTTGATTTTGCTTTTATAAGACTAATGTTATACCTATGTGTGTGTGTGTGTGTGTGTGTGTGTGTGTGTGTGTGTGTGTGAGAGTGTGTGTGTGTGTGTGTGTGTGTGTGTGTTACTTGTTGTCTGTCATTTTGGTTTGCCCTCCAACGTTGGCAGTTTGGGTGGTTTTGGTATGCAGGGTGTGTGCACTTATGCCTGTTCTATAATATATGTTTGTCATACTTGTATGTTTTTACTGTACTTGTCCTTTTTATCTTTGTATGTGTTTATGTTATGTTATACTGCCATATGTCTTATATGATGTGAAATGCAATATTATTATTATTATTATTATTATTATTATTATTATTATTATTATTATTATCCAGGTACATGTAAGCTCCCTAAGTGTTTGGGCTTCGAACCTCTTATCAGTGACTATAATTAGGTTCCAATCGACATTTACATGTGCCTGTAAGAGTTTGTTTCCTTTCAAAATGATTGTAAATTGATACTTCTCTAATACTTGCTTTGTTCGTTTAATGGTAAATCTCTCTCAGCTCAGTCCATAGGCGTGCTGTCGGGAAAATGACAAGTCTAAAATATATTAAATGATTTACAGTATACACTATGACAACTTGATTAATGTGGGTAACTATATTGAAGGCGATGAAGGTAACAACTGACAATTTTGAGGGAAACCATATTCACAATAAAGTAATTATTACAAATTCATTTGAACACATTATTCATTTAATTTTTACTTATAAAGGTTACCGTTTTGAATATACTTTATCAGGTATAGTATATGTTAACATCGGTATAGTACCAAGCTAATTATTGAGAAAGAATGCGTAAATTGATCTTGATTTGAAATATATTTGGGTATAATTCATGCCAAGTATCCACACTTCAAAACATGGGACATGAGGATTCTACTTCTGTAATATCATTTATTGGAAAAATATATTCGAGATTTATTGGATGTCATTGACATCTTGAATGTCAAAATACAATGAAACTTTTAGTTATACATGTAGAATAATTCTTTTAATCCTCCTAATTCTATGCGATCCATATATTCTATATTCCTTTTATCCAGTGCAATTACTTAAAATGTTACTGAAAACGAAGGATACAAATAAGATATTGACTTTGGTTACGTATCTTTAAAACACCACTTCGTATTGAAGGAAAGTTATTGACAGAAATATGTGGGACATGATGAAGCCGGGTGGGATTGGATCTAGCAAAACGCTTAACACAATCACGTGAACGTTTATTTATAATGCAAATTAATGATACATGAATCTGACACCCTAATAATGCCCACAAAGTTCAACAACGGATATAACAAATATGGTATCGTTCCTAACTGGACACGATATAAACATGGATTTTCAACAAATTATCACAAACGATCTTGTATATTAATAGATATGATCAATGTAAGGAACGTATCAACAGATATGATTGATACATGGAGCTATCTAAGAATATGATCAACGTATGGAATAATCAACAAGTATGATGTATTGTTCGTCAAGAAGTATGATGGTGCATTAGATTTATGATCAATATGTTTCATCAACAATGATGCTTTATTACATTGATTGTCATATAATAATGTTATCTCTTAGCATCGAGGCAACGATCACGAGATATCTCCGATCCACAGCACACGACCTCGGGTGATCCGCTCCTTGCAGCCTGTCGAAGGATCCCGCGTAGACCCGTTGGTCCAGAACCTTTGGCCTCTCACACCAGTATCGTCCCCTAACCAACGTCACCATTGACCGCAGTATCCGGGTTACACAAACCCACAGAGTTCGACGACTCCCCGTAACAGCTAAAAATACAATGACTGAACCGTGTAATATATGAGACACAGTTAAGTGCGAATACAATAATATACATTACGCATGCGTGCACATGAACTGACTTCGTTATACATTATATTCTTTCATTAAAACGATCGTACGAGATTATTATTACAATAACCAAGTTCGTACATGAGTCTGTCTCTGACAAGAATAATTGCACTGGATTATAAAACTCCAACATTCCTCATTATTGAATGTGTACAACATATAATTGAATTGAACTTGTCTGTTCGGCTATAAAATGCCTAACTTGGAACAGATTTTATTCTATCCTATAGCATGGCAGAATTTATTCAAAATTTTCTAGAAGGTCAGACCAATGTGATTTTGATCTGACTTTCTGGGAAAAAAAATTAGAATAAATTCCGAAACATTCAATATATTAAACAATTTCATCTCATAGAAAGGATAGCAAGAAAGAATAATTTTTCCTTTTCACATACAGCTGAAGATTGCTTCCGTAAAACGGACAGCTTCCTGACAGGACTCATCTGTATTTTGAGCAAACCGAGACAATGTGGACTATAAATACTGCAGTCGTGGTAACATCCACGGCCAGATAACTCGAGGTAAAACAGGTTCCCTACTGCCGGCCCTTTGTGCGTGCATCAGCAGGTGAACACAAATTAGTAATTGAAATCGCCAAGGTTAAAACAGTTAGTACTTTGAAATCGCCAAGGTTAAAACAAATACACCTCGGGTAACGCTGTACGCGGCAATGAAACCCATATACATTTTTGTTTATAATTAAATACAAATGTTTTTTTCTATGCACACAGAATTCTGTGACAATCTATTCCTTGAGTGTGTATTATTTATTTGCCACAAACCATACAAAAGTGATGCCATAAGTTCCCTACTTCTAATTATAGCTAAATTATCCTACTCAACGAATAAGTACTTTCAGTCACATATAAAACAACATGTGATAAATTTGCATTGCTTGATTAAGTATCTATAAATTATATCGCTAAAAACAAAACAAAACCAAAAAAAACCCCAAAACAACAAGTTAATGCTCAATGCTTCAAATAAATTGTATGGTATAAAGATAAAATCTTAAGTGCAAGGCAGAGGAAAACTTAATATCAGTTTGTAAGGACATATATAATTTCCTTACCTTCAGAAAGCCTTTGATTTCATTTCCTTCATGTTTATAACAAAAAGTCTGCAATCATTAATGAACAAGATAAATAAAAGAATATTAATTAAGATAGTGGCACAGTAAAATACAATTTAAATAAGGTTAGGTATTGATGGTCAACAATATATGTACTCACTCAGATCACATGACAACACTGTAATGGTCATATTATTGTACGAATTAAATTATCGTAAAATTATGCATATAAATTCTGTAAGATAAATCATTTTGTTTGTGTTTTTTTTAACAGTGCAATATGTCTTTCGTTAAGGCTCTGTGATACCGAAAAATCCGTTTTAAATAAAACAACTGTTAAGAAATTGCAGTTTGTTTTATGGTTAAATTAGAAGTTTTAATATAAAACTGCAAACAATTTGATTTTGATTACCTTCCCCAGTGCCGTGAATTGGTCCAATTTCTTAACTGACTATAAAACACACATAAATTGCAGCTGCAAGAAGGTCATAAACTATTGTGTATGTATGTCTAGCACGACACCAAAATTAATGACCCCATTTTATCAGACCATAGCAATAATTCAGCTGAATTTCCGTTCCATCGCAGTTATGACAAAATCTTGCTCCTTTGGTAAGGCAGTTTTCACAGAAAACAGCTACTGCATGTGTTTTCATGAAAATTAAGGATTTGCTGGAATGGTATAATGTTTAACAACTTGGAATGTTTAACAGTTTGTAATCTCCGAAATGGTGAAATAAAAAGCTGGCCAATAGGTAATTTTGATAACACTTCACGTCATCTATTTCACGTTCTCTCACAGATTAGAGTAAAGTGTTTTATGCGATTGCTTTATTGTGACGATTTCAGATTAGAGTCATCATACAATGAATGTCATATACTAAACACATTAATGATATAGTGAAATGCAAAACGTCACCATAAAGTTATTAGAAACATTAAGCAGAGTTTAATATCATACATTTTTGGAAGAGTGTATGAATTTATATTACATTGAATGAGTACATAACAAAAGAGGATAATGGGAACGTTTGCTGTCATAATTTGGCAATATAAACTTATACGTTGGATGTTTACTCTTGAATGTAACTAGACTTGTTTTAAAAGAATATTCTAATTATTTGTTATCGTCCTTTTAAGTAGCTATATAGTTTTTTTTAAGGGTTTACCTAGTTTTGTTTATTAAAAGTCCTGTTCAGAATTGCTGCGGTTGCTTGAAATATGTCTAAGCGCCAAACTGAGTGAAGAAATCCAAAATTACGACACAACAAGGTGGAAAGTTTATTGATATGAGCAGACCATGTCTAAGAGATGGCATACACCCTATTGCTATCTGTAGCCATGCAATTAACAGTTTATGCCTCAATGTATATAGAGAACTTGGGATGTGACCGAAGGTACCTGGTTTTGCGTACCCACCACATTTTTGAGTAAAAATTTAAACGAAGAAAATCCTTCGCCATTGTATACATGTTTGCAGAACATTTATCACATACAAATATCCATGCTATATTCTAATATTATTATATACTCCGTAAATAGTCCTTCTTATTTCCTTATACTCAAAATATGCAATATCCTGCGATATTGAACACTTTCAATAACGGACATTTCCGATATTAGATACTTTCTTTATAAGGAAAATTCTTTCCGCATAAGGAATACAAGTCCGTGCCCACTACAGGAACTATAGGAACTTACCGTAAACCATACAAACTGTAAACCAACATATGACTCAAAACTTTCCATGGAGCCTACATAAATAGTCTGACAATAAACGTGAACTACTGAATGAATATTAGTGACTTGTTCACAGGTGCTGTTCTTTTTGTCTTGTATTTTCTCTGTATGTGTCATAACATCATGAAGATTTAGCACACAATTCCTGGCAGTGTTCCTCTCTCAATGACATTGCTATTATTATTAGATGCGACGAATTCTGTTGGGCTTGGTTTACTATTTGTGTAAACGTATATCAGTGCGTAACAAATGCAATTTGTTGTCAGCATTCAACGTTTTACTTACGGTTTTTGTTGTTGAAATTTGCTTTTTCTCAACAAGAATATATGTTATGCACTATAAACTTTGTATAGTTTAAAGCTAGTATATTTCTGGAGTATATAATAAAACGGTTGTTGGTTTGATACTGAGAAAAATTTTGAACTCGTTCTTGGTCGTATCCTGCTCCCATTTGTCAGTATCAAACCAATAACCTATAATTACCCAGGAAAAATGCAATGCATTTTTTGTTAATACAAGCACATCATAATTATATAAAGAATATTTATAGCACATTATACATCAAAATCGTTGTTATTATTTTTATAATGCTCATATACACGAATAAAGAGAAAATCAAAACATACACGTTTACACACACACACACACACACACACACACACACACACACACACACATATATATATATATATATATATATATATATATATATATATATATATATATATATATATATATATATATATATATATATATATAATACTAATCCAGTAGTCATTTATTCATTTCTGGAAACACAAGACAGTGTTTGGTGTAATCAGGCTATAGCAAATGTTTCGATCAATCACTTTATTTCGTGGATTTAGCTATTTCAGTATAAAGACTAAAGATTTCAAAAGTACCCAATATTACATTTCAAATCTTTTTGATTTAAAATCAAAGTAACATATTGAAAATCCACATCACGGTTCACTAATACCTATCTCTATATATAAGTCTATAATACTGCATATTTTGAAGAAGATATGTCTAATTGTATTTGAGATATTAATACTCAAAAAGTTTTAATTTTGTTTTCAGTAAATTTAAATCTTAAATTCTCTTTGAAGCAATTAATTGTAAACTTCTCAATCGAGATGCATTCTCTTTTGCAAGACCATCCATAAAGACAAAACATTTATATGGCTTTCTCTTAAAGTAAAGATAAATTGGAAAATAAGATGAAAGCTTCCAAGTTCTACAATTAGATATCGTTTTTACCTTGATAGAGTGTAACTATCTTTGCGTAAGTTTTTTTAAAAAACCGTTTCATATACTGGACCTTTATCATATTGTTGCTTATTTGTAATCTTTTGTATGATTTTGACTTCAAATTTTATCATAATAAAATGAAAAATATTTCAAAATATCCTAATTTCAAGAAAATTCTAGCCCATAAGAGAACCCGTAATGAATGATAGCTAGTGTGCACGGAACAACTTTATACGCATCAAAAGATTCGACCAACAATATCAATTGTTACTTCACTTGTATTACTGAGTATATTTTCCCAAAACTCTTACATTGTTGGACCAATAGTTTGGAGGTTTTACCTTTGAAATTATATTAGAAAATCATTGGACATTTACAGAGAGTTGGTTGTTTTCCCATTAGTAAATAGTTTGTTCAGAAATTCCCGTCTTTTCGTCCAGATCTGGTTATATTAGCACGCACAGTGACAAAATATACAGAGCGATACAATTCTTCGCGGTGTTTGCGTCGTGTTCGTGTTTCATGGGTGTTACTTAAAATATGTAAGAAATTTAGAACAGCAAGTTATAAATGAATACTTGTCCACATTCATTGTCGCGTACGAATCAGATATCAATGAGAATGTTTGTTGCACATGAATTGGATGGTTACTATTTACTATGATTTATAATATTCTTTACTTTGAATAAACGACAATGTCTATTTTCTTCGACAGCATTTTGTTCGAAATAGTATCAGCTTGAAAATGGAGCTTTTACATTCATTTGACTATTAATGTTTTTCAGGTAAGTACAAACTTAATCGTCTGTTGAAACTGATAAGTTTAGGTCTAAATAAGGGTAACAAGGAATATAACTTAATGTATAGATTGGTTAAGCACAAGAAATTCATATATTCGTTGAAAATAATGTAATAAGTTGAATAATTTAATCTGCTGATGCTTAATAGTGTCGCTGTATTTAGGATAAAACCCGTAAAAGGGCTACAAAGATGGTGCATATTTTAAAAATGTCACTCGTAGTGAAGTTTAAATCGCAATAATCATTTAAATGAACTACAAAATAGTATAATGTAATTCCATGTTTGATGCTTGACATATACAAATTGTGTCCGTAGTTTAGAGCAAAGTGCTATTTCACTCGATTTAATTAAAACATCCTACCCAAAGAAAATGTTGCAATCACAGTGCTTCGGATGACAAATCGTTCGAACGCATTACTATGTTTTGATGATTGTTTCATAACTGTGTTTAGGCATTTTTAATGTCCCGTTTAAGAATTTATATTTGTCATGTCTTCATACATATTTGTTAGTTCTCTTTTCTGGAAATTCTTCAAAGAAGAGTGTTATAAAAATTAGATCAACACATTTTGATAGCCTTCTATTAACAGGGAAATCATTTTGTGATAGCCTTCTATTAACAGAGAAATCATTTTGTGATAGCCTTCTATTAACAGAGAAATCATTTTGTGATAGCCTTCTATTAACAGAGAAATCAGTTTGTGATAGTCTTCTATTAACAGAGAAATAATTTTTTGATAGCCTTCTATTGACAGAGAAATCAGTTTGTGATAGTCTTCTATTAACAGAGAAATAATTTTGTGATAGCCTTCTATTAACAGAGAAATAATTGTGATCGCCTTCTATTAACAGAGAAATAATTTTGTGATAGCCTTCTATTAACAGAGAAATAATTTTGTGATAGCCTTCTAGTAACAGAGAAATCAGTTTTATCATGCAGGCGTGAGGTAAATACGCGGGAAAGTAGGTCTATTTATGAATCTCAATGTATCAGTTAAATAAAATATAACAGCTTCTCTTAACAGAGCTTTGGGACTTAGATTATCTTTCTCTAGATTAATAATTGACATATAGACACAACAGTTATTACGAACCATACAATATATTACTAGACATTTTTTTAAATCAGAAACTGATTTCAAAGCACGTAAAAACACTTTGTAATTTGATAGACAATTAAGTTTTCAAACATAATATAAACAGTAAACACCAATATAAACAGATATTACCTTTTACAGTTAGAAAGTTTATATGTTTTTATTTTTTTTTTATTGTCTTTTTGTAAACAAAAATACCCCCAAAGAGAAATAGCCAACATTAAGGACATATATTATGTTTAAAGCATAATCGAATTCCATCGCATAAAGAAATGTAAAAAGAATATTCGCCAGAAGCTAATCATATACGTTTTTATTCAGAATAGATGTTTGAAAATATAAAGTGTTTAAATCTGAAACTGATATTTAATTCTTAAAAAGTATTATGACAAGAAAATAGTAGTCGAATTGTAAATGCAAGATCATTTTTGTTTTGTATTTACTATGTCAATTTTATTTTAAAATAAATATGTAAACTGAAGTCATAATTTTCTGATAGCAGCAAATGTCCGAGGTCCAAAGCTACATCAAAAGTTTTCCCTGATACTTTGAATCATTGATCTAAATATAAGAAAATCACCATTTTAAATAATTACCCTGAAACATCCATGCGTGTAAATTAAAAAGTAAGCTGTACAAAAATAATAGGAAACTTTTAACGTGTATTTTTGCTCTCTGCATAAATAGCAATAAACTGAAAATAAATACAATTGGAATCGTTTTCACATTGTAATATAATTATATGTCTTTATGCTGTTGCGATAGTTTTCACTCTCAAACCTGTCAACATCATTGGCCACATTTTATTTTCAATTGTCCTTTGTCATGTAAACCGGTAATATACGTGACTTATATCACCAAACGTCACTGTTTATTTTACTTTACTTTTCCCTAATTTTATCCGGTCTAATAGTTTTGTTTTCCGTAGGATGTAAAATTATCATAGTTGTATAAAGTCTGTCTCGGATTGAATTTGTTTTCTGTTATGCGCTTCATAGCATACAATATATTATTATGAGAGCATTACATGTTTTATATTGGGCAATATTTAACATCAGTAGATCTTTCCCCATAATAATTTAAAACAAATAGTTTGCTGCATAGATATATGCTGTCTGTACTTGTAAAAATCATCACCGCATATACTCGCATATTATCCTGGTCCAAATGCAAACAACATAGACCCTGATCGCATAATGCGCCGGCAGATCAGAGTCTACGTTGTTTGTTCTACTGATTAGTCATTACAAACTGCATAGACCCAGATCTGCCCTGCCGACTCATTAACCGACGGCAGATCTGGGTCTATGCATTTTGCAGTTGGTATTAGATTATACGCGAGTATATGCGGCACTTGAAATGTTACCACAAGCTTGGTCGGTTTGTCACCTCCTTTCACTGGTGTTAATAAGATGACGATAACGGAAAACAGTTTAGAAAAAAGCTGATAATAAAACAAGTTTTAAATGCATTAAAAACGTGTCCACTTAAAGATGTATAGAATGTGTAGAGTCTTTTGCAACATGCGAAAAGTTACGAAGACGGTACAGTACGAAAAAGATACAGTACAGTACGAAAATGGTTTGAAACGATACAACAATTATACGGCACAATTGGAAAGACCATCAGGAATTGTAGAAAAGGTACGAAACGGTGCGCTGACGCAGTAACATTAAGATGGTTTCAACGGTCGTTCGTCGTAGATATCCTCAATGAATGTTACTAATTTGTGCTGGTCATTTGAAAAATACTACCTTTCATGGAAATAAGACGTAATTTTGTACCAGTATTTGTGATTGCAGGTAGAGGCTATCTGTGCACACTGCAAGACATCTTTTTCTACCATTATTATTTGTCCATCACCATACGAAATTATTATGTTTCTAGCACCTCATGATGTGTTCTTTACTTTTCCACATGTTGATTAACGAGGTGTTTATGTAATTGACACATGTTGATTAACGAGGTGTTTATGTAATTGACAAATATTGATTAACGAGGTGTTTATGTAACTGACACATGTTGATTAACGAGGTGGTTATGTAATTGGCACATGTTGATTATTCATCTAGATAATATGGGGCTGTTTACGTATTACTTCATTTCAAAGTTTATTTCCATTATGTAACAGAAGTAATACAACTTTTACGAATATATTACCAAATTAAACTACTGAGTTATCTTGAAATAATAATATAAATGAAAAAATATTTTAAAATATATATTTTGCAAGATGGAGTTTTTTCAGGTTCCTCGAATCAGCCTGTTCTAGCCCACTATTAAATCCTCGAATTAGCGTGTCCTATCCCACTATTAAAGCATGATTACACTTAATGTTGTCTGTCTTCTCGAGAAAAATATATAAGTACGGGGGGATTATTTTCTATACAACTAAAGTTGTAAGTGTTTCTTTCAACTCCATTGTTCCTCGTTTGAGTAATTTGGTAATTATAAAATGCATTTGTGAAAGATAAATGAAATAGGTTTCTGTCTTCTTTGTTTGTATTGATTGTCTATATAATGTATTACATTTGCGATAATGCCGACGATATTTGCAATGCATAACTTAATTTTGCCACGGATTTATTCTTACAAGTGCACAGCCAACTGTACATCGTAAAAACTTTTTTTTCCATTTAAACCGCTCACTGAATCCATGCCATCCCCAACCGATGTTTTATCTTCCGGACCATCTCTGATAAACAGAGTGGGATCATTCTTTGGACAACTCCTGATATTATCCAGACCAAGTTGTTCATATATAAAGCTACGATAACGTGCTTTTAAATGGGTTATCATAAACGAATCCAATCACAGGTCATTCGGGCGTAAAGAATTAAACAAACTCTGGGGTGGTCAAGCCTCTGGTAGCATGTAATATCGAAACAGATAAACGTTCCACTATTGAGGTACCCATAACATAAACGAATTGGTTCTGTGTTTCGATAATTCAGGAAAAGACATCATACTTTGATCCCACGTAAGCGAAGTGAGTGCTTTAATGGATTCAGCCTGTATTCTCAATTTTAAATTACATCGAACATTTGTAACACAAGAATAACATTAAGCTAATGCGTTTATTTTTCAGATAAGAGAGAGCATATTTCAATTGGTGTCCATTTTTCTGAGTTTGTTTCCTTCTTTACGCCAGAATGACCTGTGATTGGATCATTTGAGACGACAATAATATTTCTACCTTTGAATGAAATGAAAAGATGCTTATCTCCATTCTGTGTATGGTACAGTGAAAATATATGTCCTTGCCTTTCCATGTTATCATGTTGGTCCAAAGAGCTGATGCAACAGGTATGCCTTATGTTTCTCCATTACACTATAAGGTGATGAACATTACTTATTTCATTTTTCAGATTAAAAGGTCCACTCAGCACATGCCGCCTTGTGCACTGTTATCTGTTAAGATGTTGACACTACTCAAAAGCGATACGGATAACTTACACACCTTAGTTATAATTACTTCAAACTTTCCTCCATTCAACATCAGAGGTGTTCTGTATTAATTCGAGTATGTCTTTTATTTACATATACCTTTTTTTTCCCGCTCAAAAGTAAAGAAGCCATCCTGGATGCAGAGAGCTAACTTCTAAGGCATAACAGAGTAATTTGATTTACTAAATTTTTCTTATGACTTATCCTGTATGTATATCAAAGAATAGATATGACTCAATTATTCAATTATTTACCTACTTGTCCTTGTCTCTGAACAGTTGTATTTTCTTGCTTCAGCAGTATTCTGGCGGAATCATTGTCCGTTATTAGTGGCCGAAGTAAGGAAACCATCGCAAAGTATTGTCGCGGCTTTTTATTTACGTCATATTCTATTGTAAAAACAAAAGTGATGGATGAAACAGAACATGATCATATGATTTTACCGTGGATGATGCACCGTCAAGTTCTTCAGATACATATATGTATACCTGATTAATATGCTGTCAACTACTTCGGCACGTTTATTTTCATTATATTTAATGCATATGTGCCTTGTCATTTCACTTCTTTGAAGTGTTTTCCGTGTTAGTCAATTGGGTAGTGAATTTGGAACCTTGACATATCCATGGCACCTGCCTCTTTGCTAAGCTAACCTGTACAGAACGCAGTGCGAATAAAACAAAAAAATCAGCTATAGCTGAGTGAAATGGCGAGTGAAAGTATTGGGAGTAATTTATTTTTGAAGATTAGACAAAGAAAATAAGTACCAAATGCATAAAGATTATGTGATCAAAGTGATATATGCAATGTTTTAGAACTATACAAAATATGAAACTCAGTTCAAGGCATATTGAAAAGTTATGAAAAAGTATTTACCTTTTCTCTATTATTCTTTTTCCTGTATCATCTTTTATAAATGCACTAGCTCAGAACAGTCTATTGACAGGTATGTTTTTGAATGTATGTATGTATGTATGTATGTATGTATGTATGTATGTATGTATGTATGTATGTATGTATGTATGTATGTATGTATGTATGTATGTATGTATGTATGTATGTATGTATGTATGTATGTATGTATGTATGTGTGTATGTATGTATGTATGTATAATTGTATACTTGTATAATTGTATGTATGCATAGTGTTTAAAGGTACATTATCACAGTCCTGGCTATATAGTGCGGAACAAAGGTTAAGGGACAAAATGGTAAAGGAAAAATCTTCCCAATATCACCAGGAAGACATAATTCTCCAACCAGAGGTAAATATACATCATAAGACAAATGACAAAAAGGGTATACAAAGAAAGATAAAGGCAAATAAAAGGATTTACAAAAGAAAGATAAAGGCAAATTAAATGGTATACAAAGAAAGATAAAGGCAAATAAAAGAAACAACCCTTAAGTAACAAAGTCACATTATTTTCTATATAAGTCATAAAAGAAACAATCCTTAAATAACAAGGTCACATTATTTTCTACATAAGTCATAAAGGAAACAATCCTTATGTAACAAGGTCACATTATTTCTATATAAGTCGCATTCTTGAAAAATCAAAGACCTCTAATGTGTAATATCTTCAGGGGATGCTACCAAAGAATAGCAAGATGCCTTTATTGGTTAATATCTGGATCTTCCTTTATAAAGTACTTTTCTAGTCATCATCGGAAATTTCTTCTTCATACATGTTTCACAAATTAAGAGATAACAAACATAATAGAAATAACATTCAAGTGATGTCTTCAAGTAGTTTTTAAAACTGTAATCAGTTTTCCCGTTAAGATCCTGTTTCTTTATTGCCCAATTTAATTTGCATCATTATGCACTGTCTTGAATCGATATAAGTTTCTCCATGTATCGTTAAATAATGTAAATTTATTGGACGGTACCCTTAATATGACTGCGGTCATGCGCTGTATTTCATACACGTTCTAGTTAAGTCATTTACTAATTTCACCGACAAAAATTCTTTTCAGTCTAGTCATTAAAGAACAATATTTTGTAAATATAATTTTAATTTCAATAAGAATATCTTTTGCATAAATGATGCCACACTTGATCTAGATTTCTCTCGGTATAAAGAGTTTTCGGGGCCAACTTACTTTTTATAATCACTCGTTTAATTAGTTGCTTTTTCATGTTTAACTGTAGTCTCTTAGGTACGGAAGCCGCATAGGATCAAAGACAAAAAGGTAAAAACTCGAAATAAGAGATTTTTTTTTGAAATTTCGAGCTTATTTCTCAAAATGTTTATTTTCCTTCTCAAGTGTTTGAGTTTTTTCTCGAAATTTCGAGTTTTTATTTTTAATTTTTCTGTGACTTAAATAGGTTTAAATAGTTAGGAAATCGTGTAACCAGGATACTAAATAAAATAACGGTTACCAAGATAATGTGGACATTTATTGAAGAAAAGTCCATACAACATTTAAATGGAACACGAGTTTTCTTTTCGCAGTACTGCTTATATTTGCAATCATGATTATTTTGCTATTAACGCTTACAAATGAAGTAAGAAACAACAGAGAGCATAATTATTTCAAAACTTCAATATATTTATACTGTATGTACTTACTTATTACAGCCAATACATATGTCTTTATATCGAATTTCCCTGAAGTCATAAAGTGATTAATATTCGGGACGAGATGTCCGACAAGAACTATAAGAATTTCTGGACCGGTTATATATATATATATATATATATATATATATATATATATATATATATATATATATATATATATATATATATATATATATATATATATATATATATATAGAGAGAGAGAGAGAGAGAGAGAGAGAGAGAGAGAGAGAGAGAGAGAGAGAGATATGCTTTAGCCACTCAACCAGCAACAAGAATACCAAAGGGTCTAAATTGTGAATTTTGAGCTATATATTTTCTGAGTATCATAGGCCTTTTTTCCGTTATATGATGCATTTTAACGGAATTGATTTAAACTTTAACATTTACTTAACACAGTCTTGAGTCTATGCAGATGATATGGTAGAAAAACATTCTGCTGGACTAAAATTAATTTTTAAATTGTTACAATTAATTTCGACCGTATGTATTTACCAGAAATGTAGTCTTGTCTATGCATTTCCTGTTTACCTTTGTTAACATATTTACATGTAAATCTGTTGTAGATATGTCTTTAACACTCATATCATGATCTGCATAAATATCATACTACGCTATTTAACCACAGGTAATGCACCTGTATGATTATAATCTTCGACGAAATCCAATGCAGAAAGAATGCATCGAGTTATAGTTAGCATCGTTATATCGCAAAGATCTTTATGAAATATGAGAAATAATCTTCAAGGCCATGTTATGAATAATTTGTAATCTGATTCAAGTCATCGTAAACAGCTGCTTTTTATTGTCTTTCAAGGCAAACCTTGAAACTTTAGACGCTTCTATATGAATATATATCTAGTCTGTGTTTTAAAAAGTTTTGTTTTACTGACACTATTTCCACATACGGAAAATACATAAGAAAGGCAATTGTAATTATGATACCCCATTAAATGTGTTTGAATGACTAATATGGGTAGAAATCATCTACCGTTTAAAGATGTAATATATTGGTTTTATCCCGAATATTGTATAACCCTTAAACAGTTGCACATTGAAAAGATCAAATTTGAAGAACATTCATTTGTTATCAATAATTTATATATAACTTTTTTCCTATACTACTTTGAAATGAAATTTAATTGTGTGTCAATTTACAAATTTATATTTCTAATAAATAGGTGGCAAGTTTTAAGACTTTTTGAAAAAGCAGATTCAATATTTTGGCCAAGTCCAAAATCAAAAATTAAATCTCTGACTCAAAGTATCAGGTATTAGGTATTAGTTATCAAAAATATTATCAGATAGATATACAAGAGCGATCAAATGTACTCTTGCGATTACAATTCCGTTCTGGGGGGGGGGGGGGATAGGAAATATCATAACCTTTTATATTCGATCCCAAGTCTGGCTTCTGTTGTTCATCATCTAAATGTTAGTTGGCAAGGAAGACGTTTCAAGACAAGACAGCGTGGGAGGTATTATTCAAAATCAAGCAGCTAGTAATGGCGTGGATGAAAATGCTTTCCACTGTCTGATTTGACTACAAGCGTACCTAAAACATCAACTAGTATAGGTCTACACAGATTGGATGAGAATGCTTTCCACTGTCTGATTTGACTACAAGTGTACCTAAAACATCAACTAGTATAGGTCTACACAGATTGGATGAAAATGCTTTCCACTGTCTGATTTGACTACAAGCGTACCTAAAACATCAAATAGTATAGGTCTACACAGAATGGATGAAAATGCTTTCCACTGTCTGATTTGACTACAAGTGTACCTAAAACATCAACTAGTATAGGTCTACACAGATTGGATGACACATACCGTTTCTGTCAAAACATAGATATTTATGTCGACAAAACGTGGAATCGTCTGGAAAAAGGGTGGACATCCTTTCTACACATGTAATGAATGATACATTTGTTCTAATTATGAAGGTGCAGATTTCTACCAATGTGAGAGTCGTGCAAATGTTAACATTTGTTCATACGATTTAATTTGCACGTTTATGCTATTAAACCTGTACCGTACCTAGTTCTGTAAAAGTCAATTTTGTAACGTAACAGTGGTGAATACTTGCTTGCATACTGTTTTCATCTCAATCCACTGCTGGCAAAAGAATCAAATCGCTCATATTTAAAAACAGGGGATCTTTCAATCTGTGTAAACCTTTAACAGTGGTGTATACATTTGACTAATGTAAGTAGATGATTCCATTATGTACAAGCGAGACACTTACAGTGGTATAAACCTCTCCTTTATCAACACAGTAACTTTTCTGTTTCCATAATAATAATATGTTAATTTGCAAACAGCTCCCCTCCACTTTCAGAATCCACACAAAATGACTAACTCCCCATCGAATTTTGACCCCTCGCCAATTTCGACCTAATTTTATATTAGCACAAAACCTACACCAACAGAAACGATAAACTCTCGACTATTTTTGTGATGTATGATTTAAGTAACTTAATAGTCATTTAATAGCTACTATTATTAAAATTTTCTCAGTTTGGAATGTATCGTTTGCTTGGAGATAGACACCGTTTCCTCTGTGTCCGGCAGTGAAATGCTACATTCGATTTTGATGAGTTGTAAGGGTTTGATACCAGTTTATATCAGTATACAGTGAGTAATAGCCATCAATCAGAATTGAATATGGCAATTTACTGCATGCCACACCAGTAGTGGATAAAAATTGTCTGTGTTCAAACAGAAAATACATTGCAAAGCAGAGAAAATTGTAATAAAAATAACTATCAAGTGGTCATCAAGGTATTTAAGTAATTTATCTTAAAAAAAGCGTTGAGTGTTTGTATGATTTTCGTTGGTATAGGTTTCGTGCTACTGAAACATTGACAGTTTTGGAAAATTGGCTCGAAATCGGCGATTGGTCAAAATTAAATTGGGGCGAGTTAGGAATATTGTGTTAATTGGAAGAGTAAATGGGAGCTGCTTGCATTTTTACACATTATTACCGACGGAGACAAGTGCTTGTGTTTTCTAATGAACGCGTCTTTTCCCCGATGACATTTTGCAATAAAGCTTGTGAAATTCGCGATATAATAAAGTGAAGTATACTCGTTGGATTTATGTGAAAGAAACACTCTGTAACGCAATATTGTCTGCCTGCATGACTCTAATGTAGTGAAGCCAGAATGACATTTGTACGTCCTCAATTTTGTGATGTAGATGGTACGATCCAAGAATGAAACAAAATGTAGATACTATATAATGTTAAGTTCCCGTGCACAGTTATTATCTGGCATAATGGCATGTGTGTGCTCCAAATTTTATTGCATCGTTATAATTTGGCATAATTTCACGTGTACACCTGATGATCTTTTTAAAGGAATAAACTGATATGACACAATACAAATTTATGTGAATCAACACTTAAGTTTACTTGCGTGAAATGTTCGCAATTTACATGTTTTATTTCTTACCTTTCATTGATTCTGTATTTTGTTTAGTAACCTTTGGATAAGGTACCGGCCTCCTAAGCCGGTGACTGCGAGAGTCCCATTGTAGGTGGGGTTGTTTGTTTTTTTAGTGCGAGCAAAACATCCATGTAATTGTTGCACTATCGATTGTTGCATTTTTTTTTTTTTTTCATTATATGTAATTTTTGAAACGAGAAAAAAAGTAGGAGATCACAAGCATAACATCGTTTTCTATTGCTTTGTCATTGTTACTTATTTTCTGGGGTCCATGATGTGAAGATAAATAGTTACACTTGCTAATACATACAGTGCTTCCCCAGAAAGTGGAATGATTATGGGAAGTATCTGATTACAAGCATTTCTTCTGCAGGACAAAACATATAGACAACAAACGAGCAAAAAACAAATATTTGTTGCCGCCCTCTCATGCAAGAAAGTGTAGAGAAGAGGGCAAAGGTGTTAAGAACGATAATGGAAATAAAGTTTTTGAAATATAAACCAAACACGGCTCACATTTTCTGCTCCTGGTGATATTGAAAAACAGAATAAATGGTTCTGAGTAAAATGCCGTGATAACATCAGTACTTATTGATCAAAAGCATAAGAGTATTGACCCTTGTCTAAACTTTCACTAATCTTGAAGAAATTCGAACGACTGTTTATCTGAGGAGAAAATCATAACAAGGACATGCTGATTATGAGAAAGTACATTTACAAGCCAACTCAGGAATATGTCACCTAAGATAGGTCATGAGATCACAGTTTCCAATTCGTTGCCAAATATTACTTAGAATGATTACTTCCGTAAAAAGCGCTTTCTAGAAAACATTATCTACACTAATAAATTCATCGTCATGGCCTCCCCTGCTTTTGTTAGGCAACACATTTCCAGTAAGAAGTATAACCGACGTGAGCTTTATCAGCTTTCTGTATCTGCTCGCTGAGTGCCATTTCGAATATTTTCTACGCACGAATGCATAAATAATTTAATTATAACTTATGACCCATCCAAATGTTCTTTCTTTATTTCTTTACACAGATGCGAGGTATATTGAGATCAGATAATATTATGCAAAACGGAAATATCAGTTCTACAAGATATTTTGTCTGGACAAGAAATTCGGATATATCACTGTCAGATATATATAATAAGGAAACATTTAAAATGTGCGTAAAATATACCATAATTTTCAATTATACGGAGACATAAAAATACACCGAGTTTGATATTTAGCTTCTGTTTTTTCTTTCATACAGATGTCCCCACAATCTAGGGCTTTCGCGTATTCTGAGTCACGGCTAGTTCTACCAAACTATACTGAGCATATGTTCCTACAAGTATTTGACTAATATTTTAAATACCGTGAAAACTTTAAATGTTTGCAATGCTGTTTCATATATTCTGAACCATACACTTCATAACATATTCTAGCTGACACGGCATACTTTTTCAAGGCCATTCACTCCCCAAGGAAAGATATTTTAGTTGTTTGTTATTTGTTCCTTTTTTGTAATAGACTTTTTATACGACAAAAAGCTAAACGATTAAATCAGCTATTGTCTTTATAACATGGAAAAGGTCCTGTTTTTATTTGTAAAAAAAGGAAGAAGAGAGTCAACATATACCTTTCACAACAAAACACATACTATTGATTTGTCTTGATTTGACATAAAGAGTAATTCGGACGTCCGTGTGTAATTTAATTCTTTGTCCTAACAGTTTTAGAACTTAACTTTTAATCGGCACTATATAGCCAGTATTGTGTGCTGACATACATATACACACACACACACACACACACACACACACACACACACACACACATATATATATATATATATATATATATATATATATATATATATACATATATATATACATATATATACATATATATATATATATACATATATATATATATATATATATATATATATATAGAGAGAGAGAGAGAGAGAGAGAGAGAGAGAGAGAGAGAGAGAGAGAGAGAGTCTCTATTGAGTTTTAAATAACAAATTTTTTCTAAGTTTTCCAAACGTTTCAGCTAATTCGGCCTTCATCAACTTGATGGTGACGTCACGAATACAATCTAATGTCACAGCATAAACGTACACTATATTATCAATTTCGAGGGAAATGTCAATAAAATTCACACTGAGAATTTAGTCCTGTTGGAGACATAGTGTTTAGCTATTTCATCCAAATTTATTTTTTTACCAACCTATAAAATGTTTTATCATACACTTACCCAATACCATCACTGAATAATCACATAAAGAGTGATTGTTTGTATTACAATGCTCTACAACATGATCAGATTTTTTTAGTTCTAATTTTACAAAGACTTAACTGTGGTTTTATTGGTATAAAAAATCTCCTGCATGGCCTACAAAGACCGTTTTTCCACACTTCTTCTTTACTCTTTGTTTCTGCAGAAACTAGAAGGCTTAATTCTTTTTGTCTGATTTTAACCCTATACATATCATCAATCGAGATTACTTCATGGTCCCTGGAAAAAGATCAATAACTCACCCAGAACCTGTTTGGGTTTAGCAGCAAAGGATTAATACAAATACCAAACCCCTAAAACAAAATCTTTCAAATCTAAAAAATCTAGTGTGGATAAAATTATTGGCTTCTAGAACTGCAGATGATTATATCTTCTATTTATTATGTGTACTGATCTGAATTATAAATATATACCAGTCTAAAGCTACCGTTGGTACTCGCGTATAACTCGATATCAACTGCAAACTTCATAGATCTAGATCTGCCGTCGCATAATGAGCCAGCAGATCTAGGTCTATGCAGTTTGTAAGGACTAATCAGTAGAACAAACAACATAGACCCCGATCTGCCGGCGCATTATGCGACGGCAGATCAGAGTCTATGTTGTTTGCATTTGGCCATGAATTATACGCGAGTAATACGGTAATACAATCGTTCCACTGATTGATACCAGATTTTATGGCAAGAATGATGCACTACAACTAAGACTTAAATTGCATATCATCTTTAATTGTGATAAGAAGGAGTGATATGCGTGTCAGAAAAGATTCAAGAAACGTAAGGGATATTTCAGTGGTAATTATACGAAGGTTTGTGAATTGTTTTGTAGCAAGTAAAAGTATATTTTAGAAAGGTTCAGTCAATTGTTTTCAATGCAGTAAATCCTCAAGGACAATGTGCCACGGCAAACTTTTAAGACAAAACTGTTTAAACTATGCACCCGAAAGATTGGCTGCATACGTATGCAAGCATGAAAAGGCGATAAAGCGATAAAGCGCTTTATCGCATTTATCTCGTGTTATATGGGTGTTTATTTAAAATAATCAAGAATGTAAAGCAGACAAAGTCTTGAAATAAAATCCCTATATATTTTTCACGTTGAAATAGCCCTATTTGGCTTCCCTTTATTTGAAACAAAAATCTTTTGAAATCGCGAAAATCATTAGAAATCAGAAATCACTAATTATTAAATATTTTTAACCTCCGATCTATAATGCAAAACAAATTAAGCATAAAATGTGTTCAGAATCGCCTTTCTTATACATGTGTATATAAAATTAAATACCATTCTAAATAGTACAACTTGAAGGATATTTCGATATTTTACTACCGTAATACTCGCAAATAATCCGAGTCCAAATGCAAACAACATAGACCCTGATATGCCGTGGCATTATGCGAAGGCAGATCTGGGTCTATGCAGCTTGCAGTTCGTTATACGCGAGTACATACGGTATATTGATATATTACGAATGCATCTATCATTGGCTATGGGAACACATACGTGTTTCTTTATTAAGAAATGTCTAATATAGTATGTTAAATTTGACAGAGTGATGACATTATTCTTGTCCATAAGTAATATAAACGTTTGAACCGAGAGATTAACAAAGTATGTACCGTATATACTCGCGTATAACTACATGCCAACTGCAAACTGCATAGACCCAGATCTGAAGTTGCCTTATGCGCCGGCAGCTCTGGGTCTATGCAGTTTGGAAGGACTAATCAGTAGAACAAATAACATAGACCCCGATCTGCCGGCGCATTATGCGACGGCAGATCAAAGTCTATTTTGTTTCCATTTGGATTTAGTTCATATGCGAGTATATACGGTAGGCCTTTTGATATTTCGCAACAACATGTCCATACACAATCAAACGATTCGCATCTTCTACTACATGAATATTTTCACACAGTTCACAGAACATATATTTTCGATTTATAGTGCAATGACTATCTATTTAAATGACCAATTTATGAGCAGAGCATCTAAACGGTGCTAAAATTGGTTCCTAAACATGAACGGCATATCAAATGTAACATATTTCTTAGGTTTGAGAAGCGACTAATATTCATTGTAGTAATATCATTTTGATGAAATGAATATTTGCTTAGACAAGAGATGAAAATCTGTGCACTTTATTCTTTGAATAATGGAACAAAGGAATACACTAACCTCAACTGCATCCTGTGCTATCCATACATAATAATATTGATGGCCTGTGTGTGACCCTGCTAACTTCGTCTTACATTTTCAGCATCACATAGCATTCATATCTTGTGACACCCTCAAAAGTTTATTCCAATATTTAATACATCTTATGAAACATGTAGTTAGTAGATACCTGCAACATTCCAATGATTCCATCCAATGATTTGCAGTGTTCAAAACAACTCTTTTAAAACAATTAGATTTAACATCTGTATTCTTCAAGTATTTCAAATTCCATAAAAAAGGATTGATTTAACAACAGTATCGAATATTTTCAACATATCTTTTGCATCAAACTGGCTGAGTATCTTTTCATAACTGAATATACGTGCGACCGACTTTTTGGGTTAAACAGCCAAAATTTGTTTCGCAATTGTTTATTTCAAATTTGGCGTGAAATGCAGCCTCATGTGTTGTTGGTCGTCCTTCGAGTTCGAAGATGACCATGACATCACTAACTGGTTTGGTTTCTGTGAGTACTTGAGTGGCTGATCAGGTCAATTTGTGCTCCAAACTGTCTGTGGCACACTTGACAGGAGATGCCGCTTGGGTTTGCTTGAACACTAGAGGATGTGCTGCAGTTCTGAGATTTACGCTGCTTGCGCTTCTGCACTGCCTATGCAATTCTCATCCGTTCAAAGTCTGTAGATCCAGTATGGATGGGACTGCGCCAGGTAGTGCAATCCTGTGCAAGATCTTCTCAATACTCAGGGTCAATGTTTTAGTGTTTCAAGGATGACTTGAGGGAATCTTTGAAGCGTTTCTTCTGATAACCCTGAGGTCGCTTCCCTTCCCTGAGCTCGCCGTAGAAATCTTCTTTGGTAGACGCTCTTCTGACATCCTGGTGACGTAGCCTGCCCACCCCAACTGTGATTTCGTCAGCAGAGTGTGAATGCTTGGAATGCCTGCCAGTGTGAGAAACTCAGTATCTGGGAACCTCTCCTGCCATTTTATCCTCATCAGTTTCCTTAATCAGTCCATGTGAAAATAGTTAAGCTTCTTGGCATGGCGTCTGTACACCGTCAAGGTTTCGCCAGCATACAGCACGGTCGGCAACACAATGGCTTTGTAGACCTTAAGTTTTGTTTGTAGACGGATGTCTCTGCGCTGCAACACGTTTGCGCGTAGTCTGCCAAAGGCCACACTTGCTTTAGTAATTCTGGCGTTGGTTTCATCATCAATGTGGACTGCACGTGACAGTGTGCTGCCGAGATAGGTGAACTTGTCCACTGTCAGAAGGGTTTGTCCATTTACTGTCATGGTGGGCTCTATGTAAGACTTTCCTGGTGCAAGTAGGTACATCACCTCTGTCGTCTTGATTCTGGTTGTGAGACCGAAATTGTCACAAGCTGAAGAGAAATGGTCCATAATGTGTTGCATGTCAGACTCAGATTTAGCATTCAGGGAACAGTCATCAGCAAATAGGAGATCACGAACAATCACATTCTGTAATTTCGTCTTCGCCTGTAGTCTCCTCAGATTGAAGAGCTTGCGACTGTCCGTATCTGATGTCGATCCGAATGTCATAGTCACGGAAGGCATTAGTAAACATGGCAGAGAACATTATACTGAAGAGTGGTTGGGCCAACACACAGCCTTGCTTGACTCCATTTGTGAGTGGAAATGGTTCAGATGACTCGCCGTCGTCCACGACACGAGCGAGCATGCCATCATGGAATTGCCGAACCATCACGATAACTTACTCTGAGCAACCAAATTTTGCCATGATCTTTCAAAGTCTTTGGTCAGGTCGATGAATGTCGTGTACTGGTTGGAGTTTTGTTTCTGTCATTCCTCCTGGAGTTGGCGAGCTGCAAACATCATGTCTGTGGTCTCTCGTCCTTTCCTGAAGCGACACTGACACTCAGGGAGGAGATCTTGATCGATTTTGTGCGCAATTCAATTTAGCAGAATTCCTTGATCGATGTGATACACAAGGCGATTCATAATAATTCTGGGCTATTGACAACAAGGAGATGTCCCAATGGTTGTTCCAGGATTGTCTGTTGCCTTTCCGCTTGTACAAGTGGATGGTGGATGCATCCTTCTACTCCTGGAGTATAGTTCCCTTAGTCCACATTGACGGGAAGAGTTCAGTCAGTTTCTGTGCCATGTAGACTTCTCCTGTTATATCACCTGCTCCATGTGCTTTGTCATTTGACAGCAGGTTAATTCCTTTCACAGTTTCAGTCAGCGTTAGAGGATCAGCACGTGATATATTGATTTCCACTTCGGGCAGTCGATCAATTGCCTCCTCGCTGATAGATGACTGTTGATTGAGGATGTTGTTGAAGTGTTCTGCCCATCTTTGTAGTATCTTTTCTTTGTCAGTGAGCACTGTGGCGCTGTCAGCACTCAGTACCGGAGATGTTACTGATGATTGTGGCCCGTAGAGTGTTTTCAAAGCATCATAGAAGTTATTCATGTCATTCCTGTCTGTGTAGGACTGAATCTCATCTGCCTTATTGCTCAGCCACGAGTCTCACAGCTCTCTGAGTTTGTATTGGACAGTCCTCTTGATGTTGTTGAAGACTGCCTTCTTAGATGATGAACTGCTGTCTTCTAAACAGGCCTTCCATAACCGATGTTTCTCAATCAGAAGTCTCTGTATGGCAGCATTGATCTCATCAAACCAATCGTAGTGTTTACGTGTGGTAGGACCGATGGTTTGAGTTGAGTTGAGTTGAGTACACAGAGTCTCTAAAGGATGCCCAGTTTTCCTCGACATTCTCGGAGTTTATATCGATTGTATCTAGTTGGCTGAACAGTTCTTCGACAAATGCCTTTTTCACATTCTCCTGTTTCAATTGAGAGAAACTGAGCTTTTTGGGTAATTTCTGCCTGTCTCATCTACTGATGATAACATAGTCAATAAGATGCAAGTGCTTGGAACGTGGGTGCATCCAAGACGTCTTGTTGCGGTTTGGCAGGCGGAAGACTGTGTTGGAGATTAGGAGGTCGTGTTCAGTGCATTTCCTCAGAAGGAGGAGTCTGTTGTTGTTGTATATGCCAAAGTCAATTTTGCCAATGACACCTGGCCATGTCTGATGATCTATGCCAACTGTGGCATTGAAGTCACCAAGGATGATGAACTTGTCTGCCTTCGGTACTTCTGGAATAAGAGACTCAAGGTCCTCATACAATTTGTCCGTGATCTCATCTGGTGATAAAATCATGGTGGGTGCATAGGCGCTTATGATATTTTAGTGGGGTTTTTTCTTCTCCAGAATATGGGACTCTCATTTGCATTTGTCTGTCATTCGCGCCATTTTAGAAATGTGTGAGCTTGCTAACTAGCTGTGATTTGATGGCAAGCCCAACACCAGCTTCACGTCGCTCTTCTTTACTTTGGCCACTCCAGAAGAAGGTGTAGCCGGGTCCTACTTCGATGAGTTGTCCTTCGTCCGCTAGGCGAGTTTTACTCAGGACTGTTATCTGGATGTTGAATCTGTTCAGTCCTCTACCAACTAGAGCTGTTCTTCTCTCTGGTTTATCTGCTGATATACTGTCCATTAGTGTACGATCCAGGCACCGATGTTGAGTTGCGTCACCTTTGTTTTCTTGTTATGTTTTCGATCGCTAAGGTGGGATCCCCGTCATCCGCGGTATGCTGACCAGGGTTAAGGTGTTGCAGCAGCATATATTTATAATAAGAAACGACTCGAATACATTATCCTGTAAAGAAACGGCTTAAATACATTATCCTTTAAAGAATGATATTTCATTATGTTTCAAATATCCCCGTTTCGAAACGCAATTATTTTTCCTGTTGCTAAGTTTACCCTCATTCTACTGTATTAAAATCTTAATTGTATAATCAGATCAGTGAAAAGAAACTGAACAAAGGTGGGCTCAAAACACATCCTTGTCTTGCTGCAAGATTGTAGACGAAATATTCCGTTCAACCACGATTTGCTTTCGCAACTTATCCATTTTTTTACTGAACACGGCATTGTACATGAGTTTAAAAAATCTTTTTCAAACTCATTCTTGGCAACTGTATATAAGGAGCCATCAACGCACGTTGACGAAACCCAAGCACCTGTAGGGTTCGCATCACGCGCATCTTCAAGCGTAAACACAGCTGCAGGTTTCGTATGTAAACAACACAGTTGGGTTGTGTACGCAAATTCGGAATCAGCTTAGTACATTCAGCAAACTTACGCCCTCATTCGTTCATGATTATACACTGGTACGATGACAACCATTAGCAGGGTTTCTGGTGCTAGTAGATAATCATTATGAGCGTGGTGAAGCTCGTCCGAATATTCCAGGTCGACTTCAAAGAAGTATCCATAATCACTGTTGCTGTCGTACTCGCATATGTGTTCATCTGTAAGATTTATCGAGTCCGGATCAATCCACTGAAACTCGCCTACAGGCATTGGTTGCATCATCGCCCTGATCCCAAATAGATTCCCACAGACTGATCTAAAACAGGAATGAATTATTTGTTTACCAAATCCTATTTTATACACATTTTCACTTGACCTTTACCATAACAGGATGTGAAGCAATCCAATGCAAAAAAACCAGTCTAACTGTAAATAAGACTGGCCTTGAACTCAAATGTTTGCAAACATTCTGTTTGCAATTAACCAGAATCTAAAGTACAACTTACCATCATGGACAAAATTTAAACATACATTATAGATTAAATATACATAACAGTATACCTGCCTTTGTTGTACCTCTCGGTATCCTTATTCCACCTTCTCCTGCGGATTGCATAAATTGATTTATAGTTGGAGTTGCAACCAGCTGTGTTCATCTGGGGGAAGTTGTCTCACATTCAAACTCGGGTCCTCTGCGAGTCCTAATATTGCAAGTATACCTGACTTTCTCATACCACTTGGTATCTATATTCCACGCTCTCGCGCGAATTGTTTTAGTTTTTCACAGTCGGCATACCCGTATATATAAGGGAAAAACATTGACCTATTGCTTATTTACCAATCAACGTTTTTATAAACAGCAATCGCTTTGTTGCTTGGCAACATCGTCAGCTTTTTCCTTGACAACATCGTTGGTTTTTTGATTACGTGACTTTACTCCGATACCACATTTAAGACATGATCGAACACCAGGGCCAACACGTAGCGCGAGCAAGTGTGATTTACAATATTCATGATGACATGTTCTATTATAAAGTTCCCGTTTACAAAAGCATACGCCTTTTCATTGATTGCGTTGGAGTGCTCTATAGCTCGGCTTTGGTTTTTGCTTTATTAGACTTGGAAATTCTTTGGAGAATTTCTCCCAGTGACTGCGCTGCTTCGTTTATACGGCCTTGTATACCAGCTCGTATAATTCATGAAAGTTGGATGTAGATGCCATTGTTATATTATATAGCAAAAGCATTTATCTAATTGATTTACCCTTGGTGGTGATCTTCACTGTCTTCACTGTCTCACTAGATGTTTTATTAATATTGTCTCTATCTTCGCTGGATGTTATAATATCTTCACTGTCATCGCTATCTTCGGCCGGTGACGCAGTTAAAGTCAGCGACTTAAATTTTTCTTGTACAATATCATACAAAGACTTTTCAAGCTTTTTGTTATATTCTTCGCCAAGTTTTCGTCGTGCTTGCTCCAACACGATCCCTAACCCTGTTAATTTTTCAATGAGCTCCGGATACATATTTGAAAAATTATACCGCATCTTTTGAGCCTCTTTAAAAAATCGATATGATGCATTCAAGTTATATAACAATTTAATCTTTTCTGTGACGATATAAATACAGCATTGGTCTCGTAATTTAATTCCCGAATTAGATAAAAACGTGAATTATTTCATAATACTGTATGTGTCAAACTGTGCGGCGTCTAATGTCATTATATAATAGTCCACTACAATTCTCTAATAGTGAATCACTCATGTGTTGTTGGCCTATGTGACTCAGTGAATAATATCATAATGGGTGCGTACAAGACCACGCTTACCTATCAAGTATCCCCAATTCCTAAACTTATGACAGAGACGTGACAAGCCAAGCTTCCACGCGGATGCACGCGTGTGAAAAAAATTCCCAGTGGGAAAAAGTTGTGAGGAATCTAGAAGATATTTCGGGCTGGTAAAAACAAAATTGGTTAAACTGTCTCCAACTCCATTATGATACTACTGATGGCACAGGCTTTATTGGAGGATGGGACAGGATTTCTTGGAGATGGAACGGGTTTAATATCTCATTTGTTTGGCGCCGTGCAGGTTCTCTTGGAGATGGCACGGGTTTTGTGGTCGGTTTGATATATACTTTTCTTGGAGATAGCGCGGGTTTAATGGCCGGTTTAATTTTTGGTAATGGTACATGTTTTTGGAGATAGTACAGGTTTTCTTGGAGATGAAATGGGTTTCGTGGCCGGTTTAATTCTTGGAGATGGTACAGGTTTTATTGTTTTATTATAATCTGATATAATGTTTACATAATCTTTACATGTTGGTTCATTTATATATTTGATATTTGTATCATAATAATGATGCTCTCTAAAATGGTCTAATTTCAATAGTTTTTCAAGAGCATGATTTTTAACTGATTTCCGCAGCCGGGGGTAAATTGTCTCTTTCGGCAGAGATTCAACAAACTTTCCTGTTGTTCTCTAAAGTTTTCCATATTCAATTTATCATATTGATTTTTCTCTAAGTCATTTTTAAAAAATTCATTATTAATTTATTATATTGATTTTTCTTTAAGACATTGTTCAAATTGTCATTTAATTTATTATTTCGATTTTACTTTTAAGTCATTTAAAAAACAAATAATTCATATTTAATATATTATATTGATTTTTCTTCAAGCCGTTTTTTTTCATGAAATTGAAAGTTGCTAATTTTTATGTTATTAGTAAATAAAAGGTTACTTTGTTTACACCCTAAATTTTTCAGTCATTTTTTTCAGATATTAAAAATAATGTGTTATTTTTTAAAGTCCTTTTTGTGTAAGTCTTTTTAGTTCGAGATTTTGTCAAATGAAAGGGGACTAAATGAATATTAATTATATATTATAATGAAAATGGAAAGCAAAGATCAACTAAAAGTTCACATATTAAACAACAAAATTTAATTTAAGCCAGAATATTTGTGAAATATATAATCTGACTAATCTGGTGTTGCGGGATTCAAATTTGCACGAAATACTCCCAGAAATATCAATATTAACTACTTTGCAAGAACTTGATTTAAGTAATAATAATAACTGAGACTACGCCACCGAGAATAGGCAACTTTATCAGTTTGCATGTAGTTGGTTTAGTAGTTATAAAATAGAGACCATACCACCAGTAATATCAATATTAACTAATTTGCAAAAACTTGATTTAAGTGATAATAAAATAGAAACCATACCACCGAGCGTAGAGAACTAAAGCAATTTACAAATACTTTACCTCAGCAGTAATAAAATTAAGACAATACCGCCAACCATAGGCAATATAATCAACTTACAAGAATATGCGCTAAATTTAACTAAACTACAAACAATTCCACTAAAGCTAATTAATTTTGCAACAATTATATATAATACAGAAAAGGTTAAAGCAATTCCGGCGAAAATGGGCAGCCTAACTAATTTACAAGATCTCGGCGTATAGTTTAATAAAATAATTCGTGGTATATGGTTAAGAAACAAGGACACAATTCCGATTGAGTTTGTAAGAGTTCACTGACTTAAATATTTGTGAAAATACAGTTTAACTCACTGTCTTGTGGTAATTTACAGGGCTCTGAATCATTTGTCTTAAGAAATATTGTATATATTATACATAGCTAATGGAAGATTTAGACAAAAAATATTATCGGAGAATTTGCCAATTTGCCTGATTGCGGACAATTTCAAACTGGTCGCAAAAACGCGAATAAAATTATTGTGGAATAACATGAAAAATCAGCTTTGAGATTGATGTGGTAACATCATGCATTCCATATTATCTCAGTTTCCTCAATGTTTCGGCCTGGCTCCCTAGATTTCATGTATAATATGTATTCAATATTATATCATTATATATTAAAGGGTTTCAAAATATAATTTTACGGAATTCATAAATGCACAAGATAATATAACTAAATCTCTGGCTGGACCGTTCGAATGCGATGAAATTGAAATGCAGCTGTCGGTCTTTCATATTGTAGAAAATCTGGACCCGGGTAATTCAAATATTAAATCATTACCCGGAAGATATACAATACAGTTTTTATTAAAATAAACAGAAATTTACACGGCAAGAGAACTATTTATTTTGCTGTGAATATGACGGAAGGGATTTCAGTACTTGGTAAAAGTATAATACAACATGGAAAGTATTGTCTGAATCTTCTTTAATAAATAATATAGGGACTGGTAATTGCGACTAATTCTAAATTAGAGTTTAATACTTTTTATCAATATATGGATTTGCAATTTAATGTAAAATAATAATATAATAATGTTAGCTAATATTACAGATGTAAATCAATTAAGCAGTGCTTACCGTAAGAGCTATGAGTTGTATTGTAATGTAAGTGAGGCTGTGATGTTATTATCAACGGTGATCGGAGGGTGCGGCGGTCTCAGCGTAATACCTGTTATCCTTATTATTTTAAGCATACTAGCTATTACTCCAATTTTAGCAACAGCAATCAATTCTAGTATGAAGTTTGATTAAGAGAAATTAAAGTTTAAATTTAATCAGAGGTTTTATAAAACAATTATTTAGCTATGTAAACAAATCATGCTTCTGATAGCAAAGAGGTAATCAAATATGTTTTTGATAAAATGTGGAGCCATTGGAAAGGTACCTTAAACGTTCCATGCTAAATAGTTATAAAAATCAACCTTAAATCATTTCATGTAATAAATCTATATAATGAAAATAATCATGATATGATTGTTGGAAGCAAAGGCAAGAGGAAAACCATCATCTTGGTTAATTTATTACTTAAATACTATAATTATGATAAACTTTTCATATATACCATTTGAAAGTACTAAAGAAACTATTTTAAACAAACAGGCCCCAAATCCTCACTATACTAGCACCTGAAGATGTCATTCCTATAAAGAATTGGATAACGTTGTAAATAAAAAGTCGTGCTTGTTGATACAATAATGAACAATGCTGATATAAATAAAATCAAAGAATCCTTTAGTTTGAGAGATAATAAAAATTGCAATTATATATATTTAACTCAAAGTTATTACGATGTCCCAAAATACGTACGCCGAAACACAAAATGTTTGCGCTTTTTAATGGTTTAGATAATAAGGACATACACTAAATTTCTGACGATCATTGTTCCGGTGATGTCGACAATCAATGCTTCATAAATATATACAAGGAAGCAACGCATGATCCTTATGGTTTCTCTGTGTTTGATTATATCAGCCATAAACACCCTGAATGATATGGCAGATGTTTCGATCATTTTTACATTTGTGGACCAAAATCTAATGATATATCGCATTATTTTACATTATGTTGCAATAAATATTTGATAATATATTACTATAGATAATGAGCTTTGAAAATATTACTAGTATGCAGAAACACAGAGAGATCATTAAAAATGGTTTTAAAGCAGAAAAAATAACACTTTACAACAAATAAAGGCAAGCAAGAGTTTCAGCGGGAAGATGCCTCAACCAATGACAAAACGTTTTGAGATGCCTCAACCAATGACAAAACGTTTTGAGATGCCTCAACCAATGACAAAACGTTTTAGATGCCTCAACCAATGACAAAACGTTTTGAGAAGATTAAATATACAACCAATTTTAATACAACAGAAAACTAGCAAGCCACTCTTCTATGAAAGAAAGAAAATGTAACGTAGGGCAAAACGTGCCTTTCAGCCGTGTGTTCCAACGCATTTGTTGGAAGAACTGGAAGCAATCACACCAACAGAGGAGGAGACAAGCCACATTCTGCAACGGGAAGATGGGGCAAGACAAGATGTATTGCGCCCCCCATATGAACCACCTGCTTGCAAAATATAATTTATGAAACTGATGACAGCAGTGAGGGCCTAGTTTTATTCGTCTGTGAAACGTGATTTAATAGAACGTGAAATTTAGTTAAATACAACTAGAAGTTGGAAAGTTCGCTTGGTGGCCATATACAAAATGGAAATACAGCCGCAATCAAAGATATTCGTGATAAATAAAGCTGGTGTAGATAAAAAAGAATATATTGAAAAAAATAATTGCTTCCAGAAAAGTACTTCCTTTTTTATAATACAAGCCAGTAAAACTAGCAAGTGAGCAAGAAAGACTAGCTCAAGCTTTTGGGGCCAACAGAAGAAAAGGTACATGGCTTCAAATAGAATATGATTTTGATGAATGTGTACCTAAACATCTTATAAATTGGATGATGGATCAAATTTTGGACAATTTTATATTGACCTTAATAAATTATCCCAATTAAAACTTGAGGCATACAACAATAATTGTAAATGTGTTTTAGATTGACTATGATTAAATTGATTTAATAACAAAACAATGGAACGGTAAAAAACGTGATGAGACAAAGCATTAAATATTTGCGATTGCTGAATTCCTAATAAAATACATAATGATTAAATAAGACTGAATATACAAATATGTTTGACAACTATCTGTGATATTGTATAATTATATTATATAATAATGGTACTTGAAACAACACTTTTAGATTTTGAGAATGCAACTCACGGCGTATGTCACAATTTTACTCTATATTTTAGCACGCCAATACTGTTTGGTTTTAAACAAAACTTATAAAATAGCACTGCTTAGAAGTATCGTACTAATGATTTAATATAGGAACAGCAAATAATGCTTTTCTGTTCTACGGTGGTAGAGAGTAGATTGATGCACCAGAAGCATATACTATTACTTATATCAATAACTTAATAAAGTATGTTAGAAGGTATTAAGTTAAATGGAGCGGGTATTACAACTGTACAAAATATTAACATATTGTGTCACGAAATTGTGTGTAAAAATACCTTTGTTTAATATATGAACGATAATGTTCACGGATTTCATTGCCGCGTACAGGGTTACCCGTGGGTGTATGGTTTCAGCCTTAGCTATTTCAAAATACTGAGTTCTGTCCACAAACTGCTGCACGTACAAAGTGTCGGCGGTGAGAAACCCATTTAACTAGAATTCTCTGGCCGTCGATTTGACCACAACCAGGGTACATGTAGCCCAAAGTCTCTGTATCGTCACAAAACAGATCAGTCTTGTCAGGAAGCTGTCTATTTTACGAAAGAAATATTCAGCTGTAGAGGTATGTGAAAATGAAAATATATTCTTTCTTGCTATTCGTTTTATGCGATAGAATAGTTTTACATATTGGATGTTTCGGAATTAATTAAAATATGTATGGACTAGACTATGGTCTTTTTCAAGTTAGCCATTTTTATGCTGAGCAGACATATTCATTTCAGTTATATATTGCATTTATTAAATGATGAGTAGTGTTTGAGTTCTTATTATCCAGTGCGATTATTCTTACCATAGATAGATTCATGTACGAACGTGGTTATAATAATAATAATAATCTCGTACTAATGTATTTCACAATATTCATGGTTAACCGAGCCTCATGTATCACACGGCTCAGTCAATGTAGTTTTAGCTGTTCATGGGGAGTCATCGAACTATGGGGTTTCGTGTCACCCAGATACTGCGGTCGATGTTAACGTGTGTCCGAAGAACAGAATCGGTTTACCTCAGTGTGAGCGGCCAAAGGTTCTGGACCAGCGGGTTTGCGGAATAAGATGCTGTCTAGGGATCCTTCAGCAGGGTTGGAGGAGCGGATCACGCGAAGCCGTTCCTTCACCACTGGACGGGAGGTACGGAATCGGAAACATCTCGTGATCGTCGACTGGACGTCACGAGATAAATAACATCGTACGTTCCATTTTTAATCAATCCAATTCAATGTCACTGTATGAGTGAAAATCAATTTCAATGTCATTATAGGTGTGAAAATAAATCATATATCCATTATACTTGGTGATGAACTATATATCAAACATACATCCATCATACGTGTTTGTGAAGCATATATAAAACATAAATCCATCATACTAGTTGATGAACCATATATCAGTCATACTTGTTTATAAATTTCATACATTGATCACATCATGTTGATAGATACACAGGTCAGCGATACTTGTTTAAAATTCCATATATTAATCATATATTAATCATATTTGATCATACGTTGATCATATCCATTGATATACGGGATCATTTGTGTCTATTTGTTGAAATTCCATGTTTTGATCGGTTCCATTTGGGAACGATTTAATTTTCTTACCTCCATTATTGAACTTTGTGGGCATCATTTTCTTATATGAGTAAGGTGTCAGATTCATTAACCATTAATATGCATTGTAATAAACATCTCATTCATGTAATTGTGTTTAGTGTTTTCGCTACATCCAGTCCCATCCAGCTTCAATCCTTTTACACATTGCATGCGAAATATATTATGCTTTGATTCATCAGCAATAGGAAAGATGGACAAAATGTTAGAATGACATAAATAATTATTTTGTTAATACGATATAGTTTGGTAATAAATAGTTATATTAATGGTGCAAATAGTGATGTTCTTTCACCCTCATGTAGTTTATAGAATATACATGGGAATGAGTTAATATACGTATCACGGAATAAAATGCACCAAATATCAAGTAATTCAATACGTATTACAAGCCAGTCTTGGAAAGGGGTTGATCTAAATAGTGAAAGAGTAACAGATTATATTTCAATAAAAGAACAAATAAAATATACTTAATATGTAAAATCAAAGATATAAAAAACAGATATTGGTATTAATATATTTGTAATGTGTTTGATGTGATCAAACATAGTGTTTCCAGTGGCAGTAAAATAGTACTGAGTAGGTTACCTGAAATGAAATCATTAGCATAAAATATTGCAACAAAGGCTATGATGCTATGAGCAACAAGTAAAGTTCAGCAACAAGGAAAACAAATAGGGTCTAATGTTATGGGATAAATTATTAAAAAGATTTTATAAAAAAGAAAAAAGCTATCAAAAGAGATAAATGAAACTATAAAACAATTAGCTAGTGTTATCAATTAAATAAAAGGAGTTCTTGAAGATGCATCTGAAAAATATTGAATCAAAATCCAATGAATATTTTATCTAATTTAATGTCTGGGAACGGGATCAAAAGATTTTAAATCTATAATATCATAACACATATATTTTAAATTCACTTTTCCCAGTGACAATTTTCTGGATGTGTTTCCCAACAACACGTTGTATTGTTTCAGGGCAAAGTTACCTCAAGCCATACAATTCGACCACGAAGCACATTGGGAAGTGTTTTGGTAGAAATTATTCACCCAACTCAGGTGTTATATATACTGAGGAAGAAACCAGTTTCGTCGTAAAAATGCTCAATGTCCAAGTACAAGAACACTTGAACAAAAATAATCCTGGCAATTAAAAAATAAAAAAATAAATAATTGATAAATAAAAAAAATATATATATATTAAAAAAAAGCACCAGCTGCATCAAATACCATATTGCATGTGTATGACACGAGAATTCCTGCAGGATATTATTTTAATACTCAGCATCTCGTCGATACGATTTGGAATGTTTTCAATGATCATCTTGGCAAGGCACTCGAGAAAACCATCAGACCATTCACCCCATCATCGTCTTAAAATAGATTTTTCCGACAGCAAAACGCTGTGCATCAAATTTTCTCCAAATTTGTTTGCGATTTTCGATACCCCATCGAATTAAAAGATGGACTAAATTTGATGTTTGTACTCCGATGTAGTCGAGTACAACATGTTGGGAAACACAAGTTTTCCGAGTCATTCCCTTTACAGTGGATTCTGCAATTATTGCTAACGATGAAGAAGGAAACACCTATCACGTTTACCGAGAATTTGTGCGTCCCCATTAGCGTCCTGTCAGTAAATCGTATTTTGACAGTGTGGATATTGGTATACAAGGAGATTTCGGACAAAATGTTATATTCTCCAAAGGAAAAGTCACCTTGAAACTACATTTTTAAAAACGATTCTCGACTGTGTTGTAATTCATGTGTCCCGTGTAACGAGGGGAAGTTCAACAACGACGATATGGCCTGGGGAGTATGTCTAAATCGGTCTTTCGTCCTGTGACACATGTCTTGAAACCTATTGTCTCCCAAGGACTTTATGCTTTAAAATATGATGCCCTAGCGCAAGGAAAAGAATTCATCCAAAATGTGCCCATCGACAAACCGAGTCCCAAACAAGCGTTACTGAAAGCTGGAAAAATGTGTTGATCCAGACAGGACAATAGCTCCTTAGACATTCTATAAAACCACACCTCTTCTCGAGATTAAAGTGAAGATACCTGTTATATATGTCGAGATAAAGGACATAGGGCCACAGACTTTCCACAAAGTCAAAGAAAAGGAACCCCTTATCCTAAGAATGAAGAACATAGGTCCCTACACAAAAGCCAAGACGAATGTTTTGTATGTCACAAGAGATATGTATGGCCTTTCATGAGCCTTCATAGTGTTCTCCACACAAAAGGAAAATTAAGCTACCGGAAGGGAGGGGAAAACAAGATTTCAGAAGAAGAAGATTTCATTCCCTCTTAAATTAAAAAGAATGACACTCACAAGAACAAAATGGACTCTTGTAACATGTTTGAGATTTCATTGTGATTCTTATACACGAGAATATCCCAAATGTAAATGAAAACCAAAATATTCTTGATTTGTTTATTATTATTATTATGATTATTATTATTAGTAGTAGTAAAAATATAGATACACTCACATTCTTTCGAAGGGTTGCTTTTCATTTGGCAATAATTGAGAAGTATCTCTTTTCTGAGAGAATTATTGTTTAGTATTAATATAATATGGATACACTCATACATATCTTTTGTATTTTTTTTTTTTTTTTTTTTTTTTTTTTTTTTTTTTTTTTGTAATAATTGAGTAGTATCTCTTTTCTGAGAGATATTGGTGGCCTTTCAAAAAAGTCCATAAAAGCATGGATCTTCCATCATCATCTGTAACTGTTTTAAACCTTTCCCTCGTTCAAGTCCACCGCCTCTGCCGTCGTCGGCGTCCTTGATGTAACTCCCCTTTGCCTTGTCCGTTTTGTTTGTAAGTGTGAGTGTTGGTTAGTCAAGGTAGGTGATGAATGGTTATTAGGTGTTAGTTCTCATCACTCTAAAGTTTGGATCACAAATGAGTCTAGCATCTGTTAATAATCTAAGCCTTTCTTAAGTCCCAACGGTCCTTTTCAGGGAAATTGAGGTTTCTAGAAACAGAAATACTACACAATATTAAAAACCTAAACGTATTTACGTAATTTTTGTATTATTTTGTTTTAAAATGTAAATATTTGTACACTTTTATTTAGAATTTTTTTAACACCATAAATGTTTTATACATATATCTTTAAATTTTCAAAACTTTTAACTAAACTTTTTAATTTCATTTTTACAATTTTAGTTCTTGTTTTTGCAATTTTAATATTTGTCCGGATATTTATCAGCCGTCGCAAAATTCGACATAATTTCTTAAATTTGTAATAGTTTTTTTTTTAAATTAAACATTTTTAACCATTTACATTTTTTTAAAAATTAAACATTTGTAACCATTTACATTTTTTAAATTTTTTTAAATTGTTTAAAAAATGTTTACAATTTTGGATGAATTTCTTTGCAGTCGTCGCTATATATCAAATTACTTTGGAAACGTGAGTATTACTTTTAGTCTCGGCTCTATGCTAAACATTTTTCGGATTTGTTCCAGTTTCCGATAAATTTTTTTTATTACTTTCAGAATTTTAGCACTATGTTTAGTTTCAGCCATCAGTTTTACATTTCTCCCAGATTTTTTCAGCTTCAGCTACATTCTGTATTAATTTCAGAGTTTTAGTACTACTTTTGGTCGAAGCCATTCTTTATTTAGTCTCAGCTATATTCCGTGACAGTTTCGTAATGTTTGCACTACTTTTAGTCTAAGCCATAATTTGTACACTTTTTCTCGGATTCTTTTATTCTCAACTAAGTTCCATATTAGTTTTAGAATTTTAGTATTACTTTTAGTCTATGCAATCATTTGTTTCAGTCTAAGCTAATGTCAGGGACAGTTTCGGAATTTTAGTACTACTTTTAATGATATCCATTGAATCTAATGGCCTTTTTCTTTCTTTTTTTTTCTTTTTTACAGTCTGCTAAATTCCGCGACAGTTTCGTAATTTTAACATTACTTTTAGTGACGTCCCTTTTAGTGTTATTATGAGTTGGTTCCCTTGATTATAGCTATTTAGCGACACCGCCAACATAATCTGAGGTATAGGTAATGTTTTATATATAAACCACTAGGCAGCATTCTCTCCAAAGGACTTCTCGTTTTCCGTTTGGTTTGTGACATGGAGTGTGTTGGATTGTGATGGCGAATGACTGCCTGTCTACAATTAGGTGTTAATCCTCATTACTGTACAACTAAATTTATAGCCTACCCTTACACATCTGTTTGTAGGTATGGGTACTAGACAGTATGTGTTGGTAAGACTGTGCGTTGGTCAGTATGTGTGGGTGACAACTAGTAGGTGTGTGTGCTGGTCAGCAGGTATGGGTGCTGGTCAATAACACCGTGCATTCGTTAGTGAGCGTGGGTATTTGTCAGAAACACTGCGCATTGGTTAGTAAGCGTGGGTGCTGGTCAGTATGTGTAGGTGATGGTCAGTATATGCTGGTCAGTCGATGTGGGTGCTGGTCAGTAACACTGTGTATTGGTTAATCAGCGTTGATATTGTTTAGTCGATGATAAGACTGTGTGCTGGTTAGAGGTGTGCGTGATGGTCAGTAGGTGTATGTGCTGGTTAGTAGGTGTGGGTGCTCGTTAGTAACACTGTGTACTGGTTAGTATGCGTGGGTGCTGATCAGTAGGTGTAGGTGCTGGCCAGTAAACATGTTTATTGTTTAGCAAGCTTGAGTGTTGGTCAGTAACACTGCGTATTGGTTAGTTAAGCGTGGTGTTGCTTAGTAGATATGGGTGCTGGTCAGTAAGACTGTGTATTGGTCCGTAGTTGAGGATGATGGTCAGAAGGTGTATGCACTGGTCAGTAGATGAGTGGGTGATAATCACACGGTGTGTAGGTTAGTAAGCGTAGGTGGTGGTGAGTAAGCCTATCTAATTACCTTTCCCGTTATATGTCATAATTTTTCCTTGAAGTCATAACAACCCTTCCATGTTAATCTTATAGATATTTTTTAACATTACATTTTCCATTGAGGTCATAACGGCCCTTAATATTTATCCTATGGACTCATGTTAAATTTCCATTGAGACCATAATGGCCTATTCAGAATGTCGGTCGTAAGGTTAATTTCCATTGAGGCCATCGCGGCCCATTTATAAGTGACCTCCGTAGTGCTTTGAATACAATATCGAACAAATACCTGTTTGTACGTTTATTTTCACTAACGAAATGCATCATTGCAATGTGAAAAGAAACCAAATTTTCATAGCAAGTGTCATTAGTGATAAGATGTTATCTACGTGTTTTGTACATTTGCACTATTTTCGTGACGCATCTTTGCACCTCGTTTTGTCTTATGGACCTGTTTTAAGCATCTAAGAAAATAAATATGAATACGAAAAGTGTCTAAAGTGTATGAAAGGTATATGAAGGGTAGAAAATTAAATGTATAAATAGATTTCTTAAAGTAAATATTTCAAATTCTCTTCTGTCGTCCCGCTTAGATGATATCTCTTAATTTCACCATAAAATGTAATTTAAGCATTAAGCGGTATACTGTTTATGATACAAACAAGTTATCAATACATAATTAAGTAATGCAAATTAATAAGACGCTGTACAATGATTGTTATTATGCATTGCATTGCATGCATAGTTAGGATCATTGAGTTATAGGATTTATATAAAAATAAGACAAGTAGAATTGATGGCATCGTTTTATCTAACAGACATATTTTTTAATGATATCAATTTTGCTTCACTTGAAATAAATGTTTTTCAAAGAAACGGACTAAGTTAAAGAAATGTTTGTTTTTTCTTTAAGACATTAAACAGAGATTTTCGGATAGTGGCAGCCTTATTAAACTGTTTTTGGTTAAAATAAACTAATATTGGTGTTAAAACTATTAGGACAATTTATGAAGGAAAATCGAAACATCGCCAAAGAAATGGGCCCTAAATTGTGCAGTCTGAATTATGGGTCATATTTAATATGCACTTTAGCTATCATGACCTTTTTCTGAAATAAAAATCGACATTTAGCTTCAATACGTCAACAGCGACAATGGTATGGAACATATTATCTAAAATATAAAAGGAAATACTATTTGTATTAAATATGATAGTAATAAAAAAAACTTGCAATATTTAGAGTATATAAAAACAGTACTTTTCTTGTCTTTGTTATTTTAAAAACTTTAAAGTTCCGAACAAAAGAGAGATGCAAATAAAAATAAAAAAATATTCACTATTAGCGACAAAACTTAAATTTTGATGTTCATGTAGGGACGGTTTTTAAAACTGACATGCATTTACAAAATGTTCTCTGCGCTTTCTAATGTTAATTTCACCTGCCAAGCACGAACAAGAGGTAGAAATAACTTCCCAAAATACAGTTTTTGTTTTTGTTGCTGTCATTGCTGTAGCTGTGGGTTTCTGGGTTTTTCTTGCTGTTAGCTTAACGTTATTCAAGCCTGTGAATGAAGAGTCGATAAACTATATAGTTACACTGATTCTTACTGGTACCAGATATCTCTAGCAACTTTAGGTCTCAGTGACATTTCTTTTACACCTGGATATCATCAAAACTCGTGTGCGATTTTTGTAACATTTATCTCCATTCCATTAATATTTATTAACATTTGATCGGCGTGTATATCAAATGTGTTTGACTCTTCTAGCACATAAGAAATCAGGTAGAAGCGACAAGAATGTTGCGTTCAGAGCATTATTATAAAAAAAGCTATATTGCATTAGCAATTCACTTACAATTTCAGCGTGTGTATATGTAACGTTTCCTCTCCATTGGCACATTAGTGCCATAGTGAGAGCAAAATTCGAAGGTGGAGATCAGCTTAATCAACCATCTATCCAAGTATATAATCAACAAATTAATAAAAAGTAAACAAAAATAAAAATATTTTGACGAAAATACTCTAAAATTCTAATGTGAATTTAGAAAGATGTAGTTTCTGCACATCATTGGAATTTTCTCCAGTACGTCTAAGAGTAAACAGTTTTTAAGTGTTTTTTAACTTGCTGAATTCAGTCTCGTGGCACTACAGCTGCTTCATTATTATAACATTCCGTTGCTCATAAAGAGTTAGAGATCTAAAGATTTACTTCCCATTTTACGTCGTTACAATGATTGTTGTCCCACGCCTTTTCGCGAAAAGCGGGGAACATATTATCTGCGTTTCCGTCCGTCACATATACACACTTTCTTTTCCGCTCTATAACTTTCAAACCAGTTTGAATTTAAAGAAGGAAATTTGGTATACTTATATATCATAATTAGAGGTGTGTGGCTTACCACATTGGGGTTCTTATCTTCAGGATCAAGGTAAAAATATTTTAAGTTTTTCCTAATGCTTTCCGTTCTATAACTTTCGATATGTTTGAGATCAAGAGATGAAACTTGCTACACTTGTGCATCATCATTAGAAGGTGTGGTGTGTCATGTACAACATTGGGTTTCTTATTTTCAAGGCCAATGTCACGACTCAGTGTTTTAAGCTATCCATCACACTTTCCTTTTCGCTTTATAATGTTACAACTGTTTGAGATTAAGGGGTGTATCTTGATATATGTCACGGGTCAATATTTTAAGTTTTCCATCACACATTCTTTTCAGCTCTATAAAGTTAGAATTGTTTGAGAGTAAGGGGCGAATCTTGATATTCATGTACTGTTACGACTCTAGGTCTTAAAATAATGTAACAGAAAGAAAGTGAAACCAACAATATAAGTAAAATCAACAAGCAATTTATTTCTAGACAAAAATTCAAAAGATACGTACAATAAACGTAAATTAAAGTCCAAATAATCCAATAATCCTATGTGTCCTAATCACAAGTCCTAAATATAGAATTTTCCAAATGAATTCCAGTAGCCATGAATGTCCTGATGTGCCAATAGTCTTGACTGACCTGATGTGCCAATAGTCTTGAATGTCCTGATATGCCTGAATGATGTAATCCAGAATATCTTTGAATGAATGCACATACATTCCAAAGTCAAGTATTAATCCAAAATGAGAATGAGCACTTTTAGTAATTCCAATGAATATTTTAAATAAATAATTCCTCTCTCTGAATTTGCTCTGATTTTCACAACTGTAACATCTGATTACTAAAATAAATTCCTTAATAGACTGATCTTTATAACATGAAGTTTAGTATAGGAATGGAATCTTGTTTACCAAATGCTCAATAAATATAAAGATAAATCACCTGACCGAATATTCTAGAATATGAGTAACCTTAATGGAAAATCATTGTGCGTACCTGACCTTTTTCACATCTTGGAAAGTTTCAATCTAAGTACTAAATGATATGTAAACAATACTGACCTTAAACTCAAATGCTGTAAATATGTTGTTTACAAAATGACCATAATCTTGCAAAAGTTCAACTTCCCTCCTAGACACATATTATAAATTCAATATACACACATGTAAACCATCATTAGAAGGTGTGATGCCTATTACATTGGTGATAGCATATTAAATATCAAGGTCACTTAATATTGTAAGTTTTCCATCGCACTTTCCATTCCTGCCTGTACCTTCATAGCTGTTAGAGATTAATGAATGAAGCTTTGTATACTTATATAACATCATTGAAAGATATGGCGTCTACTGCATCGGTGGTCCTGTCTTTAAATTCAACGTCACAGCTCAGAATAGAATTCTCCATCACACTTTCTTTTTAACTCTATGATCCTAGAGTCCTTTCAGTTTTAGGAATGAAACTTGGCACACTTACACATACGTATCTACAAGGTCGTGATCAAGGGCCAATATTTTAGTTCTCTATTATACTTTGCTTTCCTTTCTATAATTTTAGAGCCGTTTGAGATTAAGAAATCCCTGCCTCATTCAATCTGAAGGTCATGGATCAGTACCGTATACTCGCGTATATACCGATACCAACTGCAAACTGCATAGACCCAGATAATACGCCTGCAGATATGGGTCTATGCAGTTTGTAAGGACTAATCCGTAGAACAAACAACATAGGCGCATTATGCGACGGCAGATAGGGGTCTATGTTGTTTGCATTTTGACTCGAATTATACGCGAGTATATACGGTATTTCACGTTTTACTCCATACCTTCTTTTCAATTTTAAAACAGTAGAGCTATTTAAATGTTTGATAAAACATTGTGAACATTTTCATGCAAAATAACGCTAACACGTGAATGTGGACGATATAGCAAAATGGTTCCACGAAGATCTCAGATATATTGCATCCTGCATACTCTATGTGAAATGAAACATTTATAGGTTACTGCATTTATATGGGAAAATATGAACGAGTTTTTTCTGAGCTATACTGCACGACGTCATGAGTGCAGTATAGCTCAGAAAAAACGAGTTCATATTTACATATACCAATGTAATAACCTTTTTATTATATACTCATTTTGTTTTTCTACCTAAGGCTGAATAATACAAAGAACACACTACAAGAAACAAAGTAACTGAATTTCTGCTAAATTCAAAAGTTAATACACAGCCGTAGTTAAACAAATACACAGTAACAGTATTCAAGCGCACATGGCTCCGCCCAGCGACCTTTGAACTTGGTAGAGTACCGCACGCATTTTCAATGCATTTTCATAATAAGAGGCAACTTTCCCATACTTAAAGGGCTGCGCTTGTTTTAGTCATTTACGTGCATAACACTCATCAAACCTTTTAAAATTTTAAATCTAAGTTTCACCTCAGTATTGTATTACCATTTATTACCACGCATCAAAACATTTTCTATCGATTCAACTATTGTGCTCGTCATTTCTTAAATTCATTCTATAATTTGAAGTTGAGTTTCTTTGAAAATGAAGTTTGAAGATGACAACATATATGCAATTTTATGTATTTCTCCAGCCTTATCTTCATAAATAATGAAAACTAAACTAAGGTACCTCCCGTCAAAAGTCAGTTTTGTCTATTTTATCCCTTTATTAAGTCATTTCCAAAACTGGTTTAATATATTGTAGCGTTGGAGCCTTCTGGAAGTTGTCCGATCAAGGTAAGAGGCTATATGGGAAGCTCTTCTGTGTTAACGCCATCATTATTTTGGTACAACAGTTTGTGTGCATCAAAAGATTCGTCTTTGAAATACGCAGATATGACAAAGTCATGCTTAATTAGCTCTTTCACGCAATATGTAACGTGATCAGGTGACCGGTAATTTGAATACTTCCTTGGAAAGCAGGCCAATAGAGACTCAGTGTTGGCATTGAGATATTTTCTCAATTTTATCAAAACCAATTCAATTTTCCAATTCTCAAATGGATTTAAATAATGCTCAAACATTCTAATTTGACATGGCGATTACATATATGTAAAATTTCGCAAAGTGTTCGCACGTTTCAACATATTCATCATCGACCATCACAGCTCCCAAATCTTTCACCATCCACCTCAGAAGCGCTGTGATGTCATATCTGCCAAACGTGCAAACTCTATTTTTACTAGATGGTTAAAACACATGATACTTGTCTAGGCTTAACGTGTCCTTACTTTTATTTAAACTTTATTATATGTTATAGGGTAGAGTACTTGCACATAAGCATGATAACATGAATCATCCATGGCCTAATGGATAAGGCACCAGCCTCCTAAGCCGGGGATTGCGGGTCCGAGATGCTATTATGTTTTAACTTGGGGAAAACAGTCATGAATAATGCAAGATCATGGTCGTTCAATGTTCGTCACATGGGAACTTTTTTTCTTCTTTCTGGTGGGAAAAGATTCAAAAGAGGATAGCAAGTACCAAATATTCACAGACATAAAGGTGTTTTCTGTAGCTTTGCGAGCTTCGGTTATTCTTAGCCGTCTTTAAGCTGGAAACCTAATGTTTAGACACATGTGCGCACTTGAGGGCACTGCAAGTTATGACTTTATGCACACTAAGTGGTTGGGCAGTTTGTGCATCAAATTTTGTGCATAGATCCACATAAGCTAAACCTTACATCCTTGTGCACTTATGTGTCAACCAGTAGCGTACAATTAGTTTCATTCATGTTGTTTTAATGCATTGAATGCATTAAACAGGTATTGCACTTTGTACAAGGTTTAGTCTAGGTTAAACTTTATTTTATGCAGAAAATTATTAAATCTCCTACGTATTGTTCTTGATATTTACTACCGAACGTTGATATGATTTTGTTCGAATTTTCTAGTAAAGAGAGAGAAAGACCTCAGCAAATACATTTCACACTAACAAAATAAGCTGTGGTCTGATGAAAAGGCATGGATGATGCCTTTTCATACTTTATTCGGTAAAAGAAATATCATCCTAGAGTCTTACCTCCTTAATCCCTTTGATGCATGAAGTGAATCTTTCTCTGCAAGATACCAAAATACTGATAATTTAAAGTTTGCTTGATTAAATTTATATTTGGCTTTGAAAATACTGAAACGAAATTACCCCATTAATAACAGAACAGAGACTACGTGCTACTTTTATTATCTTCTGCGTTGCGCTTTAAATTCTAAAATCAAATAGCCCAATGTTCTAGTATATGCAACAAAGGCGATTGAATTTATAATTCTATTTGTCGTGATGGAATATTTCCATTATCGCATTCTCCACTAATATTGACTGATCTTTAAATCGTAAATCTCTCTCTGTAAAGCGGACCATATGTGTAGGAGTGTGTGTGTGTGTGTGTGCTTTACTTATGGTTCCACCTCGTAATTATTCACAACAGTCGCATAAATGATCATAAATTAATTGTCCAGTTAATGATAAGAGTAATAAAGCTTTAGATTTTCTAAGCGAAACCTTAAGTGTTACACAAGCGCTTGTAAGTCAGCAGCATCGATGCTGATATCACGTGGTGTTCCTAAACTGATAATTTCCAAGACAATTTGATGAGGACTATATAGAAAGGATTATTAAAGACATTTTTCAGACGTGTCAACTTCGATTTTTATCTGTCTATCTATCTATCTATTTGTCTGTCTGTCTGTCTGTCTCTCTGTCTGTCTGTCTATCTATCTATCTATCTATTTTTTCTATCTATCTATCTATCTATCTATCTATCTATCTATCTGTCTGTCTGTCTGTCTATCCATCCATCCATCCATCCATCTATCTATCTATCTATCTATCTATCTATCTATCTATCTATCTATCTATCTATCTATCTATCTATCTATCTATCTATCTATCTATCTATCTATCTATCTATCTATTTATTTATTTCTGTCTATCTATCTAAATTGATGTAATCGACATCTGATTGTATATTCCTAGTTTGAATGAGTATTAATCTCTCAATGTTGTTTGAAGCCCGTGCTTCGATAAAACATTGAGTAAAAAAAGATTAAAACCTCCAGGCAGATGTGATTTGGATTTGCAGTTAGAATATACACCATATATTTTACTTCGTTTACTAATATGCATGTGATTATTTTGCACAAAAGTCAATCAAGGGGGAGATTGGGTCCACACCCAGGTCCATACAAATTAATATAGTCACGAAGACGATGATTACTCTGTATTCCTCGTGTTTGTTTTTGGCAATAACATTTCATTTCAAACAATTCCTTTTTCGTTTACCCTTCTTTATTTTACACTAGTTCATGTATATTCTTCTTGAAAGAATTGATATCAAATCTCAGTTTCTTGCAGCAAACACCCTTGTTTTTTGTGTCCTTTGTTGTCGCTATTGTTTTTAACCGTATTTCCATGTGCTCCTTACTAATAAGTCAAACCGGTGATGAAAGTTACATTGAGGACATACTTTACGGTGATTATCTTACTGCTTTTCAAGTCTGATAATAAATGAAGAAGACTATAAAAATATTTAATACCAAAAAATAATTTACTTTTGGCGTTAGCTATGCATCATATGTCTGTAAAGATCAAAATATGAATATATTAAAAGGTCATTGTGCACGAAAATACCTTTTTTTATTATATATGAAAATAAATGTAAATTGGGTTTCGTTGCCGAGTACAGCGTTACCCGGGGTGTATGGTTTTAATCTTGGCGATTTTGAAATACTGCTTTCTGTTCATTCAGGGAGGTTCCCGAGAAAACCTTCAGCAGGCCGGGACGAGACCATTCCTTAACCAATCATCGGAAACGGTGAATCGAAAGTATTTGTGACCATTGCCTGGATGCCACGAGATAACAGTTTCTCTCTGTATATATATATATATATATATATATATATATATATATATATATATATATATATATATATATATATATATATATTAGGTTTTGAACCAAAGTCAATGTCATTACATGTGTGACAATCTATGCACCATCATACTTGTTGATGAACAGTACATTGATCATATTTGTTGATAACTCCTTACATTGATCATATTTGTTGTTAAATCCATACATCGATTAAATCTATTGATAAATCCATATATATATATATATATATATATATATATATATATATATATATATATATTGATAAATCCATATACCAATCATATCTGTTCAAAAACAATCTATGCATTGATCTTATCCGTTGACAAACGATATAATTTGTAATTATTTGTTGATAAACTATGCTTTAGTCGTACCCGTTGAGGATCTATACCATTTTGTTATATTTGTTGATGAACTTTGTTCGCATGAGTAGGGTAGGGTAGAGTTTTCCGTTGTTATAGTTTAGTTCATGAGAGGTGGAAGTAAGTGTGTGAGCAAGTTTGTCAGAAATTCAATTATCATTAATTTTTATTATAAATAAACATTTTATTCACGTGCTTGTGGCATGTGTCTTCGCTAGATCTTATCCCACAAGGTTTCATCCTGTTAAATCGGCTTCTGTCTTGGTTTAACAGAGAGAGAGAGAGAGAGGGAGAGACTTCTCTGGTAAGAAGTTTAGAGTGATGTGATGTTCTATCTACTTTAAAGCATGAACATTATCACAGGATATGTCCTGAAAGTAGAATGTTATTAAAAGCGCCTTTCGAATTATTTGCTATGCTGAGAGTGGTACATGAAAATCCCATCACCGACATTCTACATGACGCTGAATCGGTAAAGTGAACAAATTTATATCTTGCCCCAATCTATTTAATTCATCATCCAATAGCAATGCTTATGGTACAAACCCTTAAAAATGATATTCTCTCCTGCTCCAGATGTAGATATTAGGGATGTCTTCTAAAACATTGGCAACGACAACGAATGCAAGCACATGTGGCGAGATAATTGCAGCACGTGGCAGGGTTTTTTGTTTTCCCTTTTGAAACATACATGAACCATTTCCATATCATCAGTAACAATATTGACAATTTGTTTCTTATTTGTTCAAAATCAACAATTATGGACCTTTCTGTTAAACCCACTCTAACCTATTCTTCCTAATAAACTTAAAAAGCTTTTGTTTTCGCACAGTGCAAAAATAAGTTTTCTATTGTTTCTTTAATCATAGTCATCCTCCTCCTTATTCTTTTATACAATGTCATAATTGTTCTTTCTGTTTCTTTTATTTTACTCTTTTTCTTCTGGTTTTTAGTTTTGTTTCGAATTTAATTCCTTTACATGTGCTGATGTAAGTGCCAATAGCCTGATAAGTGTACTGCAATGTAAATTATCGGACACGAGATTGGTATAATTTGGGATAATATTATGAAGTGGAATAAAATATGGAACATTTTGTTTTAATCGTAAAAGTAGAAACTTGAAATCAATAATTCGAAATCCGTATGGAAGTGACATATAATATAATATATATATATATATATATATATATATATATATATATATATATATATATATATATATATATATATATATATATATATCTTGCGGCATGCAAGATCTGTGGCACTCAATATGTTGACGAAACCGTTGATTTCATAAAACGAATGAATAACCACAAGAGCCACATTCGGAACAAAATCAACGCGAAACTCGCCAACCACTACAACTCGACTGGGCATTCAGTCGAATCCTTCGAGATGCTACCAATTGATTCTAACCTGGGGTTGACCGATATAGAACGCAGACGTAAGGAACGATACTGGATACTTCAATTGAAAACTCATGGGGAGTTCGGCCTAAAAATGAAAAAGTCTAACCTTACTATTGCAATCTTATCATAACTACAGCCATGCAGACATAAGTTTATCAGACGTACGCGTAATCTTCTTCCTTTCTTCTTCTTCTTCTTCTTCTTCTTCTTCTTCTTATTATTATTATTATTATTATTATTATTATTATTATTATTATTATTATTATTATTATATTATTGCTATTGCTATTATTATCATCATCATCATTATTATTATTATTATTGTTATTATTATTATCATTATTATTATTATTATTATTATTATTATTATTATTATTTGTACTATTGTCCATTATCCAGCTATACCATGCTCTTGACATACTTCCTTAGTACCTCCATGCATAACTTTACCAGGATATAATTTCCGTTGCACATTTTGATGATGGCATTGATTTATCGCTGCGCATGGTGTCAGTCCTTTGTTCAAAGCCTGGAATTAGGTCAAAACACGTTGGAGCTCAGCATGATACGCACGATAAACGCTTTGAATTATTTGGACACAACTTTGTTGGGCTGATGGCAGCATAACATAGATATGTACTTTACCCGTTTTAGATCGTTTTTTAATTTTGTCTTCTTTCTTTGTTCTATTGTTTATCCTTTGTTTGTTTATTTCCCCGTCATTTAAACACGTAGGAGTCAAGAATTGTTCTTGGCTTTTGTGTTTGGTGTTTGTTTTGTGGATGTAAATTGTTTCTTATCCTGACGAAGAGCTTGTTTAGCTCGAAACATTGGGAAACTGTTTTGTATTTGCGCCGTTATCATTTTTTGTGTGTCATTATATATATATATATATATATATATATATATATATATATATATATATATATATATATATATATATATATATATATTGGTTGGCTTTTATCTTTCAACAACACTTACTAAATCATATCGAACTAGCACAAAAGTCATTGTCGAATGAAAATTGAACAAATGAAAAACATGACAGTAGTCAAGATTGTAAAAAAAAAGACAAACAATTGTAGCAATGACGAAAGTGAGGCTTGTCGCAAAATTGTTGCTATGGGTTAGCACATTTAGGATAACAAACCTTGCTTGTTTCTTTGCTTTTCGTCTCACTGATTCAAACGCTTATTTTCTTCCTATGTAACTTGAATGGTTGATTTCTAGACTTAAAAATTATACATAAAGCAAATGCATTCATTTAAGGAAATTGATAAAATTTGAGTCAATAAGTTTTACAGCGGGTGGGAGATATCTAATTGTTTTAATCGATTCTTTTTCCGTTTACAATAATGTTTTACCGTCGACAGTAATTGCTTTAATATATTCAAATAGGGTAAAAGTTGAATTTATGTTTAAGTAACACAGCAATATGATTTTCTTTTAATCATCAAGTGACAAGATTGGTAAGATATAAGTACACTTTAAAGCTCATTGAGTTTTTACTTGAATGCCACAATTTCTCCAAAAAGAACAGAGTATATATTTATTTCTCTGAGATCACTCAGTGATACACGAGGATACAAATAAAGTTACATGACCAAGAGAGACAAAAGAAACACAATATTTTTTACATCGATTTTGACGGAACTCTATAAATTTACAAACATTACCCAGACTGTTTACATTAGTAGAATTGAATAACTAATCAAATTTGCATCCATTAGGATATTTTTAATAGTATAGTTTTATGTAGATATTTCTCTATGTTTGATAATAATTACACCTAAAAAGACAACTAAACTCATCTCCTACTTCATTTAAAGAACACAATTCACAATCTCTATCACTTATTTCTCTAGTTTACTTTCTTCCAACTTTTTTTTATGTAGGTAATGGTTTGACATGCAAAGATAACTGAGAAACGTGGTGGTAAAAGTGACAAATTCGGCTTTAGATAATGGTCGTGTTTAAAGGCTCTGTATGTGATTTATTCAAATGAATCCAGGATATATTAATCCCGAGACGGTACAAGCCGTATGAGCACATAGGTAAGAGCGCTTCGAATTTTTACAGCTTACGCCGATAGCGGCCTTCAACAGCCAGCTCTGCCGTGCTGTTATATCTAATAGGGACTATGAGCTAGCGCAGAGCCTGTGGAAGGCACTTGACTGTCAAAACATAGGAAGCTACCATGACCTTTACCTACAGACCGATGTGCTTCTGCTGGCAGATGTATTCGAAGCATTCCGAGACACGGACGTATTCGAGGCATTCTGCGACACCTCGCTAACTAACTACGGCCTAGATCCAGCCTATTACTGCAGCGCATTAGTAATGAGCTGGGACGCCCTACCGGAGATTACAGATAAAAAGTTCGAGCTACTGAGAGACATCGACAAGCACCTTTTCTTTGAGAAGGTCATCCGCGGTAAACACGGCAAACAACCAAACGTGTCCAAACTATGACAGCAAAAAAGTCAACAAGCTGGATACCCTACCTCGACGCCAACAACCTGTGCCATGATGCAGAGTCTACTAACTGGTGGCTTTAAGTGGGTCAACCCTCCCGCACTCGAAACCATCGCAGCAGAAGCACCCAAAGGCTACATCTTAGAAGTCGGCATCAAGCATTATGAGGAGCTTGATGACCCACAAAGCGACTATCCACTGGCTCCAGAGGCCGTAAGTATTCCAGAGGATTGGCTTAGCGACTATAAGCGTGCTGTAGCGAGCGAAAGAGGGTAGGGGATGGTGTGCGTTCATCGAAAGCATGAAGCTAGTCTCCAGCCTACGCAAAAAGAGCATAATGTAGTCCATTACAGAAACATCCAGCTATACATCAGGCTAGGACTGCGCGTCACTACGTTTCACTGTGTGATGGAGTTTAACTAAATCGCGTGGATGGCGCCGTACGTACAGTTAAACACAGACCTGTTAGCTTAGGCGAAGTCTGAGCTCGGAACACACTTCTTGAAGCTGATGAACAAATCAGTCTTCGAGAAGAATATGATGAGCCTAAGGAAGAGATATCGAGTAGATCTTGTGCTGCATCAACAGAACAAGCTTTAGTCAGATGGACACCGAAAAGCGGATTGCGTCAGACAGCATTACGACTAGGGGCATACGGCCACTACCGCACCACACAAAATCAACACGCCATGGTGGACGAGTATCTCAGCGAGCTCTTAATAGGATAAGAATGTTTTTAGGTGGTAGCTGAGGGCCTTCAAGCACAACCTGTAGTTCCTCACGAACGAAACCTCGACGCAGAGATCCACTATCCAAAAGATGGTATATAGATGTCTGACCTGGAATGTCAAGCCTGTTAGCCAGGGTGAACACGATTAGCGACCATACAGAGTCGGTGGCGCCTTCCAGCTTACCGGTAGCGTACTGATAACGGACAATCGCGCCAGACGGAAGTCGAGTTTCTTTCAGTCCTACGGGTAATGAGGGCTTATGCACAACTGCGCACATTGATGACGTCTGATGTCATTTTGCCAGTCAGCCGCGTCACCTCATCATTGAGAGTGGAGAAAACCTCAGGTAGCCGCTGCCCCACTCCCTCGAGTGCACACCAGAAGTCAGCAACATTTCTTGAGCGCACTGGTGGCCAAAGAACCACTCGGCCAGAGTACGATTACAGCATTCGACAATGCCTTGCACTTGGCAGTTGCCGGCTTCACCGCGCTGGGTCGTGTTTCGCCATCACCTGGGAGACGGCGCCCATAAACTCTCTACCGAGATCGTCCTGTAGCAGATAAGGCTACTTAAGTGGTCTCCGCTCGTAGATACGAGACAACTAGGCTGACCCTTATGCCACTGATTTGACTGTAAGTGGCTCTGCAGCTTTATCCCTAGGTGCTACGTAAACCTCTGTTAGCGCGAATCTGTAAGTACACCTGCAAACCTTGTCGTACGGTAGATAAAGCAGATCGGTTTGGTGGACTGTGTTTGGTCTGTCCTCATCGAACATGAGGCGGGGAACGTAAAGTGGTTGAGGCAAGATTTTTGATTGTTCAGCCACCACGCCAAAATCCTCAAAGGCTGTAGTATACGGACGCAAAGTTTGTATCAAGCGCCACCACGCATGTATTCCAGTAATCATCTTGATTACTTTTTTACCAATCATGCAATATCTGACATTGAAGCCGCAGAATACGACTTTGTGGCAAACGGGGTTTCCAAGGTCCTTTGCGTACCGTGGTATAGACATCTTGCACGGTTTTTAACAAGTGTATGATATTTTTACAAACACACTACTATTTCATATGAAAGGAGTCAGACGTGTCTAATAGATGACGCTGGCACCTTCTGTGCTGACTTGTCCTCATACATGGCTTTTTCGGGCTGCTCTTGCACTCGCAATTGTGCCTCTGCACAAGTGTATGTTGTTTTACAAACACACTACTATTTCATATGAAAGGAGTCAGACGTGTCTAATAGATAATGCTGGCACCTTCTGTGCTGACTTGTCCTCATACATGGCTTTTTCGGGCTGCTCTTGCACTCGCAATTGTGCCTCTGCTGGCGCGCCGGATGAGGTGAAAAGAAGGACATTTACCAAAACCAGGCCGCCCCAGGGAACATAAGACTGCATCGCCTCCTGCTGCTCTGCTGGCACAGCGTGCATCTCGGCAGTCTCAGCTTTTTTTATCCTGTCGGTTGTGTTTGTAATTTCTTCTTGTTTTCTTCTCAAAATCGACATGCCTCTAAGTAGTCATGCCATCTACGGTAGGTGCAAGTACCGCACGTACCTATAATAAAGGTAGCTGCTGATGTTCGACAAAGATGTTTCTTTGATTGGATCCTTTTTAAAGTCACTCGCAAGACGTGTGCGGCTATGTATAGACAGAAAGTGGCTACAACTGCAGGGTACGTTTCAAGCAGAGACGACCCGAGCAAAGCGGCCATTCTGATCCCTAGATTAGCCTCGTATATAGCATAACTCTTTGCTACCTCTTCATCGCTCATCGACATAGGACCCGCAAAGGTAAGTGATCGGTCTATGTATTGTTTTGCTACGCCAGAAATATCAACTCGGACAGGTGGTCACGCTACTGTGCTAGTGTTGGGTTGACACAGCATACGTCTGGAATCGTATGAGTGGCGTTAGCCGGCTAGTCCGTTTATGAAGTCAACCCATATAGTATCTCGTCAACATTCATGTCACTTGCAGCAATTGTGATTGCAAGCCTAGCAGTGCCAGCACAATGATATCATTGATGTCGAGCTTTGGAACTCTGACGACAAGAAGCTGGTTTTGGTAAATGGTGCTCGGGTTATGAGTCACAACGATGGTGCTTCGAATTCCCTTTACCACGAGCGCACGGCGGAGGGTGATAAATGGGTCGAGTTTGTTTCTGTACTGAGACATGCTTCAGCAACGATGGTGTTATTGGAGTTCACGTGTCCCTCCTTTAATATGTTCTAACGTGTCGTTGCACTTTCTGCTCTTGAGCAGTCAAATCATGGCCGAAGAACTTGAAATGACCGACTTTGGTGCTCGTGAAGACAATGCTATGCCTGAGGAAGATGAAACCACCCTCACCAACGAAGCCAATGAGATAGAATAACTACCGACGGAAACCCTTTCTTGGGCCGGAGGCGACGAGGTGCCAATTGGATGGGAACAAGAAGATATGTCCACATTAAGGGGGCTAGAGCAACGCATAGCCGAGTTCGATGCGTACCGCAAAACACTGGGCGTTTCTGAAGAAAGCACCAGCAAGCTCGAATTCAAAGCGAAGCAGGACGGCGCTCTGGCAGCAAAGTAGGGCACAGCTAAAAGAGACGGCGGCACAGGAACCTGATAGCCTCCAGGTGTGAGAAAGCATGTGGTTTCAACAGGGCACTTCAGACGTACCGCGGTGCTCTTTCTTTTACCCTCGCGAAGACCGTAGATCCCGATAAATGCCTATTCGTATAAAGGAGAAATCTGACCGAAGCGAAAGACGAAACCTTGCACCAGGAGATACAACACCGCATTGCAAATCTGGAGTTGATACTCAAGAACCAACTAAAGGTCGCTGACAGTTTACCAGGGGCACTTCGAGACCAATTTGCTGCTGTTCAGGAGACCATCAGCAAAATCCTCAATAAGGACACAAAACTTGCCGAGCATTTGCGAACGCAGGACATCATCAGCACCTCGATTCTCACGGCGCTAGGGTTTATTATAAGAACGATTGTGCTCGAGGTCACAGGCCGGCTCAAAGACGCACCGACGTCACATCGGGTCGTTCCGACACCCAAACCTGACCCCAGCAGTGCAAAAGAATGGGTAAAAAAAGCAACTACAACGGCTGGAAGGCATTATTGACGGCATTGTCATACTGGTGGGACATCGGGCTGGTCGGCATATTATCTAGTCTGGCAGGTCGACATACTGATGGACCATCGGGCTGATCCAAAACACCCACGAGCCTGGCTGACTGATGTACTGGTGGAACTGGCCAACCGACATCTGGCGAGCAAGGCAGGCCAAAATATCGAATCTGGCAGGTCGACATACTGATGGACATTAGGGCTGATTCAAACTACCCATTCTACTACTACTAGTTTAAAAGTGGGTAGATATGACTAAACGTCCAATATTTAGTATAAAGTTCCTTCAAAGGAACTAAAATTAAATCTGGCTGGAAGTGTCCTCAAATCTTCGTTATTCTTTCATTGCATGACGTGCTTGTATAAGCATTTACAAATGTTACATCTTCAAGTCCATATAATCTTATATCAACATTACCCCGACACCAGTAACTTCAGTGGATCTATTATCTTTTCCGAAAACGTTATTCTCTAATGATGCGGTTGTCTGGATGTGTCATTTACTTTGAAACCCCATAGTCAAGTATAATTAATTAATCATCGAGCTCCACCTTTCTACCTGCACCTGTTTATTGAAAATTCTTATTGACGTTTGGTCAGTGTTTAGCTGGGCTACGTGTTAATCATTAGGCAATTGCATCAGGAATGCTTCGCGGTTCACTGATGGTTAGAAACCTAAGTAATTTTCTCTATATGGCATATGTACATTCGAATCCTTATAATTTAACCAGATATTATCCAATTTGCGTAAAATTTTCAGCACCACCCGTAAATTACTCTTTCAAAATGCAGTAACATTTTTCAACGGAATAAATTACCAAACGAAATAGAACAATAAATGAAAACTAGGGATTTGATTGGCAAAAGAGTCATTTGAAAGACTAAAGTGGACTTTACTTTGGTAGTTATAAACATAAACTCAGCAGTGATCTGTTTCATGTTTCATTTTTATAGGAATTACTACGTGTTCGCTGCTATTTTCTTCCCATAAAGATAAAAGAATGACAAATTTAAAAAAATGCTAGATTATATTATTCAATTTTCATCATTGTCGTAAGTTTTATCGTTGAGTCGTGGGATGTTAAGTTTTCTTAACTAAGCAACACTTATATGATACAGTAATATAGGAAAACACGCCTTGTATTGTATAAGTGACTTTGATTTTTCTCATATATTATTTGCTTTTCATGTCCATATTTCTAAGTTTAATAGAAGCTCATGTGAAAACGAAGTAGTTCCTCTCCCATTCTGATTTATTTACGTTTTTTCGACTCATTTGAATCACGTCATTTAAAGTACAGTGCGTCATTCTGTTTTCACGTGTTCATTGTATTTGTTCGTAGTGTTTGGCTTTGTAAATGGGATCCACAGATCCACAAAGCCTCAAAGCTGGGTAATACTAGTCTCTCTGCATCGTTTTTTAAATCATTTTTTCAGTCATAAATTTTCTCTCAGCAAGGACATTTCTGGAAGATTCTGTGCATCTGGAGTGAGATTGTTTAATGGCATATAATTTTATGAAACATATATATGTCGCCAATATATCGCAAAAAGTTAATGTAGTAAATGAGAGAATCTGTGTGAAGTGCAAACTCGCAGCCTATTATGATATAAGTTTTCCTTATGGTTTGTTTCTTTCACCCACATGCCTAATGTTGCAAGTTCATGATTTAATTCAGAGAAAGTAATATCTAGTTTGTGCAGATTCAATAATCAAAACACAGAGTAAAATTAGGACAAGAGGCTCTAATATTCAATTGTCAATTTTTTTACATTTCTCTGGCTGGTATTTATTACTTTTGAGTTATTTTCCGCAAATTAGATAATTTTTACTTTATTAAATGCAAACTATGACTTTTATTACCACTACGATGCACTACTCTTTCATGAATCTCTCTTTCATAGCGTGAGCAATATCATTTAAAACATTTTTTTATTAATATTGTTACCGAAGCACCTCAACCATCATTAACAACAGTAAGTGAATTGTTAAGGATCAGAGTTCCCATGATTTTGCACCAATGAACGTATTTTTAGGTTATTGAGACACTTCGTATTCATTTATGATTATATCATATTCCATACTTCAATTGCATACATTTCTTTTATTTCACCAGCAATTGCAAAGTTTCAACTAGTTACCGCGTTTGCGTCATATTACAAATAATTTTAAAATGATCTTTCATCATTCCCATTATATATATATATATATATATATATATATATATATATATATATATATATATATATATATATATATATATATATACATATACAAACAGAAAGACAGAGAGAATGACACTAATAGAATCTAGCAGGTTAGAAAGGTATAATTCGTTACACGCCAGAATCGAACCCATGTCGCTGATAACGGCACCCATCGCTTTGTTCTCATGTACTAGCTATCTAACCTGTTTGAACATACTCTCATCCACAGAAAAGGATGGAACATGGTCGAAGGTAATACTCAAAATGCACGAGAACTTATTACCTAGGGAAACGGACTTGAACTCTCAGGTATATGCACAATGCAATGTATATACATGAAATTATAATTATAAATTGACACATATATACCAAAGACACACACACACAAACACATATTTATATAGCTATTTGAAATATGTAATCAGTTGCCCTGTTGATTAACTTTTCACTATAACAAAGTTGTTGGGTTCAATCTATATCTGTTCATTTTGCATTATAATTGCTTTATATGCTGGGCAATTGTATCTAGATGTAAAGAGATTCCCGTCCATATCTAAGGGTCAGGAAATAAATTGTGCTGCATGCTGCACTCATCTAATCACCCATAACGTATATATATCATATTTATTTTTTCCCATGAGACATTTTTGCTATATTTTTGAATGTTTTGAAGTTTTGCAAACGTTTTGGATCACAACAATTTAATGATACATGCTACATGTTCACGAAAACGAAATTATTAAGCTCCTCCCATGCAAGAAAACAAAAATTCACGCAAAACTGATGGCTTATTAAAAATGTTTCCATAATTGACACGTATTAGCAGTATCACGACTTCTGTTTTAGCCAAGGTTATACGCATTTTATACCGTTGGACGATTTCAATATATTTAGACTGAAATATATCGAATTATTTGTGCATTTGAAGTCAATTTTTGTCTCCAATTTATAAAGTTCTTTTTGAGATATATTTTAAACTTATATTATTCAGGTAACTAATAGTAGTGGCATTCAATATTACTGGATACTATTTTGCGGTAATACAATATCTTCTATAAAGTTTGCAGTAAATTCTTTTGAATTTTGAGCGGCAAAACTTTTAGAATAACCAAAATTAACTTTTAGTGAAGTAGCATTAAGATCTCACTTCACTTCCTCATTTATTACAGTAATTATTATTAATTTATTACCCGTAGTCATACCTTGATTATTTTCAACAAAGTTTTAAATAAGTTCAAACAATAGTTGTAAAATATGTAACTAAGAAATACTAAAAAGTCATCCAAGATCTCACGAAATTTATAATAAATAAATTGGAGAAAAACATTACATTATCCCAATCCTTCCCTTTGAGGCGAATAAAAGATTTATGGGTTGAAAAACATTTAAATTCTCTTGGACGCATTTTTTAAATTTTATTTTACCTATTAAATATGATTGAGAAAAGAAAATAGCAGGAAAACTAAGTTTTATTTTTGTGTTCTGAGGGTGAGGCTATAGGGTAATAATTTCTCTTGTAAATCATCGTTGTAATGCATGTTTTAACTTTCTACCAAAAGAAATATACATGTATTAAAATAGACCAACTTTAAAACTTTAAAACAACTTTTACTTATTCCTATGTGATGTATGGGTATGTTTGTATTTGTTGCTGTTTGTTTGTTTTTTGTTTTTTTTTCTTCTTTTTTTGTTTTTATGTTCTTAAAATACAATTACAAATAACTTACAGTGTTGATTGGTTCAATACACGTTCAGAATCATTATGTGAAAAAATTTGGATAATATAATTTGGATAATCCTTCAACAAAAGAACAACGTTATTTGAACCTTTTAGGCGTTTTAGATTATTATTTCAAAGGTGCTGAGGTTTGTTTCACCTTTAGATTTGTCATCGTATCTCTAGTTAAACGTTCATCAATCATTATATCGTAACACTTAAAACTTGTATAATGCCTTGATTTAATTATGATTAAAGTCTTAATTACTACATGAATAAATAACCTTTCTGAACCTTTCTTATAAAATACGGCTTGAAGCAATGCCACTAGCATAACCCATAAATCGTGTACGAGAACGTTAAGTGATTAAACAAATGTTCCCATAAATGAAGTTTTATCCAGACGATCTCATCAATTTGTTGATGCATCTAATTTGATATCTTTTGTTAATCTTAAGTGAGAAATTTTGTGATTATGAAGTGACTGGGAAACGTTAGATTTATAGACATATTTCAACGGGAGACAGTAGCGGTCATTGCTTGACACGTCAGGTGAGAATAATATATCATAGGTTTATTACGTGTCCCCTTTGTGCCAAAGTATCTGTGAAATCAGCCGAGAGGTTAGCTAGACGTGGGATTGTTGGGTATCACATTTTTGAATTACTGTAAATATTATACGCTAGATGTGAATGTAACAATAAATGAGTTTAGTATCCCAGGCAATTAAAGTAATCGATAGGAATGAAGGTAATAAAGCATATCGGAATTATAATTAACGTAATGACACTAATTGAAGATTTCTCTGTGATAACCAAATTCATAAGATTTGGACTTCACTGGTTTATCTTCTTTCAGGATATTGAAGTTCCATCAGGGTATAAGATGATTTACCGATTACAAGTTTCAAACTTGTTAACATATGACCTAAATTATTGACAATTTTACTCGGGTGTTATAAATATGAATACGTGAAAAAATACGAATAACTTCGATGACTATAATTTTTAAAATCATGGATGAATTTCAATCATATACATGATCTGAAGTATTAAATACAAGATTTATATACTGTCTTCAATTAAATATGGCAGACCGTTGGGAAACATATTTTCTCTGTTGAAGTTGATTTTGGTGTTTCATTTGCACACGAGAACATCTTAGACTTTGAGGGAATGCGGTTTATAAAACAATTTGTGAGCATATGCTTTAAGGATTTTACATGTTTTACCTGTATTTTTTATTTTTATACCTTTTACAGGAGTTAAACTTCTTTGCCTTTTAACTTTTATCGGTTAGTACTTAATGTTTATATATATATATATATATATATATATATATATATATATATATATATATATATACAAATACATATCTTAAGCTTTTATCTTCCCATATGTTTGATTTTTGCTGCAATTCGTTATATTTTTATATTTACATTTTTAGTGCTTTGCTTTTAATCGGTACCATACAGTCAATATTGTGCTGACGTGCTGTTAAAACCTACAATAACAACAACTATTACTATTTCATATGCACACGGCCAATTATATATCCACCCCTGCAGCAGGGGCACACTTATTGCATATATGTTTACTGTTTCCCAATTGTATACAGATCAATATATATATATATATATATATATATATATATATATATATATATATATATATATATATATATATATATATATATTATGCTAGGCCGTGAATTACTGGATTTTCCGAGTGAAATAATTGTGATATTACGGTGAAAAAATATGATATTTTTTCACTGGCCGTCAATAGACATTGATAACTTTATAAGCAAGAAATTTCAAGCGTTTTATAAGACGCTTGCGTGGTGTAAAGGTTATGATGGCTGCTTTGCATCCAGGCGAACCGCGTTCAAATCAAGCAATGGTCAAATTGTTTTTTGGTTTTTTTCACTTTCTTTTTATCTGCTGTTTTACCTTGAATTGGGAAGGAGCATTATGTAACTACTGATATTTTATGTCCTGATATACTCAAAACAGAGCAGAACATAAACGGTAAACTGCTGACATTATCGCGCGGGATGCAGTAAGAAATCAGCTACTTCAGTGTGTTATACAAATTGCTAGACAATATGCTTGAGCATAAAATAAAAAGAATATTTGCTTGCTCCGAGTGAATAACGGATATATTTCATCTCGTGGGTGAAAAACTTAAGTATTTTCACCCACCGTTATTCACTCGTTTCAAGCAAATATCCTCTCTCTTAATATATATATATATATATATATATATATATATATATATATATATATATATATATATATATATATATATATACTACGGTCATACTTGGACTCTAGCATTGGTAAGCATTTCTATCATTATGGTACATATTTTAAAACTCTTAATTTACCCCTGAGGCAAAGCGAAGTTCAGTTTAAAATCTTTTGTAAGCTCTTGAAGATTGTTCATTATGATCCGGAGTCCAAAAATCCTGGACAATGTAGCCACATTTGAGCTAGAGCATCACTGCATATATTGCAAGTATACCAACTGTACATACTATTCAAATGATACAGGAGATCAACTGAGATATAGTATTAAAGAGGATTCTGATCTGAATGTAAATATCGCTCCATGTAATTGATCTCGGTATGAGACGACCGAACAATATGCTATTTTTAAAGGACAAACGCTGTCGTAAAACGTAGACTTGTTTGGCGGAAAGCATAAAATTACTGAAGAAAATTGAAAATTGAACTAAGCCAAATTTCATTTGGCAACGTATTTGTCCCTGTGTTATATATATATATATATATATATATATATATATATATATATATATATATATATATATATATATATATATATTTATATAATGTACTCTGTATCATTGATATACCACGAGATGTATACATTTTTCATTAAAAGGATACGAGGCTTGCCGAGTTTCCTTTTAATGAAAAATGTATACAACGAGTGGTATATCAAAGATACAGAGTACATACTATACATATATTTTATTTATATCACATACAAATACACATACTTGCATTTCCAACGGAGTTAAGATTGACTACAGGGAACTGTGTATTGACGGAGTGAACTCTTAAACATCCCTGCCCAGTGTGTCCGCTACAAAATATAGTTCTGTACCTATTGCGGCTATTCACAATTCTCTTTGCAAATTGATAATTTGCATCTTTTTTTTTAGCTTCTTTTTTCATTCATATTGATTAAATAAATATAAGACACACTTATGATTTAAACATAAAAGATGGTTTAAGTGAAGAAAGTAGAGCACTACAAACGCAGCATTGTTAGCTTCTTGAAGCTTGAACGCGCAGCCGTCGAGTATATTGAAACGAGTGTGGAATATAGACTATGCTAAATGACGAGCCAACAAGAGTTAATTAACATTTAAATTTATTTACAGTTGATCTAAGTCATCATTATGCTTTAATTAACATTGCTACCGAACATAAGATTGTTTTTATCCTCCATCTCTCTCTTTCCCTTTTCCGTTGGTCGGTTTATCTATAAATTTTACCATCATTCACAGGTCCAGAGACATCGTCGCATGACAGGCGAAAATCCGCTACGCTCGTTTTTTCACGGATTTTCGCGCGTATCTTACGACGATGGTCGAGAGAGAGAGTAACTGTGGTAAAACTGATAAACTGATATGCTGAGACAGATCAACCAACCGAGAGAGAGAGAGAGAGAGAGAGAGAGAGAGAGAGAGAGAGAGAGAGAGAGAGAGAGAGAGAGAGAGAGAGAGAGAGGTGGGGTGGGGGTTTGGAAAGACTTAGCATAAGATATTTTTTTTATTGTCCATCCCTATGTTTCTTTGTGAGTCGATTAGTATTCTGCCTGATCAATCAACACAGAGAGAGAGAGAGAGAGAGAGCGGCCTTCGGATATTGTAATAATTAAAAATAATAGGTTTAAAAAATAAAAAAGAAGCCTTAAATAGATTACAGTCTCGACAGGCTATTGTAACTTTGTATAATTTTTATTGTGAACACTGTAGGATAAACCCCATGAAAAGTGTAAGCATACCATTACGACGACCCAGGTTCTTCTAGGTTACTTGGAGTTCAAATTCAAGGATTTCATCCAGCTCAAATTCTTTTTTTCTCTCTCTATATAGATTTCCACCTATGTGTGTCCCTTATGCATGAGAGAGAGAGAGAGAGAGAGAGAGAGAGAGAGAGATAAAAGGGAAAGCAGATGGGATTTCAATGAAATTGTGTACCATGTTTAATTCATTTAGAAAACGGGGATTATTAATATTTTTCGCGTTATTTTATTATGTCGATAATGAGATAAGTGGAAATTTAGCACTGATCTAGAGAGCATAGAAGCAATAACCACTGTTGAAACCATGTTTATATATGCGCCATGGACGGATCACATTTTGATATACCAACAGTATTGGTATATCAAATTTCTTTATACCAACACTTTAAAAGGCATGTTATTTTTAATGTATGTGGTATATATATATATATATATATATATATATATATATATATATATATATATATATATATATATATATATATATATGTGTCTGTGTCTGTGTCTGTGTCTGTGTATTGTATGTGTGTGTATGTGTGTGCGTGCGTGTGTTTACTATTGTAAATATATCATTTCCCAATTTATGTTTGCTACCGGTATTATTTTTTTCTTGAATTATTGTTTGGATGTTTAATTAGATTTCGTAAAATGGATAGGCCTAACAAGCAAAATAGTTAAGGATACAACTATGGGTATGACAATCGGATGACAGTTATTTACTTTTACAGATTGCTTATAGTTATATATTTGTTCTAGGTAATTGCGTGTCATTCTACGTACCACAAATATGTCAATGAACACTTGCTCGAAATTATTAACCGATGTTGTCCCCCAAACAAAGCCCATACAGAGACATTTACAAAACACACACATTTTTTGGTTTATTATATCATTCTAATGTATGTATTTCTTTTTACAAGCGTTAATCGTGCAATATTTGATAATAGTAGCCAGGAACCTTAAACTACGGACTTCTTGCAACAGGTGCTTGGATACGCACAATATCCGTTAAATGTTTGCTCTGTTCATACGATGTTCTTGTAAAAGTCTTATCTGCAAAGCAATATTTGTTAAACATACAAGCATACGATGTAGGAATGCATGCGTTATTCAAGCATACAAGTATGCTTTGTTGAAATGCATGCGGTATTCAAGCATACAAGCATACGATGTAGGAATGCATGCGTTATTCAAGCATACAAGTATACGTTGTTGGAATGCATACGGTATTCAAGCATACAAGTATACGTTGTATGAATACATGCGGTATTCAAGCATACAAGTTTACGTTGTCGGAATCCATGCGGTATTCAAACATACAAGTATACGTTGTTGAAATGCATGTGGTATTCAAGCATACAAGTATACGTTGTTGAAATGCATGCGGTATTCAAGCATACAAGTATACTTTGTTGGAATGCATGCGGTATTCAAGCATACAAGTATACTTTGTTGAAATGCATGCGGTATTCAAGCATACAAGTATACTTTGTTGAAATGCATGTGGTATTCAAGCATACAAGTATACGTTGTTGAAATGCATGTTATATTCAAGCATACAAGTATACTTTGTTGAAATGCATGTGGCATTCAAGCATACAAGTATACTTTGTTGAAATGCATGTGGTATTCAAGCATACAAGTATACGCTGTTGTAATGCATGCGGTATTCAAGCATACAAGTATACGTTGTTGGAATGCATGCGGTATTCAAGCATACAAGTATACTTTGTTGGAATACATGTGGTATTCAAGCATACAAGTATACGTTGTTGGAATACATGCGGTATTCAAGCATACAAGTATACGTTGTTGGAATACATGCGGTATTCAAACATACAAGTATACGTTGTTGGAATACATGCGGTATTCAAAAATACAACTATACGTTGTTGGAATGCATGCGGTATTCAAGCATACAAGTATACGTTGTTGGAATACATGCGGTATTCAAGCATACAAGTATACGTTGTTGGAATACATGCGGTATTCAAACATACAAGTATACTTTGTTGGAATGCATGTGGTATTCAAGCTTACAAATATACGTTGTTTGAATACATGCGGTATTCTGAACACTAAATTGTAGTTCAGTGAAATATGTAACCACTGATCAGTCTTGCCACGTCTATTAAAATCCTTATCAATGAAAATTATATCCAATTTCATATTTTTTCAGTTTTACTGTCACCAAGTTTAACTGAGCTGGAAAAGCTCCTCCTTTCTCTGTCTATTAAATGCAATAGGATAATGATATATTTATTTTACAAATATTCCACTGTCACTTCACAGTGATGCTACACACAGAAGCTATTGAGAAATTGTCACTCTTCGGACAGGATCAGTTCATGAAGGGCTTGTGTGATACGGTAAACTTATAGAAGCAATACGAAATGAATCTTCTTTTTCTTATGGACACCAAGATAGTGTAATTTATTATCTTGTAACGACAGAACAGGCATAAACCTTGCCCTCTACCGCTTAAAAAGAGACAATTTTCACAACGGTCATCTGTTAAAATTGCAAATATATAACGGTTTTGGGGTTTTGCAGTAGCTCTTGCTAATCCAATACTCACCACGTTAACTGGTTTTAGAACTGTATTAATACGTTCCCTAAAATTCATCCATTTCGAAAGAAAGCCGCGAAAATGTACACCAGAGTATATTTGGTACAATTTTAATATTAGCTTGCATGCAATTCACCATGACCTTGTCGTTATGTACCCTGACGTCTAGATTAGGGCAAATAATGTTGTCAAACGTTAATGAAATTTGTTGAATATTAATTCATTATTGACAAATACTGTTGTCAAACGTTAATGGAATTGGTTGAATATTAATTCATTATTGACAAATACTGTGATAAGTAGCCGAGAGAATCATGATTTGTACCAATAATGGTTTTTTTGGATACATTTTTAAAATATAACTTCGCAAGATTCAAACACTTTCAAGTTTCTTTTAAAATTAAACTGGTTTGTGTTTCAGTCCTTTTTTGAAGTCTGAACTAGAGTTTACGAGCGGCCACAAGTTTGTACTGTTGCTCTGATATATCTTTATGTTTGCCTAATAAATACGATCATTACCTTAATAAAGACTTTAGATATCACAAAGAACAAGCGATTATTGGTATTAAAAGTCTGGAAACTTCACTTGAGATACAAAAATACTAAGTTGTATTAAGAATGTTATCATGTGCTGCGTGGTATGACACTACCATGTCTGAACACCTATTAAATCATTATTACAACACAAATAGCTTGTGTGTATGCTTTTACGAATAATATGATCGGACAAACTTCATTTGGCATTGTTTTTACAAAGAAATGATCCGAATTATATATACATGTATCTATGTATATATCTCTCTATCTATCTATCTATCTATCTATCTATCTATCTATCTATCTATCTATATATATATATATATATATATATATATATATATATATATATATATATATATATATATATATATATATATATATATGGTCCAGATTGTGAAAGAAAAGAAGATGGCGATGGCTGAGACATGTGAGCCTAATGTCACCAGACGCACTGCCCATGACAGCCCTCCGCTGGACCCCAGACGGGAGATGAAAGAGGGTCGAAACAAAGAGACATAAGTAGGACTGAGGAGAAAGAGATGAAGGAATGTAGCCTGACGTGGAACATCATTACTGGTAGGACTGCAGACCGTCAGCAGTGGGGCTCTCTTGTTGTAATAGTGTATGGGATACAATTGTCATCCTACTTAAAACTGAGATGATTAAATTGAAAAAATCATATACATAAGATATAATTTAATGTTATAGACTGATTTCTAGGCACTAATTACTCAGGAAAATAAAAAGGTTTCACTGTTAAAAGAGAAAACATATTCCCCCATGATATTGTTCATCAAGAGCCTCAGACTGTGCAAAGCACAACAACAAAGCCTCTGCAAAACAGAACAAAACATGAATGTATTCCGATGTTTTCACAACATTTTAAAATACGATAGCCACTTGTTCATAAAAATAACAGACTGAGACCGATCGTGATGAGCAGTGTGGCATAATTCAGTCATCGTATGATAGCTATACATCTTTTAAAAAAATTGTCACCGATAGAGATGGCAAATTAATACGACTGTGAGTTATAGACAGATTGAGATTTATGAATTCATCTCTAGAAACATTTGCAAACATCTTACCGAATGAAGAGTTTTATCAAACATTAAAATAATATCGATGGTATGACTGAAAGATATTCGATGAAAGTTGTGTATCCTTACGAGTACACAAAGAGTTTCGGCAAGTTTGATGGAACCAGATTACAAATAAATGATAGATTATATTAATCTTTGAATGTCAAAATAAGTATTAAAAATAAATGATAGATTATATTAATCTTTGAATGTCAAAATAAGTATTACAAATAAATGATAGATTATATTAATCTTTGAATGTCAAAATAAGTATTACAAATAAATGATAGATTATATTAATCTTTGAATGTCAAAATAAGTATTTTTCCTATAAAGACTTACAATACGCATGTTATGTAATGGAACACGTCAAATTTAAAATGTTATGTAATGGAACACGTCAAATTTAAAATGTTATGTAATGGAACACGTCAAATTTAAAATGTTATGTAATGGAACACGTCAGATTTAAAATGTTATGTAATGGAACACGTCAAATTTAAAATGTTATGTAATGGAACACGTCAAATGTAAAATGTTATGTAATGGAACACGTCAAATGTAAAATGTTATGTAATGGAACACGTCAGATTTAAAATGTTATGTAATGTAACACGTCAAATTTAAAATGTTATGTAATGGAACACGTCAGATTTAAAATGTTATGTAATGGAACACGTCAAATTTAAAATGCTATGTAATGGAACACGTCAAATTTAAAATGTTATGTGGTCTTCATGAGTAATACGTGATCACGACATTCTAATGTTGTGTGACATATTCGAAGGCTTGTCCAAAAATTATGAAACTGAGGTAGAGACAGTACAATGGAATGGTTAAGACACGCCAAGGATAGTAACATGTATTTGTAACGTAATGATCTAACGAAGGAGGATTTATGAATTGTGTAAACTAATAATAGTAATTTGTATCACTGAGCTATGTCACAGTGCTTACTGTACATAGTTGTTTGATAGCTAAGCGATGATACAATAAAACAATACGTGCAAACAAACAATAAAAGATAGTCTGATATTTTGAAAAGGGATTTATTTTTGATGTCGATTTGGAAATACCAAAAGGGTTACGCGAATATTTCTATGACTATCCGATAGCATCCAGAAAGATGGTACTTTCTCACGAGGAATTGCCTGAATTTAAAAGCAATGCACTGATAAGGAACAAGGAAAGTCATCAAAGGTAAAATAAAAATTGTTGAGTATGTTGTATGGTAAAACCAGTTGCGTGATACACTACATGAATCTCAAATATATGATATTAGGTGTGAAACTAAAACAAAATGAACTGAGGAATATTGTTCCTTCAAAACCCATAAGAGAAAATATTTAACTTTGAATGCAGATCTGAGACAAAAAGCGATTAATAACTTTGAAAAAGACCTGTTGAAACTGATGAGCAATGCAGCAACCGGTAAGACGATGGGAAATATTAGGAAACGAATAGAAGATCGAATCAATAAGAGATTAGAAAAAGTATTGATATCAAGATAGACACAACTACCACAGATTTCAGTGAAAATATTGCTTTCCTCAAACCAGAACAGTTATTCTTAAGGAAACTGTATATATATATATATATATATATATATATATATATATATATATATATATATATAGGATTCACTACCTTACAACTAAGCAAGTTTTTGATGTACCATTTCTATGATGATCTATTAAAGCCTAAGTATAAGCGATATGAAATTAATGTACACTGATACATATTCGCTTGTTTGTATTAAAAAACAAAAAACGAAAGAAAAAAAAGAAAAAAACATGAACAGTTATGATAAACCACTTCAATACCTCTGAGTATACTAAAACATAATAAGTACAAATAAGAGATTTGTAATGTTGCCATGAGCAGTATACTAAAAAATAATAAGTACAAATAAGAGATTTGTAATGTTGCCATGAGCGTTTTAGCCATTAGTCCTTTCGACTGCGACGGAATTGTGTGTACCAAAATACCTTTGTATAATATACGAATGTATTCCTACATGGGTTTCGTTGACGAGTACATCGTTATACGGGGGTGTATAGTTTCAGCCATAGCTATTTTGAAATACGGAGTCCTGTGCACCCACTAATGCACGCACAAAGCGCGAGCAGTGTAGAACCAGTTTATCCCGAGTTCTCAGACCGTGGATTTGACCAGGACCATATTACTTTAGTAATTAAAATATGTATCATCACAATACAGATGTGTCTTGTCATGAATCTGTTCACTTAACGGAAACAATCTTCAGCTGTAGAAGTTATGTGAACTGAAATCAGTATTTTTTCTTGCTATGCGTTTCTATGTGATGAAATTGTTGAATATATTAATTGTTTCGGAATTTATTAGCTGAACAGACAAGGTGAATTTAATTGTATGTTGTACCCATTAAATGATGAGTATGTATAGTCCAGTGCGATTATTATTGTCGGAGATATATTCATGTACGAACGTGGTTATTCTAATAATAATCTCCTACAGTCGTTTCTATGAAATAATTTAATGTATAACGATGTCGATTCATGTGCGCGCATGTGTAATGCATATCGTTGTATTCGTACTTGAACGTGACTCGTGTATTACACGGCTCAGTCATTGCATTTTTAGTTGTCATGGGGAATCGTCAACCTCTTGGGCTTTGTGTAACCCGGATACTGCAGTCAATGGCGACGTTGGTTTGAAGAACGGTACTGGTTTATTAAATGTGAGGGACCAAAGGTTCTGGACAAACGGATCTGCAGAATATGGAGGTTCTCGAGGGATCATTCAGCAGGTTGGGTGAAGCGGACCATGCGAGATCGTTCCTTAATCATTTGACGCGAGCTATAAAATCGGAAAAATCTCGTGTTCATCGACTGGATGCCAGGAGGTAAATACCATCATATATTCCATTTTGAACCTAAAACTCAATGTCATATATGTGAAAATCAATTATGCCGCCATCATACTTGTTGATGAACCATGCATTGAAGATACTTGTTTATAATTCCATAAATTGGTCTTGTGAGATCCATGTCTGTTGATAGATTCCAAACATGGTCATATTTGTTTATATATATATATATATATATATATATATATATATATATATATATATATATATATATATATATATATATATAAATCATATCTGTTTTAAGTTTCACATATTGATCCTATCCTTTTAATAGTTTGCTATTATTTGTTAAAATGTCATGGTTTGATCAGTTTCATTTAGGAACAATATCACTTTTGTTGAAATGTATGCGCATGAGTAAGGTGTCAAATACATTCATCATTCATTTGCATGATAAATAAACATTTCTTTCACGTAGTTGTGTTAGGTATTTTCGCTAAATCCAATCCCTGTTTCATTCTGTTACATCGATTACAATAAATATTTAGTAAACAAAGCTAAAACATTACACCATGTAGTACAAATTAGTGGCAGCAATCTTTGACAATTAAATATCATTCATATAAAATGCTGGTAGTTGCTGTATATGTGTAAAGAGCGAAATCAAAACAATAGAAAGTATTAACGATATTTCCAAAGAATTGGGAAAAGAATAAAACTGTTAAGAAACCTTGTCAAACAGCAAGAGTTTCGAGAAATACTTTTTAAAAGATCATGAAAGAATACGTAATCAAATTCCCACTTCGAATTTCAAAGAACAAAAAGGTTATAAGATAAATAGGCACCAAAAGTCGACTGCATACAATCTGCTGGGCAAAAAATTGAAATCCAGCTTTTTTAGGGAAACAAAGAGATAAAATATAAACAGTTAAAAGAGGAGATGCGTACACAAAAAACAAACCTGCAAATGAAAAATAAAAAGGTGGAGGGCCTTTCATTAATAGTGGGTACGATGAAGTAGATAGTTCTGTGAACACAGAAGCTATACCTAATAAGTTGCAAAACCCAAATGTAAACAATGTTGCAGATCAAGAAAATCGGTTCGTTCTACCCAGTGTTTGATAAAATTGAACACGGGTTATCCACAACCTTTTATGATGAAAATGAATATTTTCAAAAATTGAATAGTGGCTTCAAATCTATGAAGCAAAACTCGTACTTCAAAAAACCAAAACTACTTGAAATTGAAAGGGAAACAGAACAATAATTTAAAAAATTTATATTTTGTAAATGAATGGTCGAGCCAATACAACGCAGCATCGCTGATTATGTCTACAAGAGAATCACTGATCGTCTTTAAAGAAGAATCGCAGGGTGTCTCTGAAGAATTGCGTAGCGTCTGCGGAGCAGAAAAGCGAAGAACTAAATGGCTTAGAAGATAACAATAAACAAGTCTTTATTTTACCAAATAATCAAGGAGAGGACTAAAAAGGATCTAGATAGATGCATAAATACTTCTCCTAGAACATAAGTCAAAATTGTAATACATTGGCATATAAATTAGTGCTCACCAAGTATGGATTCGACATTTTACTTAGCGAATTGCCAACAGTCTATGAAAATAAATTTTCTAGAGACAATCCTCTTAAGACGTCCAAAAAATTATATTTCAGACAGATATAAAAATAACGTATACAACGTACTAACATAATTAGAATAAAACAAGAATTACTCAAAAATGTTTGTACAATGTATGCTTTGTAATTATTTTGTATTGTTCGATACGAATTTTGTAAAACTTGGTGATAGCTCTCATTGTATCCTGAGTAATAAATACCTTTGAATGATTCACGTGACATGTTTGTTTTAATGACACATTAGTTGTTATTGCACAACTTTATACAACAATTGTACTATTTTTGTTTTTTAAAAAAATAGAATTCTCACATTTGTATAAAGAGTAATTGAAACTGTTTTATTTCAAAATGTTCCTGAAAAAAACATTTTGAACTGTACATTTTTATTAATAAAATGTGTGTATTTAATCATTCCAGTTTTATCCTGTTGTTCTAAGAACGCCTATCAGTCCGATTGTTATTCCTTAAGCACATAGTTTTCTCTCTGTAAAATGAATTATGAATCAATTCGGTTTTAATAAGTTAAATTATGTTTAAATTTATTAATAGCCCAGAAAAGCTCTTGTAATATATATTAAGATAAGGTATGTCTTATAATTAGCGATGCACAGTATAGATTTGACAGGTTCATTATAACATTATATATTTATGCAAACGTTTCTTTGTGTCTTACTTCAGCACACGCGAAAATTTAATTGGACAATTATCTTGTTGTCTAGCTTAATAGGTAAAGGTAATAACATTCTGGTAGAAGATGGCCAACGGCAAAGACCTTTGTTTGTCAACCCCGTAGTACTTAAAACAAGAATGGGGTGTAATAATGTTTAATAATTACACCTATTGTCCCATCAGCGCTGCTTTGTACAAACAATTATTTGTCACCTTATGTACACATTTGACGATTCGGTATATGTTCATACCTGTGCAGATTTACCCCCGTGATTAAATGATCACTGTACTTCATGACATGTTTTAAAGATTGTTTGCCATGGGTAAAGAAGTGATGCAAACAGTTCACTCTCTTTGAGGATCATAGCTTAGCATTGTAAATATCGAATCCCTTTTGCTGGCTTGAATGCTACGTACAAGGAAAACAGTTGGAGGAAACCTTATCTCTAGGCATAGCAATATTTCACGTGAGTGCCAGGTTGCCTGATAAAACGATCTAAGTATCCTAAGTCTATATCTGATAATGCAACAATGTGTAGTCAGTTTTGGAAATACTGAACTAGGTACATAGAAATATACCAGTAAAAAAATTAATGATTTAAGAATATTTATTTACAACGAAAAGACAATTTATCAGAGTACTGAAAATTTGTGCTCACTCGAGACTTTCAAATAATAATTAGTATGGACAGTCAACACAAGGTTACATAAATGAAAAATGCTAGTAATTTAAAAGGAGACACTGAGCTATCGTGCTTCAAATTTAAATATTAAAGAAAAATATGCCAAAATTAAATAAAAGTAGTCTTTAAAAATAAAATATCGATTTATTTGTAAAGATGTATTATAACTAGCTCAAACATATCGAAGAAGCTTCACTCTCTGATGATGATGGCAACCGAGTCTTTGTGTTTGGGCCTCACATTTGTAACCCATTGTATGACATGACCCTCCCCTTTGAGAGCTTTCTTGTAAGATGAATCGAACTCCCGAGCAATCCACGCTGAAGCAGATGAAACCATAATTGGTAGTTATGCTTCAGTGTTGCTGGTAGTTATGCTTCAGTGCTGCTGGTAGTTATGCTTCAGTGTGCTGATAGTTATGCTTCAGTGTTGCTGCACATAAAGACAAAAAGGAAATTGATTAAATATGTCCAACCATTTTGTCATCTCTTCTTGGTAACACTACATTAATAGGGCAAATCAGCTGTTATTGCACCTTAGTGTTGTCCCTAAGAAAATCATAGGATTTTCCTGTAGCTTTGCTAATCAGTGAAGAATGTCATTTGCAATAAACAGAAAGCAGAGCTTTAAAGTTAAAGCAGAAGATAAAATGTTGATTGAGTTCAGCATCTTCGCTTTTGCTTAGGTTGACACATCAAACAGGTGTTGTTCGGCCGGTTCTGGGAAGGTCGCTTGTACTAACGTTTCCGGTCATTAAATTTAAATAGAACTATTTTTAGTAATTGCAACATAACCTATTCTGATTATTGTATATATTGTGTCCGGGTCAGTGCCTAATATACGTAGGATAGTTTTGGGTGTGTCTGAACTTACAACTAAAACAATGGATTTCATTAAAAGTGTTTGAAAAAAAAAATGAAATATATAACGAACTTAAATTAGTGCAATAATACCTTCACAACTAAATTATTTAATTAAATGCGAGTATTTCGATACAAGTTATCGGCAGGCATATATACTGGCAAAGAACAAATGCCAGCCTGTGTACAGTACACTAGAGGTAGTCACAGTGTCACATACTGACTGCTGACACGTTATTGTGCCTATCTCAGCCTCACCTGGCGCTAAAGAGAAAACAGGTAACTTGGCCCTGCAGAGATGCTGATTTGCAGCTCATGGTTTCATACCTTATATAAGAAAGTAAAAGTACTTTACTAATTATGACAAGGATTAGACCCCAACTCGTGACTTTGATAATATTGATTTACCGACATTTAAAACCTGAAAACATGTTGCGCCTGAAAAAAATACCAAATATGCAGATCAAGTAGACCTCCAGCTATTGTCTGGAAACTAATGCAGATTTAAAAGAAGTATACGGTAGCATCTACAAAGTAAATGACCCGTTAGTAAATTTATTATATAACTTTTCTGGTCACGGATGAACAGATACATTAATTGCATAACTTTTCTTTTCAATATAAGTAATCAAAAATATAAAGTCTCATTTAAAAGTAATATGTATTCAGCTTACACATGATAATAAAAGATTAGGTTCATGCATATGTCTTCTGTGAGATATCGCATACTTAATATACTGATCTTGAATATTATTTATAGTAACAAGTTAGCTTCTAATATTACTAGATGCAGAAAAAGAGGATTCAATATGTCTGGAAAATAATAACTTTTGTTATGGAAATTTCAACTGTATGAATATTAAAGGGAAACAAAGTAAGTCATAACAGCAATTGTGTATAAATTATATGTTATACTCAAATACACCGATAAGAGATGTTTTCTGCAGGACAAGTCATTTTTCAAAAGTCACTGGTCTGGGTAAAGTGGATATCTACTCAGCCCTGGCAACTCTTGAGCATTGCATAATTATCAAGTTGGACACAAAATTTATTGGTAATATGGAAGAAATATGTAAATCAAAATTCAATAAGGGATCAGATTACATAACTTGCTTTCTCATTTCAAATGCTAAAAGCACATAGTTTGCTAAATTGCAAAGAATTTTTCTTACGAGTACAATTCGTGAGCTGTACGCATTTTATCAGAGGTGGATGTTTCCAGTAATATCTGTCAATAAGGGATTTTTCAAGAAATGATACTTACAACAAACCAATAAAAAGTGATACTCATCCTCAACCTGATTTGGACCAAACACTGAACATATTCTAAAGTTTTTAACTATCCGAGCACTGCAAATTGTACTGGTCAAAACCCTCAGTGCGTGAGCTGGGACCTTTAGTTTTTGTCAGTGCTGTTCTATGCTCAACATTCATCAAAGGCCCAAGGTATTCTTCATATCCCAAAATTTATGCTAATAGATTTATTCAACAAAAGTTGAAATTTAATATAGTACACATTACATTGTAAATCCAATCATATATATATGATATATCTTAAAGCTGATACTATATATGTACTTAAGATATTATATCCCAGTAGAGTTATGCGTGGAGAAGGTATTAAAGGAAATGTGTGAAGATAATGTTGTAGCGGGATACTGAACAAGGGATATAATAATAATAAAATAATAATAATAATAATAATAATAACACATGTAAAGAGTTAAGGAATATTTACTGGGTAAATACTGTCAGAAGAATTGCGTACTGGTGATAAACTGATGCCAGACTGGAATTTTGAAAAGAATGCGTTGGGAAGGTTAGCTATGTTCATGTAGGCCAAATTCTCCATGAGGTTTCAGTTGCAGTATCTAATATTGTTCCTTGTGTGTGCGTTTTCTGTCGATACACCCAGGATTAGACTCAATCGGGAACAACTCGAGGGACTCTACTGAATGTTCAGTCGAGTTGTAGTTGTTGGCAAATTTCGCGATGATTATGTTGCGAATGTGGCTCTTGTGCGCATGTCCTGGGGAAGATGTTTTTGTTGTGTGCTTGAATTTGCAGTTGGTAGGGAGCAGATACTGGTGAGAGTCGGCTGGTTTGCAATACAGGTCAGTTTATATTTTCCCCTCCAGAGGGGTAGATTGAGTATCCAAAATGACGTTGAACTGTTTAATGACTCCAACATAAATTTAATCGTTGGATGGAAGTTACTGACGAATTAAAAAAAATATTCTGAAACTGTTGCCTGTTTCGATCGTTTATGATTCTATGTCGTTAATGAATAAGCACTAACTTAGAGGTCTGTGATGAGCCTCTTCGGGAAGCTTTTGCCCTAGTCTACCCGTAAAATATTAGCATACGAAGGTGCAATTTTAATGCCCATTGTAGTTCCATTAATTTCTAGAAAGTGTTGTTGTTAAGACCATAGGTTAAAAGCTGACCAAATAGTCCATAGGAGAAGGATCAGGTTGACGATCCCGTGCTTCTTGGCAAGCTGTGATACCTTCCTCGGTTGGGATGTTGGTGTGGAAGGAAGACACATCCATAATGACGAGGAAAGTTTTGTCTAGAAGGTAAGCTTTGGTGTTTTATTAAGGTTGTCAGTAGTATTTTGGATGCATACAGGCAGTTTTTCCACGAAAGGCCAAAAGAGATAATCAACGAATTCAGAACATTTTTCAGTGATATTATTGTTTCTTGAAATAATTTACCCCCCCCCCCCCCCGTTCCTTTCTTTGAATATGTTAGAGAGCAAATAAAAACTCTCTGCTTTAGGGTCAACCGATAGATGGTAAGTCAGAGTTTTGTCATCAATATGTCCTGCGCTGGGCGTGTCTTTTAATGACTGAAACACAATTTCAGCTTGTTCAGGTGTTGGGTCCTGACTGAGTGTATTATAATAGCTCTCGTTGCCTGTTCGCCTCAGCGTTGTAGTCAGACGTATTCATGACATCGACGAGATAGCCCTTGTCTGCTGGCTTGATGCAATATCTTCCCTCAAGCTCAGTGTTTTTCCGAGACTGTCTTTCTTGTTTGGTCAAATTGTCCTTTTTGGTGTGGCTTTGTTTATTGGAATTATTGCCATTTTCTACCGCGGACAAGAATGCCTCTAGGGCTGGAACGTTACTAGGGAGTGGAATATAATCGCTTTTTGGGGTGGAATCTATGAGGCTCATTGTTACTGGCATTGGAGTCTCCAGCATAGACACTAAGCTTTTCTTTGTGTCTCATTCTCCGTGCAAAACTCTCGAAGTCATCTTTCAATTCTAGTACATTCTATGTTTTGGGCCCGGGACAATACATACATACATACATACATACATACATACATACATACATACATACATACATACATACATACATACATACATACATACATACATACATACATACATACATACATACATACATATATACATACATACATAATACATACATACATACATACATACATACATACATACATACATACATACATACATACATACATACATACATACATACCTTGTTAGGATTATGCATGAAGATTTTAACATCTACTAAATATTAAATCAGAGTATTTCCTTACATCGGAAATCATATACATATCTAGACAGCGTCTTTCAGCAATGATAGCCAATTAGAGATATTATTTTCTTCCTGTTTATCCAATGCAATATGCGATAAAATAATATTAAATTATCACTACTCCTTATTTTGAACCAATATTTTACAATATTGCAAAGTCTTTTTATTGTGTTAGTCATGCGATCAGGTTTTCTATAATAGAAACATTTGATGTGGAATTATTTTGCATTGAAGCATATTTTATAAATTTGAAATGCACGCGCTAAAATGGCATTTATATATAAAATACCCCAAAGTTCAGAGGCATATGAAAGAATATCAGTAATGTATGCATCAGCTAATTCTAAATATTATCTTGTTTTCAGTGAAATCAAAATGTTAGGTGTCATTATTCCTTTGTATACCATTGTCTGTTGATCTTTTGAAAACTTATCATTACTAAAAAATCAAGACCAAGATAATTAAATATTTTAACAATTGCTACTACCTTTCCACCAAAATATCATTTCTCAGCATTCAAAATAAGCCTTCGTCTTTCTGAAAACAGCACAAATGATAGTTTTATCTACATTTGCTGTAAGTCTTCAGAAGTTGTAATCCTCGGGCAGTTAAAGAGAATAATATGATAACATTCGCGACAAGATTAAGAAAATAAAAGATCTATTTAAATGTTAACCTAAGATCATCACTAGCCTGTAATGGCATCTCAATATCTTTTAAAACTAAAGAAAAATACATAGATGTTCGTACGTTACCTTGCCTAACACCCATGTTAAATTATTTAAAATATCAGAAAACATTAACATTATACATTGAACGTAAAAAAGTGAACATTTTGCAATTAATACTTTGAAAAATATTTACACAGAGTCCATTTATGAACACATTATCTGACACCTTTCTTAAAATGCACAAATATGGAATACACGCATGTATTCTCATTTCAGTGCTTATTTACAAGGCTGTATAACTATATAAAAAGAAACTTTCATCAACATTTTCTACTCCATTTTGAATCCAAAATAAGCGTCCGTTATCTGATTTTATTTTCCAGTCCAGACGCATAATCCGTGATTAAGAATAGTGGTAAATAATTTTGACAAGCAATTTATGAGTGTAATTTCTCTGTTATGTTTGGCTGAATCAATAGTTTTTATTTAAGATAAAAAAATGTTTTTTAACTCCTTCTTCCCAAGCGTTTGGAAATCATCCAATATTACAAATAACATTAAATAGCTTGCAAGAAAGGGTATAAGTAATTCTTTCCATATATAAAGTATTCATTTCAGAGTAAATCATTGCCTTGTTATTAGATTCTTTTTACATGTTGAATGGCCATAATTTTGCGTAATAAGTAAGTCTAATTCACTATGACAGTGGTGTCAATTGTCAACTTCTGTATCACTTGCGTCACTATTCTTGAAGTGTACATTTTTAAATCATCGTAACATTTCAATAATCAAATTGTATTTCACATAACTTGATTATTTGGGTTTCTTTAATAATTTCCACAGTTTTGTAGAATCATTGTATTTCATTTACAATAACTTTGTGGACATTTTCATTTTCATTTTGTTTTCAAATTTCATTTATCCTGATACCTGGCTTTATATAGACGTTTCAGCTCAAACATAATTGCCACGGCAGCTGTCTCCCTCATAGATTTTTTATTAATTGTTTACTTGTCTTGACATTTGTATTTTAATCAGTGCAGCCTTGTGAATACTCTGGTTTGCTTTCTATTTTTAACATAGTCAGTAAAATAAGAATCACACCTCTAACTACTGTTTTCAGAAACAAAAAAACCCCTTTTTTATTCAGCATAGCAGTAAACGTTGAACCTACAGCGTTAACACTTTTAGTATCATCATTAATATTTGAAAGACAATTTATCAACAAATTGTCCCTTTCTTTAAGTTTTTATAGAAAAAAATAATCATATGTGTGGTCCCACGTGTTTGTACTTTCCTGGATAGATCCAACTGTACACATATTATTTGAAAAATAAAATACATACTATTATAAACATATAAATCAAGGAATGACCCTACAACATAATGATTTGAAAGAAATAACACTGCAACATCATGATTTGAAAGAGATAACCCTATAAGATAATAATTTGAAAGGAATAACCCTACAACATAATGATTTGAAAGAGATAACCCTACAACATCATGATTTGAAAGAGATACCCTATAACATAATAATTTGAAAGAGATAACCCTATAACATAATGATTTGAAAGGAATAACCCTACAACATAATGATTTGAAAGAGATAACCCTACAACATAATGATTTGAAAGAGATAACCCTATAACATAATGATTTGAAAGGAATAACCCTATAACATAATGATTTGAAAGAGATAACCCTACAACATAATGATTTGAAATAGATAACCCTATAACATAATGATTTGAAAGGAATAACCTTATAACATAATGATTTGAAAGAGATAACTCTACAACATAATGATTTGAAAGAGAACTCATTACATTTTGTATTTCTACAAGATGTTTCAATAAATTATTCGATTGTGGATTACATTCAAGAGCACCATTTTACTATGATATTTTGTAGTATGCAGATGTTTTTTAATCTAATGATTATAAGTATTATAAATTGCTACATATTTTCATCACAATCAACATTCTCATCGTCATCAGCCAGTGGTGTACCGGTGTTTTACTGGTATGAGCAAAACCCCGGGCCTGTCTAGGCAGACCGCCGCATCTGTGGGCCGGTGGGCCGTCAAAAAAATCCGTTTTTACCGCTGTTTTACTGGTGTGAGCAAAACCCCGGGCCTGTCCCGGCAGATAAGTCCAGGGCCGAGTTGCTTACCCAGTACACTCCTGTCATCAGCAGTGTCATTATCGTCACCATCATCAACAATGAACACGACGACGACATAAACTATGATAACGACACAATTGGCTAAAATAACATTGAGAAGGATATTATAAAAGGAGAGGGGAACGGGATTACAAAATCATTCAATTTTTTTATTTATCTTTTTAAGTCATCAATACTGTCACATAATAAACAAAAGTATTTAGATTTTGGTACTACAGTACAAGTGAAGTAATATGTAAAGTGAATGTTGGAAATTTCATATGACACATTCAATTCAACATTGACACGTTCAAATTTAATATGACACATTCAATTTAACGTTAACAATTTCAAATGTAATATGACACATTCACTTCAACGTTGACACCTTCAAATTGTATATGACACATTCACTTCAACGTTGACACCTTCAAATTTAATATAATACATTCAATTAAACGTTATTCTATGAAAACAAGCCTGTGAGTGGTATATACATGAATGGGCGACTGAAAGTGGAGCAAAAATGTGTGCGCATGCTCGTGATCATTATCTACTCTCATTCAAGTTTCAAATTTTACCACTGAAATTAAATAACATAACCAAGGAGCAGAACTTTTTGTAACAGGATGAAGCCGGATGGGATTGAATCTAGTGAAAACATTTAGCACAATCAAGTGAATGAGATATTTATTTATAATACAAATTAATGATGGATGAATCTAACACCCTACTCATGCGCACAAAGTTCAACAACGAATGATATCGTTCCTAAATGGAAACGATCAAACCATGGAATTTCAACAAATAATCAGAAATTATCTCCTATGTCTACGGATATGATCAATGTATGGACCTAATCAACAGATATGGCTGATAAATGGATCTATCAACATATATGATCAATTTATGGAATATATATATATATATTCCATCACGAGATTCCGACTCCACGTACAGCTCCCGAGAAATGGTGAAGGAACGACCTCGTGTAGTCCGCTACTCCCACCCTGCCTAAGAATCCCTCAAGAACTTCCCTATCCCGCAGACCCGTTGGTCCAAAACATTTGGCCCCTCAGACTGAATAATACAGTATCGTCTCTGGAACCAACTTTACCAATGACTGTAGTATCCGGGTTACAGAACTGCACACAGTTCGACGATTCCCGTAACAGTTCTACTGCTGAAGAGTGCTTCCTTAACGTTCACTGCTTCCTGACAAGACTCATCTGTATTGTGACGATAGAGAGATAATTTGGGCTACAAGTACCATGATTGTGGTCACATCCACAGCTAGAAAACTCGAGATAAAACGGGTTTCACACTGCTGGTGCAACGTACAACTTTGAATCTCGTAGAAAACCAGCGGGGGGTCTCTTTTCTACGGAGAATAATGCCCGGGGTCACTTTGCTAATACTAAGGGGGTTAGTATTCTGCGGTGGAAAACTGACCCTTTCGCTACTGAACCATAATACCCCGAATCCCTTCATGGTGAAAAATGACTCACTTAGAAAACTAACCCCTCTTAAAATGATAACTAAATATGCTATACAGTGGCAAGATTTTGCCCATTCTTTGGATGATATCATCAATTGTGACCAATTTAAGATAAATTCCATTCATATCAATTGTAGATTTCTTCGTTGTATTTACAGCCCACGTCGTTTGTTAAGAGATTTCGAGTGACATTTTATACGGATGTTGTAGGGGTTATAAATGGTAATAAAACTTGCACATCTAATGTATTCTGAAAAGTATTGCACAATAAGGATATAACTGAGTTATCATGCCTGGACCCCAACAGTAATCAATAGAAAATTCTAATCGAATTCATAAGCACCATTTGACTGTAAAATCTTTCATTTAAGATTATCAAAATGTTTCTTGTTAAAGCAGAAAACCCTAAGACTCTGACATTCCTTGATTTCTGCCTCGCCCCTTGTGAAAATCGTCCATCAGACGCTTGTGAAATTGCCTATTGGAACCGTCCATCAGACGCTTGTGAAATTGCCTATCGGAACCGTCCATCAGACGCTTGTGAAATTGCCTATAGGAACCGTTCATCAGACGCTTGTGAAATTGCCTATAGGAACCGTCCATCAGACGCTTGTGAAATTGCCTGTACTAATGACTGCATGTCGAGGTTTATGTGCATGAAAAATCGTAAGCTGAATTTCAAACTCAGTCTTAAGTTTTGACTTAAGTCTAATATAATACTCATCTTAGCTTTAACTTAATTCCTCTATCCACCCTTCGAAGTCAGCCATGTTGTGCATGATTGAGATTGATATTTGACATTTTAGGTACCCTCTATAGTTCATGATCTAAATCTCAACATTGAGTCTCAAATTTTAGTTTAAGATTGTTCGATAATGCAAAATCAAAATTGGGTTTAAACTTAAAGTCTAATTTTAAAATCAAACTCAGAGTTGAGCTCGCGATTGAGTCTAAGATTTTAACTATTGAATGCCCCACCGGCACAGTAAACAAAGACAGTAGAGTTACAAGTTGTCGCAAATGCAAAATATTTCAAGTTCGTTTCCCCACGAATATTGTTCTTGCACATTTGACGTTTTCAAGTATTTGATGAATAGATCTGGACTCGACCTGTTTTACCATTTCCTCATTTGTTTTCATGAAAGTAACTATTGTGTTCCCGATATTATTGTGGTTAGACTGTACTCCGAATAAAATGTAGCCGAATATCCTAAACAGGCAGTTTCCATCACTTCTCATTGTAACTATTTTTATCGGTTGTGCATGTAATTTTATTTCCCGAAACCTACCCATGATAAGATATTGATTATTCACTGCAGATGCTTTTACATACTGCCACTTTTCACGAACAGGATGAAATCGAATTAAGCTTTTGTGCATCACCATGGTCTGTAATTACGACATCTTCGCCTTGGATCTCTTTTCCGATTCGTTATACTGTCTTTTCTTTAATGGAAGACATTTCTCCGTTTCTTCCTTCAATTGTCTCTTCTTGTCGTATTTCATAGCTGAGGTTTGGTAGCCTTTTGATGGGCCTTTCTTAGTGTTCGTCGTAGCTGGATTTTTGTCAGCTTCACATGGATATTTCCTACTGTTTTTTGTCTATGGAGTTTGGTCAGTTTCTTTCCGCTTGTATAACTTAATCCGATTTCTATGGATTGCTGTTTCCAGTCCATACAGGATGTATGTTTATTTCTTATTTACGGATTTTATTGTGTAAGGGCCATTTCAACAACCATTAAGTTTACCTGCTACTCCCCCGCCCCTACGCTCTTTCTTGTGTTTTTCTCGTGGTATGGACCAAACCCTCGTCCCCAAAGTTGAAATGCACTTCCTTCACCATGTCGTCATAATATTGTTGCTTTTCGGTTTTCTCTTGATAAGCTAAATATTATCAGCTGTCTCCTTTCTATTGCATGACAACTTAATGAATGCGTTACATCTATTCCTCAAGGAGTCATCTGCCGATTAGGTTTCCCTTCTCGAAGAAATATCCAATTCCACAGGCAGTCCAGCGTTTCTGTCATACACTAGGAAAAATGGGGTTTTCTTGGCGGACGCGTGTTCCACCGTTCTGTATGCAAAGCATGTAAGACAATTTCTCATCCCGGTCATTTTGTTTTTCATTTACGTAGTTAGATAACATGCTACACGGTGTGCTGTTATATCTCTCAGTTTGTCCACCTATTTGTGGGTGATAGGGTGATCAATTCCTAGTTTATGGCAAACGTTTTCGTTCAGGTTATTGCAAAACTCTCTACCGTTGTCTGTAATGAGCACTTCAGAGGTACCATGGTTGGACACCAGCCTAATCAAAATATTAATAAAGTTTTCTGCTGTTTTGTAGGCGATTGCTTCAGCTTGCACCCATATTATCAAGTATTTAGTGAAGACCACAATGTTAAGAAATGGAGAATAACAATATCGTACATTCTAGGTTGGCTTCAGTGAATGCCCATGGCGTACAACATGAGATGCATCAAACTGAGAATAATCCGCCTCTTGCTTCACACAGCCTCAGCTCAGGGTAGTACCTTTATATCACGCATCATCTTGTATATTTAATTGGCTTATTATTGTATGGTCCTGTATCTCTCAAAATGTTAGCTCATGAAAAACGACTTATAATATGTCATGCTATTACAGATTTTCTACTGTTAGTATGACAAGCAATAACAATTAAGTTCCTGGTTAAGTTTTTGCCAGGGACGACGCTCTAAATAGAGGAAGGTACAATTACGAATTCGACATGAAGTGTCTGTACCAAGTTTCACATTTAATTGTCGTAAGAAGCACGTTCCCTTATCAAGGGGAAATTCAGCCGAAATCCGGGTTTGTACACCCACTTTAAAATTAACCCTCCCACTTTGAAAGTGCTTCCTATGGCCATGCTAAGTATAACACTTAACACGAATGTCGCCCTAAAACATTTAAAATAAAAGTTGACATTCAGCAAAGTTAAATCGTTTAGTTTCCAGAAAATCGATTCCACAGTGTATATGGGCCAGGCAGTATCGGTGCTATTTTAATCTGATGGATAGATGAATTCATAGTTCATATTAAGTCATTTTCATAACAAAGTTATTTCCATTATGTGATTTAGATGGGAATAAGAATAATTCAACAAAAGAAATACTATTTTTCGTCGTTCTAGTGGTCCCACCAGATCCATGCTATTTGACGAAATGCTGTTGATGCAATTGCCATTGGGCGCTATGGTTGTTTAGCCCTCTTTAACGGTCCTTTCGTTGACACTGGTCACACTCTTCTACATACGTTTTAACGTCATCGTAGGATTTCATCCATTAGTATCTGTCTCTTATCTTCTTCCATCTAAAAAAATGCGTAAATCCGGTTATTTTAATAAAAATAAGTCATGAATGGCGATCCTCATAACAGACATAGTCGCGGATCCAAATGGAATTTGGGGTTTGTGTGGGAATCCCCTTTAGTCCGGTGACATATTTGGTATCCTTAAAGAATGCCTCTAAATCTATTCACTATGCTCTAGCGTCTTGGTTATCCCCCGACGCCCTGTGGACTTGAACATTGTTTCCATTTACTTTTATATTTTGCAGTTTTACGAAAAATATTGCATAAAGTTCTCCCTGTTTAGGGCATAGAATTCTTCTTTTTTTTCCAAAGTTGCTGGATTTCGCAAAAGTATTTCACTCCTAGATAGTGTTAAGTACTTTCAAAGCAGATTAGGTTGCATTTAAAAGTTTCGCACTGGAAGTTTTTTCTGTCTGTGTGTCTGTATGTTTGTCTAATCTATCTATCTATCTATCTATTTATCTATATCTATATATCTATCTTTCTTCCTTCTTTCTTATTTATCGTTTTTCATTGTGATTTAGTTTTTTTAAAAGATCGAAACAGACGAGATACGAAATATGGAAATTAAAAGTTGTTTTTAATAAGTTTATAACTGACGATTAAAGGTCACATCACGTAGCTTCATTCTGTGGGAAAAGGGGTTAAAAAGAAATGGGTGTTCCGTTTCGATCAAGCAGAAAAAAAAAGATATTAAAATTTTAAAAAATAAGAGACTTTCCATATATATAGTTACATTTACAAGGTTTCTGTTAATTGCATTGAAATTTTAAGAACATATCGGTGAAACAAATGTATAAATTTCATGACAAAACAATGAAATTTATGGGTTTTTTGGGGGTTTTTTTTTTGTTTTTTGGGGGGTTTTTTTTAAGATATTATGAGTAAGCCACATTGACGATTGTCGTTAGCTGAAGTTTCTATAAAGATGATCATCTTTACTAATATTAATTTTAAGGCTCTAAAATTTTAATTTAATGGTAAAGAACACATTCATGTCAATTGTAAAAGCAAGGGCAGATACAGAACATTTTGAATGGTGGATGCCAAGGGTGTCAAAGAGGTGGAATCCATGGTTTGAAAGTGACAGGTCCCATCAACGTGGTAAAGGATGATAGAGTTTTGATTTGATAGGAATAATTCAGTACGGTTATTCAAATGTCGCCCTAGGGACAAAAGACCCCAGAAGCTGGAAAATTTCGAACAGCTGTACAGCTGTTTTACTCCTTTAAAAATGTATGCTCCCAGACAAAAGGGGTATGTGCTTTCCACTCGTTCACTCCCATCTTATACTGGTATGATGTCCATAGGTCACGTGCAGGCCCGTAAAAAATAATTTCGAAGGGGAAGGGTGTTGCTACCTTGTTAAAAAGAGAGAACGACGGCGTAGCTAAACCCAAATTTTGCTACATGCTCGCCACCCCACCCCCCACCCAAAAAAAATATGGACTAAATGTCTAAATGTTAGAAATTTCCGATAAGTGTGAAACGTCTTCCCCCCCCCCCCCAGCACCTCCCCCTTTCTATGATAGTTCCAAGTTTGAAAAAAAAATGCAGAGAGCAACTGATAGATAAAATCCTATTGTTTTTGCATCAAATTTTATAAAAGTCGAAATAAAGTGCACAACCGCAAGACGCAGTGGCTTTATTTCCATGTTTATCTAAATTGATGCAGTCTAAGCTTGGTTTCGTTCTTGACTTGAGCTCGAATGCATATAATCAATCCACTAGCAGCAAGTGATGTCCAAGAAGTATTACTCATTAAGTTAAGATTAAAATGGAGGTGCACCTAATTTACCATGGTAACAAGCTTGCAGATTCTGAATCCTTCCTCCGCCCTTGCTATATTCTACTACTCGCACCCCGCTCTCTATCATGTTGCGTACTAACGGGGGAGCGGACGAGTCGGTTGCCCCGAGCGCCAGAGGTCTTAAGGCGACAAAACAGCTGATACAAATTCGGGCCAGCATCGTCGCCCCGGGCTCCAGTTACCCTTAGTACGCCACTGTCTCTATTGGCATGTTTAAATAATACAACTACTTTCTTTAAATCTATGAAAATGTTTAGCACTTTTTTAAAAAGACCTTAGGATGCAATTTTAAGGCTATAAATGGCGGCCAGTATATCTGGTGGAGGAAGAACCCGGGAAAACCCTGGGAAGAACCACCTATCCACGGGAAGCTACTGGCAAGCTTTCTAACATACCCACGTTGGCCGAGCCCGAGACTCGAACGCACGCGGACTGAGGTGAGATGTCAGTGATCAGTAAAGGCGAGCGCCTTAGACCACTCGGCCACCCGGGGTCCCCTGTAATTGCAATTTTAAAAGAGAGACTTACTGAAATATGTGTGTATGTGTGTGTGTGTGTGTGTGTGTGTGTGTGTGTGTGTGTGTGTGTGCGTGTGTGAATCAATCCAAATGTGTGTAAAACAATCCAGATTATACCCGAATTTTACCTCAAAATAGGTAAAATTTTACAAAATCGAAAAGTCGAATTACACTTCTTTCACCAAACTCCCCCCCCCCCAAAAAAAAAAAAAAAAAAAAACAACAACTTTTTAGCGTCATGTCGTAGACTTTATTGCGTTCCAGATTAAGGTTTGTATACTATAATATGTGCGACTAGACGCGGGATTCAAACACAGTAATTCAAAAATAAAAGAAAAACCGAGAAAATCTGTAGACCACCTCGAATACATAAAACTCCGTACATTTATTCAAATGCGTAATTTGTTTTGTAAAAATATGACATTACATGGCCGAAGGAAACAATTTCAACACAAAAAAGGAATTAAATAAAATTAAATTTCGATGGAAGTTCTCTTAAAATAGGATAATATCTAAATAAATTCCAAAAAGCTTTCCCTCCGCTGCCTCTTCTTTTTACACGTGTACAGAAAGGCATCCTAAAGAATGTTTGATCAAAATTTATGAGAACAGGGGGGTATCCCTTCAAACTGCTATCAGATGCTGTAAAAAGTGCTTCCCAAGTCACTTATACAGCCAACATGTTTGTAATGTACTTACGTTCTGTTTGATTCCTAGATATCCTCCAAACTCATCACAATCAACATTCTTCATGATCTTCTCAGCTTCCGTCGCTTTTACAACTGGCGGATATAGAGATTTATCCTGAAAAAGAGAACATCATTCTGAACATAAAATCTGCTTCATTTTCGTCTGAAATTTCTCTTCTTGTCTTTTGATTTGTGCATTGCGTTAGGATATTTCTTATTAAGGATAAAGTTCCGTATGTCATTGAACTCTGTGGAATCCATCTTTTACTTTCAAAACAGTGCGGCAGTTCAATGAGTTCCGCAGTTTTTATACCTAAATCCAATCGGATCATCGCCGGAGTCTTTCCGTCGCCTGCTCGTTTCTTCCGGAAAGGTACGAGTGATGATCCGATTCAGTCGGAACGTCCTTCGCGTCTTTCCGTCGCGTACTTTGGAAAATTACGAGTGGCGTTCCGATTGGTTCCGATTGACCTAAGCCAACCATTTGATGTTAAAGACAGTGGGGTACGGAGGTAGATTAAAGTTGTCTAAATGTAAGAACTTTTTACCCTCTGTGTAACTTATAGTACGTTGTAGCCTTTGCTCTTTCGTTTGAAGAAACAAAAACAACAACTAAAAAAAAAGTTCGGGACATCTAAACTCCACCAAGAAAATTATGTATACCGATACAAGCATTGCCAATTTCTCATCATCATCATAGCCATAGGAAGCGGCGTGGAGGGGAGTGTTAGCGTCCCCCACTCTTTGTGGCATTGGGTTTTAAATGAATACCATTATTTAATGGGGTGGGGGGTGGGTATTCCGCTAAATTCTGGGTTTAGACCCATCCCTTTTCGAAATTGTTTTATAGGGATATTGCTTATCTCAAGATTTTTAAACAACTAATAATTTCAAAAAATTTTCATTTTCATTTGCCGAAGTTCAAATGTTTTCATGGAATACTACTGTGGTGAACAATTTAGGTCACTTATCTGTCACAATGATGATAGAGCCGAGTTAAAATCCATTTTTTTACCTGGCCGGAGGGGGGGGGGAGGGGGGCAAGGGAATTCGAACGGTAGCCTGATATTGCCCTGATGCTGACAAGGCAAATTGTTTCTTTGATATGCTTCTACCATCTTTTGAAAGTGGGTATATTTTTAGGTAGTATATAGTTAGGTACTTTTTGTGAGTGGTTGACAATTGTTTAAAGAGAAACTAAATTAAAAATATGTTTCCAATAAAACGGACTAAATTCTAATAATTTTCCGAAAAAAAGGAGGGTGCTGCATGCAGCTTGATTAACTGAAATCTTTTGTTCAATTATATTATAAAAAAAAACAGTGATCAGTTGCAAAGTCAAAATACATTTCCAGTTACAAATATTAAATCTGTGAACGATTATTTTTAGTCATTGTTTGTTACTACCGACAGACGGATACTGTTCAAATAGTTAAAGGGTTTAGGTGTTGCTTTAAACTATGTTTGAGGCCACCACGAATCGCTTGGGACATTAAAGTTCCCTAGGGGACTATTCCTGATTTTTCTTGTTCATAGTACCTATTCATTTATTGACAATAATAAATATCCATTAGTGTTTATAAATTTTAATTTGTGATATTCAAAAATATTGTTAATATTAATCATTCAGAGCATAATTGCCCGTAAAAAATATATTTTTTATATTAATAGCCTATTAATATCTATTAAAAACAGTTGATAATTAGACATGACTTCTTATAATTAAAGACTATTAATAAATATTGAAATATCATTTAAAATTATCAAAAAATCAGGAATGATCCAAAAGGTGCCCTAAACTGCAACTTTTTAAAGTGGAGGCTGACACGAGAAATGTGTATCAGCAAAGACTATTTATTAACATAGCGGTAGCAGTATCAAGAATACTGGCGATTACATTTGTACAACTAGATGATATATTAAAATCATCATCGTCATCATCTACAAATTGATCAGCAGATTCATCCTTAATAACTTACTTTCAGTTAAAACATCAATAATGGTGGAATTTGATGAGAAAAAAAGCTTTATAAGAAATTCGGTCTAAGTTACATGTGATATGGAGCATTCGTCTCCAATTCGCCAGTAAGTATACCAACCAACGGATACATGTATATTCTGACAACTATATATACTAACAACTTCTGACAACTTCGTTTCATGGACTGATTACGTTCTGTTACTAGTATATACTGGGAATTAATAACATTCACGCTATAAAACCAAGCACTAAATGCAGAAAAATGACCCCAATGGAATCCAAATTCTACGAGTTGGGTCATTTTTCTAGGAGTAGGAGGTCATTATTCTCCGTAGAAAAGTGACCACTGTGCATCTGTGATTCTACATAAATCAGTATTTTTAAATCGTCAAGGTTACAATTAATAACCCATCTACATTGTCATTTACATATAATATATATTTTCGTACATCCAATTCCGTGACACTTCTTTTCCATAACCTTGCCGAAATTTGTAGTTTCATTTAAAGCCATGGAAACTTGAAACATAATAAGATATCACAGAAAAATATATCAGTATTTGTTTTAGAAAATCAAAACGAGATTTAAATATAATTGTTATATGCTAATTGCATGAGAAATAGTCAATAATCTCTAGCTGTTACTTAAGGGTATAGCGGACTACATTTTTAAAAAAAAATGCTGTTTCGAGTTAAAAATTTAACAGAGCGTCATTCATCTGAGTCTTACAAATCATGCTTGCAGGTTTTATTTTGGTCGGTAGGCCTTTTCTTTTCTCACTGAGTACTCGTTTATACAAAAGATCGACAATCAAAATTTGTATTTACTTCTTTTATTATTATTATTATTATTATTATATATATATATATATATATATATATATATATATATATATATATATTGCAACGGAGTTAAATAGTAGAATACATCATCTTTCATCGAATGTAAACGCTGTTCCAATAGTTTTCATGCATAAGAACTGGTAATATAAACAACACGGTAGTTTATTCCAATATCAAATCAATTTGAATTAAAACAACATATTTTATTGTTCCAGAGCTCTACATCGGATTTGCTATTTGATCTTGTTTGATTTCTTCTTCACAATCCTTTGTATAATCATTGGGGAACTACTAATGACAGTAGTCGCGTGACCAAAGAAAATGAAACAGGTCCAGCACTGTCTAGATAAACATATCTGGCATCATATATTTTATTGAATACAAACCTTAGTGACCTTAGCTCGTCCCTTGATGCGGTTGTGCAATTGCATTATTCCCGTTTTGATTGATTAATTGACAATCATCGCTGATTTCAATATTACACATATTGCTGTCTAAAGTGGCTTCATTGAGAATATTATATATTTGTCAAAAGCCTTGTGAAAGTTTACGTAGCGATATTGTAATTCAATCTTGTTATTGTCTTCAGCTTCGAGTTTCGAAGATATTAATCGGAATATACAAATCAACAGACAAAGATGTCGGTTGATTTTTCTGAGGATTGTTAAATAAGCATTGGACGTCAGGTACACTATAAAAAAAGTATTTTTTAACACGGTAAATAAACGTCTGTATAGACTTAATAAGAAAAAATAAAATTTGAAAGCATATTGTCTTGTCCTAAATCATTTACTGCACCATCAAGTGGTATCTGTACCAATAAAATGCGTGTTTTCCTGTCTGCGCACTTCATCCGACATACCTGTACTTCAAATCCCATCGGGACAGAAGTTGAAGTTGAGATCTAATTATTTTCCTAAACAATTATTCAGAACTAAAATACACAGATAATTAAAAGAGCTCTTGAGGGTCTTGATAAAAATAGTATATGTCGATGATTAGGGTCGGTACAAAAACTCATTAGAGATATATTTTTTGTGTGACTTATTATTAAAAAAAAACTACTTTAACTTGGACTTGAAAGTATTTTTTTACTTGTTTGGTAGGAATAACGTCTTGTAAGGGAAAACAAATATAACAAAATTAAAAATGAAACAAATTTGTCTTTCTCGAAATTAGCTGACAGCATATATGACAAGCACATTACTGTCTGCCAATCAGTACCGTCTGTACTCGCGCATAACTCGATACCAACTGCAAACTGCATAGACCCAGATCTGCCGTCGCATAATGCGCCGGCAGATCTGGGTCTATTCAGTTTGCAATGACTAATCAGTAGAACAAACAACATTGACCCTGATCTGCCAGCGCATTCTACGCCGGCAGATCAGGGTCTATGTTGCTTGCATTTGGTGTCGAATTATTCGGGAGTACATTCATTCTTTCTAAGGAAATAATGGATTCTTAACAGAGTCAAAATAAAACAAGCTCAATCACCAACTATGTTTTGTATCTATACTATAATGCAAACACAAATTATTACATTACATTTTAATAATAACCGACTATCTTCTACATTTGAACAGAACTATAGTTGCAATACGAAAGCGGGAAAGAGCAAGGGAATGAAAGCTTAGCAAATGACCAGCAAACCAACGAACGTGACGAATGGCAATCTTATTAAAATATCTTTAAAATCCAAACGTTAAAGAAATGAAATTAAACCCCGATCATACGTAGTGTATACTAGAAAAAAACATACCGTCTATACTCGCGTAAAATCTAATATCAACTGCAAACTGCAAAGACCCAGATCTGCCGTCGCATAATACGCCAGCAGATCTGGGTCTATCCAGTTTGTAAGGACTAATCAGTAGAACAAACAACATATACTCTGATCTGCCGGCGCATTATGCGCCGGCAGATCAGGGTCTATGTTGTTTGCATTTGGATTCGAATTATACGCGAGTACAGACGGTACCCACACAAATATTGAGTTTCTCCTGGGACAGTCTCCTTTTACCTTGTATTGTACATCGTTGCAGTAAGTATCATTTGAATTAAATTATGCTTTAATATACTAAATGACCTTTATGCAAAGCTGACACAGTTCTCACTATGCATGATAACAATATCTCAGTGCAAACCAAATGAGAAATGAGGTTTGCATATTTTAATAAACATGAAGAATTTAGTTTTTTTTTTATCTACGGTCGGTAAATGCATGAGAGCTGTATTATATGTATAAAAATGTTGCCTTGAAATTCACTGAATTGAAAACTTATCAGAATTACTTTGTATTTACATGGGACATTATCTAAATTATTTATATTAAAATGTGTTTTCCCATCCTTGAGGGCCATCTAAGTCCATGATTTAAGCGAATTAAATCGCAAGTCGTTATTGCATTTTTTCAATGAAGTTCAGGTACTTACAAGTTATGCATGAGGTGACGGCGTGGATAGTCAAATTCCTGCACCTTAATTGAATTGATTTTGTCAAAATTGACATAAAGGTAATGACAAGTAGTTCATATATCTCCTTTACCTATTGGAATGTCTGGGCCCATAGACTTTGGTAAGATAAAATCTTGATTATCCTTGGTGTGTGTGTGGGTGTGTGTGTGTGTGTGTGTGTGTGTGTGTGTGTGTGTGTGTGTGTGTGTGTGTGTGTGTGTGTTGGGGGGGGGCGAAGTTGGTTAACGTTCCTCTCCATCTTTACTAAGTACTGTATTTCGAAAGGTATACATACCCCAACCATCTCCACTTTTACACATTAGGCTTAACAGAATGGGTGGAATGTCGGCAATGTATGGCATCCTAATTTCATACAAAAGGCACAGTCAGCAAAAAAGGATAATAATCAAGCATTATGGTAAAACAGAAAGTAATATACTGAGATATAAATCAAGCGATACCGATTGTTTCATTCAGAAGGTGCTGATAACTGTAGAAATTTCTCGAACTTAAGCTTTTGGATAGAAAACGGTATTTTTCACCAGAAGTTATATATACCTGTAAGATAAAACTTTACATATGTTAATGAAGGTAGTTACGTGTGCTTTATTGACAAATCTATGATGTGACTACTTTTGATCAGGCCATACACACGTAAATTATTACCGGCTATACTGGAGTATAATCCTATAACAACTGCAAACTGCATAGACCCAGATCTGCCGGCGCATTATGCACTAAATTTTTGTAATTGTCTTGATATAATCAGCAAAAGATACTTTTGTATTATATATGAACGAAAATGTAGATGGGTTTCGTTACGCATGAATGTATTAGTTTTAACATTGGGGATTTAGAAATACTGATTTATATTCATTCACTGTTACACACATAAAGCGCCGGCAGTGGGGAACAAGTTTTATCTCGAGTTCTCTGACCGCGGATGTGACCACGAATATAGTACTTATAGCCCAAATTCTCTCTGTATCGTCTCATTACAGAAGAATCTTGTCAGCAAACTGTCCACTTTACGGAAGCAATCTTAAGCTGTAGAGGTATGTAAAAATTAAAACTATTCTTTCTTGCTATCTGTTCTATAGGACAAAATTGTTTAATATATTCAATGTTTTGAAATTTATTCTAAATTTTCTAAAAAGTCAGACCTATGTCACTTAACGCCATGATATCAGATAGAATATAGTCTCTCAAAATATATTACCGCATTCTAAAATACTAAACTAACCTTATCTCCTCAGATAAGAGAAAATATATATCTGTCATATACAACCTAATGCTTGCTGACATAGAAATCCTTGCTGGAAAGAAAATTATGGCATTGTTAGTCGGGGATTTATTGAACAATTTTATTCTGGGGGAAGTGTGGATAAACCAGGCTGTTGGGAACATAAAGGTATTATCATCTTTGGTCAAACAACGTCTAGCTGACCCATTTATTCAAAACTGGCAACCTAGAATTAGAGAATCTTCAAGAGCTGGATTATATAGAAATTTCATATCATATTTTGGCTATAAGGAAATTTCAACATAGTAGCAGTGACAAAATTTAGAAAATCCCTTTCACAAATAAGAATGTCTGCCCATACTTTGCATATTGAATCAAGAAGATAGAAGAAACCGCAATCTACCCCACTTGATCAAAGGACTTGCATTTTTTGCAATGTGCTGGAAGATGAGTATCACGTTGTATTAGATGTCAATGTTATTTGCCCCTACGAAAGAAGTATATCAACTATTATTTTTGGAAAGACCCGAGTATGTTGAAATTTATTAAATTACTAAATTCCACGACGTCTGCATAGGTTTGATATCTGGGAAAATATATCCATTGTGCACTAATTGAACGTGATAATATGATGAATGGTAGTAAATATTAAATGCAGATTTGGGCTCATCCATGGTTTGCAGTTGATGACTGCGAAACTTGGCCCAAAGTTTCCTAGTCGCAAAAAGCTTTTAACGACTCCTAAAAATGCTAGTCTCCAAAAGCTTTTAGTGACTCATAATAATGCTGGCCATAAAATGCTTTTGGATTTATGTGACTCCTGAAAATGCTAGTCGCAATTTTTTTTTACGACTACTAAGAATGTTAGTCTTTCCGCGTCTAGCATATTTTGGGGCCGTTTAGGATGAAGTTTACAATTCTTTTCTTTTGAAGGCAAATGCGCAGACAGGCGTAGCATTTGATTTGACAGGCGTAGCGTTTGATTTTACTAAAATGGTGTGGCAGTGCCAGAACAAGTTTGCTTGGTTGAAACTGGGGAGTAAAGAGCTATGCGGGAAGCGAAGCATAAACACGTAGAGCTGGCTTTACGCTGCGTGGAGCAGTTAGGGATGTGCGGTAGCATCAAGCTGAAAATGCGTGTCCAGCGTTAGCGCCGACCACCTAATATGCCATCGCCGTGGGGCAACAGCCAGGCACAGAAACTGAAACGAATAGAAGCCAAGGCTAGGAGACGGTACGACGTCGTTCGTTGTGAGCTGCAGGCGGCAATTTAGAGATACTGCCCGATTTGTGATGGGCTTTAAGATGCGATCAACTGCGCGCTTGAACGAGTCGCTCTGGGGAGGGCAGATAACCGAAAGCGAGTATGATGACATGCTGTACGCAATACTAGCGGCTAGAGCTCGGCAGTCAGCCCAACAACAGCCAGTTTAGGCTCAAGGTGCAGGGTTGTTCCTCCACGGCCCGCCCAGGCCCTCAAGCGTATGGCTGGGCCTCCTGCCTTCCCCGCCTGTGTGAAGCAGAGGGGCAGAGCCGATGCGGTTGTAAAAGACTACCGTGCTCTAGTGCCCAGAGGGTACAGACTCAAAGCTGACGATTTGGCTTTTCTTGATGCAATGGCCATGGCGTGCAGGACGCCCTCGGTAGGGAGCTCGGAAACCTCGGCGGCGTGAAGTTTAGCCTTGTGCTGACGGCCCGGCTGGAAAAAGCTGCACCGAGCCAGCCAGAAGCCGGTGAAGACGCCATTCCGATCACTGCTTATTTCCGGAGTGCCGCTACCGTTCATGGACGAGGTCGTGTTGCTGGTTTCCCAAGAAACGCCGCAATTCAAGAGCGCATCGAAAGTACATGCGTGAGAGTTCCGGCTGGCTCTTCGCGAGATGTGTGGAGCTGGAACTATGCATTTCGCAGTACTGCCCATTTCGAGGGCACGGCAATTTTCCAGCGCCAAGGTCAGTCATCAACGTAAAAATCGCCGGCTCTGCACCTGGCAGACGATAACGCTTGACGAGCTCGTCTTTGCCGCCATTTACTTTCCTGTGAAGGTGAGCGACATAGCCAAGTTAGAGCGCCGCAACACAAACACCGCGGTCAGCGTCTAGGCTGGGAAAACGGCGTCTACCCGCTGCTTGTCAGCATGCAAGTAAGGCAGCACGCCGTGGACCTGCTGCTGCTTGCCGAAGGCGAAAAGCGGTACTACGTTTGGATCAAGGACTTGTGTCAGCTGGTGTACAAGAACAGCGACCACGGAGAAAAGAAGCACGTCTGCCGCTAGTGTATTTAGGTCTCCAGCCAGACCGACCTGCTGGGGGCCCACACGAAAGACTGCTCCGGCATAGGTGAAAAGCCGCAGCGCATATCCCTGCCGGAGACGGGCAAGAACTTTCTTGCCTTCCCGAACTACCACCGCCAGAGGCGCGTCCCATACGTTATCTATGCGGCCTTTGAGAAGCTAAACGTGTCGGTGAAAGGCCCCGCTAGCAACCCTGGCAAAAGTAGAACACAGAAAATCGTCGACCAGACACCTCGTTGTTTATGCTACTTGGTCGTCCGCTGCGACCGGGTAGGCAAGGAACCGGTATTATACCGGGTGAGGAGGCAGTCGCAACCTTCTTCCGGAGCCTCGAGCGCGAGATGGAGGAGATCCGTGAGATGTTGCAGAAACCGGCCGAGATCATTATTGCCAAAACCATCTGCAAAGCTTTCAAGAAATCAAAGGGCTGCCACGTCTGTGGCAAGCCCCTGGAGATGGACCGTCCTGAAACTCAACCGGCCGATCGATACAGGGATGGCGGTCAATGACATGAGAAAGCAGCTGATGTATGACGTTTATTACAACCAGGTAAATGCGTGCTATGGGAACCTGGCGGCCCTCTTGTACACTGACACCGACAGCCTGATGCTGTCCGTCGAAACGGAGAATCAAAACCGGAACATGGACGAGGACTACCCGAAGGGTTACCCCCTGGATGAGCGACGAAAACAAAAAGGTTGTGAGGACGTTTAAGGACGAATGCAACTGCGCCATGATCGCCGAGTTCGTGGGTTTCCGCCCCAAGATGTACTCTATCCTGCGTGCCGACAGCGTGGGGATGAAGAAAGCTAAGAGGGTCGCTCTGGCCGCGCTTAAAGCGAAGCCCCCTCCAGGTCCTCTTCAACTTTGACCTGCTGTATTTCCGGCGTCTGCATGCACGACAAGCTGGAGCGCCGTCAGGGGTGCAGAAGGCGCGATTGCGGCATCGTCACCCTCGACTTCTCGCAGATGCCCTCCCACTTGCTCTACTTCTACTCGTACGGCATCGCGCCGCCGCCCGAACTAGTTTCATATCTTTGCCAGGCCCGTGGGGACCTCTGACCCTCTCACTAACCTACTCCACGATCCCTGTCCGGTTTATGGTCACCAGGCCGTGGAAGACGCTTGAGCGCGAAACAACTACAGTCGCGATGTTGGAAGCGGCGCTGACTTTCGGCAGCCGGTAATTGGAAATAGGCCGGCATTTAGCATGGCGAGCCATGCCTACGGACATCTTTTTGCATTCACAAAGAAACGGCGTTACGCCAGACACCCTGGTCAACCTCTCCCAGTACGCAAACAAAGCCGTGCTCGCAGCTTACAGCAACCGCGTCGGCGACTCAGACCCCGATGACCTGGTTGTGTTTGCCGACGCTGTCGGAAACCTCAAGGGCTCTTGCGTGGATGTCTAAGTGTCGACTAGCAGCCTTGCGATTGTTGTTTTGAGACAGCACGCTGCGCGACAGCTGGAGAGGTTGCCCGAGCAGCCGTTCATAACGTGCCTGACCAGGTCCAGCTACAAAACGATGCCACAAATAGATATGTGGGACGTTCGGGACGCGTTCAAGGTTTCCTAGGCCGGCAACAGCATGTCAGGAAGCTCATATATGGCCTAAGGAAGATTGTGCGCATGGCGATCGCAGTCGATCTTCAAGAAAAGGCCACAAATAATTTCCGTGACGCGCTAAAGATCACCAAGGCAAGCCACAGCATGTTAGGCAACCTGAACATGACCACAAACAAGATCGTGCGCGTGCCGAGCACTGGTGGTCCTCAAGTTGCAGATATATAAGCATATGTCGACGGCCAAGATGCACTCAAGGTGACCAAGGCCGGCGACAGCATGGCAAACAATCTGGACATAGCCGCATATAATATCACGGGCCTTGCAGCCCTGACCAGGGCCAACGACGCAACCAGGAAACAATATTCTGTCGACCAAGGTTTCTAAGGCCGGCGACCGCATGACAGACATCCCGGACATGGCCTCAAATAAGATCGTGGACGTGGCAGACCCCACGGAGCTCAGTGACATGGCCACAAAAGTATACGTTGACGCCGCGGCCGCGGGGTTTGAAAGATATGTCAGCTGCCAAGACGCGTTCAAGGTTTCTAAGGCCGGCGACCGCATGGCGGGCACCCTGTGCATGACCTCAAACAAGGTAGTAAATGTGGCAGAGCCAACCGGGCCCCAAGACGCGGCCAGGAAACAATATGTTGACGACCAAGACGCGTTCACGATTTCCAAAGCCGGCGACAGCGTGACAGGCATCCTTGACATGACCTCAAGCAAGGTAGTAAATGTTGTTGACCCCTTGAGCTCCAAGACGCGACCACAAAAGCATATGTTATTGGGCGCATGGTCAAAAACAATACCGACTTCTGCCGCCACTGCCCAAATGCAATTGTAACTACGGATTCTTTGTTGCAACGAGTTCTGTTGTGGGCGAAAACCACCCACGCAATGTATTTGACAACAACGTTAATACTACATGGATTGCCAACAACGAAAAAAAAAATGCGTGGTTGGAGGTCAGGTTGCCCTGCGAAGCAAACATATGGAAATATGCTTTACTGGTGGGACAGCCACATGGTGCAGGATGAGAGTGCTCCATATATTTTCAGTTGGAAGGACGTCAGTATCACATTATAAATGGAGTGAGAGGAAAAAATCAGCCGCATCACAACCAACAAATCTGTATGAATGTAAAACAACTAATGGCCACCTGGGTTTATACAGGTGTATTATCGACCATTATCCTACTAAGGCCTACAACATTTACCGCTTTTAACAATTCTTGCGCTTCAAACACCCATTCCTGCCGTTTCGCACTTGCAGTTCTAAACATGAAACGAAATCGTCTAAACAAACAAGACCGAGCAGGCAACTTTTACTCCGCAGAGCATGCCAGGAGTCACAATCATGTGCTTAACAACCGACGCCTCGACGGTCGAGGGGACTATGGCTCCAAATGCGTCAGGTTTTTACCGCTGGGCTGCGACGCAGAACGTCGGAGGTTTTGTCCTCAGTAACGAGGACGACTTAATCGCCGTCCTGGGCGCCGGCTTTTACTTTATTAACCTTTATGGGTGTCACGGCGGCGTGCTGTTGGCGGTGCTTTAGGTCCGCGTAAACAGGGTCCTGCGGACACAAAAGGACAGCCGTGGCCAGGCGGCTGACGGCGTCTAATACGAAAACTTCACGACCAGCTTCGCGCCCATATCCGCCGCAGGAGACGCAATCCGGTGCGAGAGCTTCAATGTAGGCCTTAGCCATTTTAACCGTTTTGGCCTCAGCAATTAGAACCTGCGCCAGCTTTCACAGGGTCATGTGGTAGCGACCTGGCAGCACCGACGACGACGTATGGGCGCAGCTAGCAAAGCAAGCGCCTGACATCGACAAGGGGTACAAGGTGCTGGTAAAGGAATACATTCACCAGCTCGGGAACAGCGTGTACCGGTTCAGACTTGGGTGAAACGATGCCGCGATCCAGATAGACATAGAGTGGTGGGTCACTGAGCACTCTAAGCCAACCAGCAGCCAGCGGGGGATAATCGCGCTTTCGCTGCAGCAAAAGGTATCGCCTCCGGTGCTGTTAATGCCATGATCGTCGGAATGTACTGATAATGCAACTTTTAAGTAAAAGATCATATAGATATGCTTCAGTAACCGTTTGGCTAGACGTTGTTGGCTGCTTTGGCTCTGTTTGATATTGAGCACTCAGAAGAAAACACTGTGTAATGGATTGATCTTGGCAGGTTTTTTTATTTGTGTTCATAATGGCGGTAGTATTGTTTCAACCGTTCAAGCAACTAGCCCTTGTTGTTGGCATATATTGGTTCGTTTGTATTCTTTAGTTGAGTATTTGTTTAGGTGAGTCCACGAACTAAAATACCTATCAATACGCAAACTTTGACAGAGGCAAATCCACGAATTTAAGTTCGAACGAAAATGTATTTTTTTTATTTTTTATTTCTGTCACTAAACCACGAAAATCTATATCCAGGAAAATAGATGAAACCACATTATTTCCTCCAAAAAGACATGTTCATTTAATACTGTATAATGTTCTATATTTAATGGTTCCTCATTTTCATCTGTCTCGTCATTATTTTCATCTGTCTCGTCATTATGCTCATCGGATGAGTTTGTATTCCTATAATCATAAAAGATGTTAATTTTAATAGGTATGTTGTCATTTGCTTTACTAAGATTGTTTATTATTGACCAATATTATTTTGGATTTGATGTTTGCAATTTATTTTGTTCGTTTATCTTGGGATTTCTAAGTATGTAATTTTACAAATGTTCCTATTGTTTTCTTGTAATTTCTTCTTGCAGAAATCATATCATTCTTGTACGGTGTTTTTGTCGAAACACAATTGTAAGTGAATTGTGTTAGCTGTATCTTTTTTTCTATCTTCCAAAATATGATTACTTTGTACTTTATTATGAGATATTTGCTATTTTTCCTATTTGTAAATAATAAATTATCACTACCCAAAAATGTGTTTTGCAATTTAGTCAGAAATCTTATTTACATTATGTTTATCAATATCCTCTCTGAAATAATAATAGTTTGTGATTTCATGCTTTAACTGAGTCTCTACCGATGCCCGATATTAAAATATGTTTTTTATCAGTTCTCCACAATCATATTTTGACAGATTTTGTCTCTGGCAAGAACATATTCACCTCAGTATATACCATACAAGATACTGCAATATGAATGTTGGAAATAACTGGAAAAAAATGATCACCAAATTAATATTTTTTACAATAAAAGCCTTCTACATTGGTAACTAAATAGTTGATTATACTTGCAATTTTACTCTTACTTTTGGCTATACTAAATCCGATTCTTAAGCTGGCTATATACACATTAACATGCAACTGATATAGTTATTTGGCCTCCTTTTTATGACAGGTAAGTCTTTTGATTGGGATATCATTATTAATGAGATGCTGTATGCCGTTAAAGTAATCAAAAGGGATTCAATAAAAGTTATCAGTTTTGACAATATTGGTTGATAATATAATAAAATCATCAATATCTGAAGTCCAGCTGTTCCAAACATAAAACAAAAACATAATTTTAGTTCCATGATGTCCAATTAGTAGCTCATCCTCAACTTAATCAAAAGCATCTATTGAAGAGTATTCTGAATCATCAGAAGATATATAAGCAATCCCAAATATGTAATCATCTTCGTTGGAAGCAATTCTTTCGAGACCTTAAACCACAATATATATTAAGAGCTATTTGATAACAATTTGATATATTTACCAATCCTTTTCATCACAAGAAAAGCTATATCACTCCAGGTACTATTTGCATAGTGGCTATATCACTCCAGGTACTATTTGCATAGTATCGAATTTATTTTCAATCCTTTTATTTCGTGATTGTATAAACCAGTTATATCCAATTCTGACAGTTTGGTTTCAGCAAAAGATTATAATATAAACGTTTGCTTAAGAAATTATTAAATTCACGATAATTTAACTCACTTTTAAAACCACAGACATATAAAAACGAAACGTTAACATTACTTGCGGTTTCATACATTAGCTAACTGATGATACTCGTATCTCTAAGGTTCATTTTGCTGTGGCCTTTTTTGATTTGTAAAATATATAAATTTTGAGAACGCATCTAATATTGTCGTGTATTTTCCTGACATGATTTGTGTGAACTTTCCCCTATTCGGCCAAGCACGGTAGAATCTTGGTAGATACGTTTTTCTTAAATTCCTATCAAATGGGCACATAATTAGAGAATTATATTAATTTGCAATAGACCTTAAATTGCAACAAAGTCGCTGAGCTCTTTGTATTCCATCATAATGTCCAAATTCTAGTATTAGGCTAGGACAACTAGTTGTAAATCTACACTGTGTGTTTCTATACCATTTAAATACGTTTTAAAAACAAAGCTGATTTTTATATAATGTATAATGTTGTAATTTCTTCGATGAATACAATGCGATCACTAGTTTTTTCTCTTTTGATAGAAGATTCTTGCCCTTCTTTTAGCAAATAGTATCGTGGCCTTATATCGCTTATTCCATACTTATGAAAATCACAGGCCGTCCAATTAAGTTTTAACATGAGAAGCCCAGTTGTTCCCACTTTAAAAATTGTCATCATCGACATTCATTTTAAGTAGAGAATCAAGATAAAAAGTGAAAGTAGCTATATATGTCAAGATTCTAATCCAATATTTTAAAATTCGTATTTTCCTTAAATGGAAAGTCGATGCATTTACAACATATAGTATGCAGGAAACATGATTTATACTATATCCACACCCGAACGAAAGTACCGTATTATCACTGCCGCTGCCGCTGCAGTTAGAAAATGTTCATGATATCACAAGATCGATTTGCTTACAATGGCAACATGTACTAGGCAGTTGAAACTCAGGACAACAGTACTTTCAGACCCGATATGGCAATCAAAGTTTAATTGCCTGCTTATTAGCACGAAAGACCGTCTGCCGGTCACGAGGCAGTGTTTACGAAAACCGGTGTGATTACCGTATCTTCCCTCCCCAAATAAAAACAAGAAATCAAATGGAATAATTACATTACCGTGTATACTCGTGTATAATTTCAGTGCAAATGTAAACAACATAGACTCAGGCCAACAAAAGTCTCCAAAACGTTAGTCACCAGCCATAGAAAGATAGTTTTTAAAATGCTGTATATTACTCTCCTTAGTTATACGTATATGCTGACGGAAAGTAAATTGAGGTAATAATTTTCCTGTATTTCATCCAAAATTACAACTACGTTTTCTCGTTTGAGACATTATAAACCCCAGTGTTGTTTATGCCATGTGATAGTTAGACTATATTGGTGATAATGTATCGTGTCTTTGCACGAAAACACCGATCATTATTATTCCTATATTCGTGATAATGCATCGTGTCGTGCACGAAAACACCAATCGATGTTATTCCTTACAACAACAGAACATTCCAAACTAACCCCGTGACCTATACTGACATCGTAAGCACTTGAGAATAATGTGAATTTTTGAATTGGCAATATCACTCATTTTGATTTTTAAACAAACCATGAATATAAAGTTCCTGTACCTCTCATTCATTTTAATTGCTGTAATTAACTATAGCAGATTGTTGTTGTTTGATAGCAATGAAAAGCGCGATGATATGACTACTCCCACACCCTCTATATACCGTCTATACTCGCGTATAATGCAGGTTGAAATTCAAACAACATAGACCCTGATCTGCCGTCGCATAATGCGCCGGCAGATCAGGGTATATGTTGTTTGTTCTATTAATTAGTCCTTACAAACTGCATAGACCCAGATCTGCCGGCGCATAATGCGACGGCAGATCTGGGTCTATGCAATTTGCAGTTGGTATGGACTTATACGCGAGTAAAGACGGTAATAAGCTAAATGTCCAAATGGCCGCTAGTTTTGCATATTTCAGTCAAAATATCTTCTATGTTAAACCGCAGATGGTGGGGGAACAAATTCAGGACTATTTTATAAAAAGGAATAAACTTTAAGTTTAACTCGACTTTAGTAAATCTTAACTTCTTTAAGTCTATAGACATTAATACATCTCACTCTTGTGATAAGTCAGATGTAAGGGCAGGTTATTGTATATACTTCATCAGTGTCCATTCACGAGCAATTAAACTTGAATGGAGAAAATATGTTGATAGCTTGTTTCAGGAAATTCCCTTCTTCCATCTGATAAAGCAAAAATGTTATTTGGCGATACAAACAAATTAGGATAAAAGAAAATGATGGACTATGAGAAATCACTTATATCCTGATAGTCATCAATAAAGTACCTAAAAATGGTTTTACCTGAATATGTGTTTAATAACTGTGAGCATATTTCAATAATGAAACGGAAAACACCACATTTAGATCTAAAAGATATGCAGGAGACCATCATAAATTCATAGGTCTATGGATTTTCGACTTTTTTTGACATAAAACTAACAACTGAAACTTAGGTGTAGTTGGAGCAGGTATCAAACAAGTCGGCCTAGCTTAGTCAATCGTTACTGAAAACATTATGACAAGCCAAAATATTTTTGGCGATCAGAAAAGAATTTTAGTTTATTCTTAGGTATACTCTGCTTTCCTTGGCAACAATTTACATCCTCGTTAGGATTATTAAATGGAATTAAGGAAGAGTTAACTTGCTAATTAGCAAGTAAGTTAGCAATTAGGTTTCTTTAATTGTTATTTAATTACGATCATTCGCGGTTATTAGTTTCACGATTTTGCAAAGAGAAATGGGGCTATGCATATAAAAGGGGAGAGCTTAAAATAAACGGAAATAACACTTTCCGGTTATGATAATTCAATTTGCGCATGGAATGTAAAATTACAATATGAAATACACAACCACAGTAAAATTTAAACATAAGGGATTTGAGTGTTATGACTCAGGTGGATGAACGATTCATGGTAAAATAGATAAAATGCATCAACGGTAAGCAGTATATCCATAATAAACACGAGTAATTATAAGTCATCACTAATAAATACTATAGCTGCTTGAGTCCGTGTCAACTAAAAGAAAAGACGGAATACAGAACAAATCTTTATTGCCAACTCCGGTCCAATAATAGCTATAAGAGGTTAAGTACAAATACAAATTATTAATAGCGGTGATATAGCGGATAAAGAAAGACAGAAAAAAGAAAGACAGAAAGAGAGATATTCTGATCAGTATTTTCAATATACAGCTTTACATGGGAACAGAATGATTTAAATATCAGTTCCATAAATTTACTTTGTCTTAGCTGTACGTTAGCATGTGCTATTTAGTAACTCGCTAAATTTAGATGTATTAATAATTCTGAGATACTTCTTATATATTATTTTCTTATTTCAGCAAAGAATTGACATTTTAAAAAGTATTGACAGCAAAGTATTGACATTTTAAAAATTATTGACAGCAAAGAATTGACATTTAAAAAGATCGCCTATATCTTGTGAGGCACATATTTCACGTTTTCATTCACATGTATCCACATTTTGCCATTTTTCAGATTCAATGGGTAACCATGATTCGTCGAACTTTGTTAAAATTATTTTATACTTTTGTAGAATATGTGTTACAAAGGGTTCAATATTACAAAAGATTTTTTTAAAGTATCCGATAAGTTCTTCTTTCAGATGAATCAAAAAACACTTGAATGCCAAGTTTTGGATATATTGATCTTTCAGTTACATTGTGACTGTTTTCTTTTGCCAAGCAACAGAGAGGGATGACTGAAATATCCATAAATTATTCAGACCTAAAGCACACAAAATGTGTTAGATAAAGGAAAGCTATTAAAATATATACTAGTATCAGCATCATGTAAAATAATGTCATATAATAACTTGAACATTTTACTAATCTTTCCAGTAACAAGTCTAGGTATTTCTTCTTGAAAATAAAATTTTTCATAAGAAATCCGTGTGTTCAATAACAGAATTATCACTAAAACCTCAGATTTCACATCCCTATTACAATATTGGCAAAATAATAATAATAATAATAATAATAATAATAATAATAATGAGGACTTTGTATAGCGCCTAATCTTCAGAAGCTCTAAGCGCTTTACAACATTAGATAACATCTAAAAACATATATAATATATTATTACGAAAAACAAACACCATGATATTAGAAAACAAAAACATGCTGAAAATAATTAAGGTAAGGAAACATTATTAAGTCTTTAAGTCGGTTCTTGCAGTCGAAACAGGTGAGTTATAAAACAGTATTATCGCTAAGTTTTATTTGTAAATCCAATGGTAAAGATAAATTTTTAATTCTTCCGTAAAGGACAGACAAGACTTGTTTAGCTTGTCCAGTGATTTTCTTTTTAAAATAATAAAATGAATCATTGTGTTTATATATAAAAAAAAAACTAAATATAAATACGGATCCACTATTTCCAATGGTGTGTTACCAAAAACAGGATAGAAACGGCTAGATTGCCTTGAACAAAATAATAATGTTTTTGTGTTTTCAACACTGACGTTTAATCTCCATTCTCTGCAATATACATAGAATTCATTCAAAATTTTCTGACGATCTGTTTCGTCAGCTGCAAGAAAAAACAGCATCGTCAGCATAAAGTGTACCGAGTATCTTTAAGTACAACATATCGTCTATACTCGCGTATAAACTACGTCCAAATGCAAACAACATATACCCTGATCTGCCGTCGCATAATGTGCCGGCAGATCAGGGTCAATGTTGTTTGTTCTACTGATTGAGCCTTGCAAACTGCATAGACCCAGATCTGCCGGCGCATTATACGACGGCAGATCAGGGACTATGCAGTTTGCAGTTGGTATCGTCATTATACGCGAGTATTAAAACGGTACATTCTTTTTCATATTTCACAGTCTACACCATTACAACCTTTTTCTAGCAAAAACTCTTCTAAATCATAAAGATATATCCAAACTAAGATGTGTGAATCACTTCAAGTCACACTGCCACGCTTTATGACTAAAATCCAACAAAGTCTAATCTTGATTAGTATGTTTATTAAAAGGTCTGAGGTCTTCTGGTGCATAAACTCCTTGATGTCAGATCATATGTCTTTGTTTCGATATCTTCAGATGCACTTAAGTTATTATTTTTAATAATTTGATTTTTTTTAAAGAAGAATTTGACTGTGCAAGTCAGCGGAACAGGCATATGACATCTCTCTCTCTTTCTCTCTCACTCTATATCTCTCTTTCTTTCTCTCTCTCTCTCTCTCTCTCTCTCTCTCTCTCTCTCTCTCTCTCTCTCTCTCTCTCTCTCTCTCTCTCTCTCTCTCTCCACATTACACAACAATTAACAGTCTTTCCAGATTTCACTGGATCAATAAGATCATGTTGGTCAGAAAAAACCGTATATAATATATGAAAGAACAATTGACAAACAAAAGTGCAAAACTGAAGTGAAACCAGCCCAAGTAATTTGTTCAACTGGCGATTACTTAAATATAGTAACAGTTTTGTTCTAAAGTAGTATTGCATAGTTGTGTTGTGAGTAATTAAAAAATAATATAAAATAAATTTTGTTCATTTTTTACATGTTACATTTTTTTTTTCTCTGAAAAATTAAAGTTTGAGATAATGGGTTTGAGAAAGTGACTTATTGGCAGGAAAATGTGATATTGGCAACTTGGAAATTTCTTGTCATCTATGCATGGAAAATTTCCCGTTTGGATTCTTATTGATTTAAGCCCTTAGAAACGGTTAGGAATTTATAGTGGCGGGTGGCGATAACGTATGTATGTATTTGCATGTTGTTACGACTCTATGGTCTAAGAAAAATGTAACAGAAAGAAAGTGAAACCAACAAATCAAGTAAAAATCAACAAGCAATTTATTACTAGACAATTAAAATGAAAAATCAAAAAGTCACTTACAGTAATGTGTTTTGAAATCCTAATAATCCAATAAGAATGATTGTTCTAATCACAAGTCCTAAATATAGAATGTGTTCTTGAATGTTATTATGTGTCAATGATCTCCAAAGTCCTGATGTACTAGAAATCTTGATGTGCTGAAGTCAAAATGAAGTATTCCAAAATCTCTGAATAAGTTCACATAAATTCCAAAATTGTCAATTAAAAATCCAAAATCCAAAAGTTTATGAGCACTGTTATAATCCAATGAATATTTAAAAATAATTCCTCTCTTAGAATTTGGAATGAATTTTCACAACTGTAATAGCTCTTTACAAGACTGATGGTAATGTCGAACTGAAAAAAATGTCTACCAAACATGGTATATATAAAGATTGGTCACATGACAGAATGTTCTAGATTGGTCACATGACAGAATGTTCTAGAATGTGTGTCATCTTAATGGAATTTTTACTTGTAAACAAAAATCAACCTTGACCTTCAAATTGAGAAAACATATTGATCAAAACAACCTAATTCAAGGACACTAGTTATACATGTTTTTCCTGACAAACATTAAGATTTAAGCAAATATTAAAGTGAAGAAACATTTATAATTTCCTAAAATATTTATAACATTATATAAACATCATACATAACACCTCCCCTCATAAAGAAAAAGAAAGATTTATATAATAAAGCTTTCTTTTGAATATACATCTAATACTACAATAACCAAAATTACATAAGAACATGTTTTATGATACTGGACTTAATTACATCAAGCAATATTACATTTCTAGGCACGTGAGAGTGCATCTGCAATCACATTGTCTTTTCCCCTGATGTGTCTAATGTCAATGTTATATTCTTGCAATATCAAACTCCATCTCAACAATCTCCGATTTTTATCTTTCATTTTGTTGATGAAAGTAAGGGGATTGGGATCACTGTACACAATAATTGGAGAAAGAGCTGAGGTAACATACACTTCAAAATGCTGTAAAGCCAATATCAAAGCCAAACATTCCTTCTCAATTGTGGAATAATTTTTCTTGTGCTTGTTTAGTTTTTTAGAAAAATAACACACAGGGTGATCCACACCACTTTTGTCTTCCTGAATCAATACTCCAACCAACCCCTACATCACTTGCATCAACAGATAATTTAAATGATTGGCTAAAATTTGGTGCAGAAAGAACTGGTGCATTCTTAAGCATGGCCTTTAACTTGTCAAAAGATTCCTGACACTTGTCAGACCAACAAAATTTGGTTTTCTTACTCAACAAACTTGTCAAAGGTTCAGCAATTTTGGAAAAATTGGAACAAAATTTCCGATAATATCCAGCCATACCTAGAAATCGCATCAGTTGCTTTTTACAAATTGGAACTTGAAATTCAGAGATAGCTTTGACCTTAGCTTCTATAGGTTTAACTTGACCTTGTCCCACAATATGTCCTAAAAATGTGACACAAGAATGGCAAAACTCACTTTTGCTCAAATTAATTGTCAGATTCGCATCACTGAGTCGATCGAAGAATTTTCGAATGGTTTCCAAATGATCTTCCCAGTTGTTGTTGTAGATAATGACGTCATCGATATAAGCGTCACAATTATCAAGACCAAATGTTATCATGTTCATCAGACGTTGAAACGTTGCAGGCGAATTTTTCATTCCAAACGACATGACTTTATATTGATAAAGTCCATCTGGAGTTGCAAATGCTGAAATTTCTTTTGCCCTTTCCGTCAGTGGAATTTGCCAGAATCCTTTTAAAAGGTCAAACTTGGTGACATATTCCGCATTTCCAATTTTATCAATGCAATCGTCCATTCTTGGGATTGGAAATGAATCAGTTTTGGTGACACTGTTGACTTTTCTATAGTCAGTACACATACGGAATGTATTATCTGGCTTGGGAACAAGAATACATGGTGAACTCCAGTTACTTTTACTTGATTCTATGAAATCATTCTCCAGTAAATAATGAATTTCTTTCTTCAGATAGTTCTGTTTGAGAGGATTCATCCTATAAGGATGCTGTTTCACAGGCGCAGAATCTACAATGTCAACGTCATGATAAATTTTACTTGTTCGTGTTGGAACATCAGGAAACAATGCTCATAGTCATGTAATAGCTGTTTTAGTTCATTTCCTTCCTGTTGTTGTAGATGTGAAAGTTTCTGGTCTAGGTTGTTCAATATTTCTGAATTCCGAAGATTGGTTATACCAGAGTCACTATAGTCTGATCGTACTCCATCGTTGATATCTTCACTGTGTGGGACAGGTACAACTAAATTAACAGAATAATTAGCTGAGCTATCTCTGTCAAAATATTCCTTTAACATATTTATATGACAAAGTTGTTTCTGTTTCCGTCTCCCAGGAGTGTTAATGATATAATTTAAGTCATTTACTTTCTTTTCAACGGTATAAGGACCAAAAATTTAGCCTGAAGAGGATTCTGAGGTATGGGAAAGAGAGCCAGAACTTTGTCACCAGGTTTAAAACTCCTTTCCTGTGAATTTCTGTCATACCTTAATTTCATTTTTGACTGGGTAGTGTGAAGATTAGTTCTTGCTACTTCACAGGCCTTTGACAACTTGTGTTTGAAATCAGAGACATAATCAAGAAGATTAATCTTCGAATCTTCATTTGAAAGAAGTTTCTCTTTCAATAATTTCAATGGTCCACGGACAGTATGACCAAAAACTAGTTCAAAGGGACTAAAACCCAACGACTCTTGAACTGATTCCCTAACAGCAAACAACAACAAATGAACACCCTCATCCCAATCCTTTTCTGTATCAAAGCAATATGATCGAATCATATTCTTCAAAGTTTGATGAAATCTTTCCAAAGCACCTTGACTTTCAGGGTGATAGGCAGAAGATTTAAACTGTTGGATGCCTAATTCATGCATAACTTGTTGGAAAATTCCAGACATAAAATTTGACCCTTGATCCGACTGGACAGATTTGGGAAGGCCAACAAGTGTAAAAAACTTCACCAAAGCTTTCACAATAGTTTTAGTGTTTATATTTCTCAGAGGAATTGCCTCTGGAAATCTTGTAGATGCACACATGATGGTCAACAAGTATTGGTTGCCTGACTTGGTTTTAGGTAAAGGACCAACACAGTCTACTATTATTCTACTAAATGGTTCATCAAATGCAGGAATAGGTTGCAAATGAGCCTTAGGTATCTTCTGATTGGGTTTTCCTACCATTTGACAAGTGTGACAAGATCTGCAGTATTTAGAAACATCACTTTTGAGTTTCGGCCAATAAAAATGATTCAAGATCTTGTGATAAGTCTTACGGACTCCTAAATGACCAGCTAAAAGAGTTTCATGGGCTAAATTAAGAATTTCCTGTCGATATGACTTAGGAACAACAATTTGATAGCTCACTGACCGCTCGTCACCAGCGGGTACATCAGGTGGTCTCCATTTCCTCATCAGGACCCCATTTTTCACAAAGTAACACACTGGAACTTGTGTGGCTTCAGTTTCACTAATAGCCCTCTGAAACAAACAAGATATCTCGGGATCTTGCTCCTGTTCAACGACAAGAGATTGTCATTTGTCACCCTGAGTGGAACAAAGAGAATGAGTTGCCAAAAGAGGATCACTGTGATCAATACCATTTGATTGATCAATACCTGAGGAAAAAGTGACCTCATCAAAAGACTGACCAATACATGTGTCAGCTAAAGGAATAATATCCTGATCAACATCACTCTCAAGAGCTCTTTTTGCCATAGCTCTAGTAACTGCACAAGCAGGGTACAAATCAGGGATTTCAGTTTCGACAGGATCAACTTTCTGATCCAAACAAGGCTTGTCAGTTACAAGTGGATTAACCACAACCTTATCTCCAGCTAGGTCATTGCCTAGTAATAAATGAACACCCTCTATGGGTAAAGAAGTCACTGCCCCAACAGTCACAGGTCCAGAAACTAAGTCTGATGCCAAATTTACACAATGAAGAGGAACATTTACAAAGCCGCACTCAACTCCCTGAACAAGAACACTTTCACTTGAAGAAGACTCCTCAGACAAAGGCAAAGTACCTGATAATAAAAGACTCTGAGAAGCTCCAGTGTCCCTTAATATTTTAATTGGGATAGGTTTGGCAGAATCACCAATAAGTGATATAGAACCTTCTGACATGAATGGTTCATAAGCCTCCAAAATAGAATCAGACTGGGGTTTGTTTGACCCAACAAATGTATTGCTTTCAATACAAGACCGTGACCTTGACCTCGTAGAAATAAGAGCATTTGGAAAAGCTCTGTCTTTACTCTGTTGCTTATTTTTCAACTTGAAGCAATCAGAAATAACGTGCCCTTTCGTTTTACAATAAGTGCACGTAGGAAGAGATAAGGATTTCTGCTCAGTCTTATCAGATGTTTGATTCCTAACAGTTGTGCTGTTGTGAAATTTGGAAGTACTCGAATGAGATTGAAATGGTTTTTTACCAGAAAACTGCTGAGAGGACGACTTATTGCCAAATGAAATTTTGTGAGTCAAGGAATAATCATCAGCCATACGAGCAGCATTTTCCAAAGTTTCCACATTCTGCTCGTCAAGATAGGTTTTAACATCACTATGGATGCACCTCTTGAACTCTTCAATTAATACGAGCTGTCTGAGGTTATCATAACCTTGATCAACTTTCTTGGCTGAGCACCACCTATCAAATAGTTGTTCTTTATCCCTTGCAAATTCGACATGAGTTTGTCCAGTTTCTTTTCTACAATTCCTAAACCTTTGTCGATATGCCTCTGGTACCAACTCATAAGCTTTCAAGATGTACACCTTAACCACATCATAATCAGTGCTTTGTTGTACTGACAGTGAAGTGTAGACTTCACGAGCTTTGCCAATAAGTACACTTTGTAATAACAAAGTCCAATGCTCTCTGGGCCATTTCAAGTTTTCAGCTATTTTCTCGAAATGAAGAAAGTATTTATATACTTCTTTTTCCTGAAAAGGGGGTACTAACCTAATATATCTAGTAACATCAAAACCTGAACTTGTGTTTAAAGGAGTGGAGTGTGCTCTGTTTGCCAGTTCTAATTCTCTTAACTTAAATTGCATTTCCCTTTCTTCTCTTTGCATCTGCATTTGTATTTGTCTCTCTTCTTTCTCTCTCTCCATCTGTATCTGCCTATCTTCTTTCTCTCTCTCCATCTGTGTCTGCCTCTCTTCTTTCTCTCTCTATCTGCCTCTCTTCTTTTTCTCTCTCCATCTGTATCTGCCTCTCTTCTTTCTGCATTTGTATCTGCCTCTCTTCCTTCTGCATTTGTATCTGCCTCTCTTCTTTCTCTCTCTCCATCTGTATCTGCCTCTCTTCTTTCTCTCTCTCTCTCTCTCTGAATCTGAAGCTTTGCCAATTCTAAATCAATCTGGTTCTTTAACTCTAATTCCCTTAATTTCCTGTCAGAACCAGATACAGGCTTTCTCTTCAAACTTAAAGCACTGCTATCACAAATTCCCTTTCCTACTAAATACTGAATCAAAATAATCTTTATCTCCTGTTTTGTCAATGATACTTTTGCCTCAGATAGACTATATTTTCTGGCAAGCTCGAGCAACTCATCCTTTCTCATGCACTCTAACCCCTCCTGGGTAGGTTTTGAAATGAAATTCTGAACATTAGATGCCATTGTAAATGCTTGTTGGTTTCACACACACAAAATTTCTTTATTAAAAATCTTTGCCAAAGTCAAAAAAATTCTCCGAGACAAAATCAATATGAATTTCAAAGATAAATTTAATATCTCTAATATGCTTTAAAGAAATTCAATCCCGGAACGAGCCCTCAATTTCTGTTACGACTCTATGGTCTAAGAAAAATGTAACAGAAAGAAAGTGAAACCAACAAATCAAGTAAAAATCAACAAGCAATTTATTATTAGACAATTAAAATGAAAAATCAAAAAGTCACTTACAGTAATGTGTTTTGAAATCCTAATAATCCAATAAAAATGATTGTTCTAATCACAAGTCCTAAATATAGAATGTGTTCTTGAATGTTATTATGTGCCAATGATCTCCAAAGTCCTGATGTACTAGAAATCTTGATGTGCTGAAGTCAAAATGAAGTATTCCAAAATCTCTGAATAAGTTCACATAAATTCCAAAATTGTCAATTAAAAATCCAAAATCCAAAAGTTTATGAGCACTGTTATAATCCAATGAATATTTAAAAATAATTCCTCTCTTAGAATTTGGAATGAATTTTCACAACTGTAATAGCTCTTTACAAGACTGATGGTAATGTCGAACTGAAAAAAATGTCTACCAAACATGGTATATATAAAGATTGGTCACATGACAGAATGTTCTAGATTGGTCACATGACAGAATGTTCTAGAATATGTGTCATCTTAATGGAATTTTTACTTGTAAACAAAAATCAACCTTGACCTTCAAATTGAGAAAACATATTGATCAAAACAACCTAATTCAAGGACACTAGTTATACATGTTTTTCCTGACAAACATTAAGATTTAAGCAAATATTAAAGTGAAGAAACATTTATAATTTCCTAAAATATTTATAACATTATATAAACATCATACATAACAATGTATGCGTATGAACCATGCACTTTGTCCTACGTAAAGCGGCGCTGCATCGAAACTCATCTATGCGCATTTTCCTACATCAATGTGTCATAGAGAAAATTGTGACGGCCTGACCGGGGCTCGAACCCAGATCTCTGGATTGCCTTACGACCAAAGGAATCCGAGCGACCCATGCAGATAGCCGTGACATATTGCCCTGCCTTTGGCACATAGGTCCTCGTGTCTCCATCAACAGCAACGACCCTTTTTAAAACTCAGAATGAAAGACAATCATAGATTTTGGCCCGTGTTAGGGTTTGACTGACATAAGGCAATATATTAATTGCTAATTCCACTGCTGCCACCAAACGTCACGTGGAAAAATGCACACGGCCGGAATGAGGCTCGAACATAGATCTCCCGAATGCTAGCCAGACCATCTATCACTTAAGCTATTCGAGGCGACGCCCCATGCAGATATATGTTTGAAATTTGTAAAGGGTTACTTTTGACAGCTAAATAAATGCAACATTTGAAGAAATAAGAGACACACTTTTATAAAGTATATAGCAACTGTGTATTTAATATTAAAGCACCCGGGCTTATCGTGCACAAGAGATTGGTGCACTGTGCATTATCATTTTTTTAAGGAGGTTCTCAATCCGCTCAGAAAAGTCGATTGTGCGCTTGAAATCCATTTACCTGTTTAACTTCAACGTTAAACGTTGGTTATTTTTTTTTTTTTTTTCGAAACTTTGATTTTCACACGCCAATACTCGGCTCGGGGGGTGAATTTTCTTATTTTCTTTGCAATGTTGTAAAACTTGACCTTATGATGTACCTTACAACAAAAATAAAGGATGAGAATTGTATTCAGAGGAGTACTATTGCAGCCGGCAGTATACCGAGTCCTTCAAAAATTAATTATAATTTTGGCCCAAAATACACTCCCCAGGTTTTAATAGAAAACGAGGCTCAGTGAAGCCAATTATTCCAAAAAACGTGTATATACATACACTATACTAGTATGCATGATGTAGATATAAATTTTAAATAAGTATGCCCAAAATAAATTATGAAAAGCAAACTGGTCGCATTCAGGGTTTCAAATTTGCTGTCTACAGATAGATGTACCATAGGATGTGTAGATCTATGAGATTCCCATTTTGATCTCAATAATAATAACCGTATGTACTCGCGTATATTTTAAATCCAAATGCAAACAACATAGACCCTGATCTGCCGTCGCATAATGCGCCGGCAGATCAGGGTCTGTGTTATTTGTTCTACCGATTACTCCTAACAAACTGCAGAGACCCAGATCCGCTAGCGCATTGCGCGACGGCAAATCTGGGTCTGTGCAGTTTACAGTTGGACTCGACTTATAAGTGAGTAGAGATGGTAGTTAATATGGGTGTAATGGATGTATGATTTTCTCGCAGACTGTCTAGTTTAAAGATGTTTTTTACCGTTAAGATTTTCAGAATTCTCTGCAAATACTGATCGAACTAAAACCTCAAGACTCAAATATGTGGATGGAAAGAGACACAAGAGCGCTATTAAAATACAGTGAAGTGGGTGGTTTTTACCGATTAAATCAATACTCTAGCATGCCCGTAATTGAAGATTGACAAACCTATACAGTTTCCGCGATTTTTCTTTCTTGTACGGAACTACACAGATGCCCTTGAAGTTAGAAAGGGATATGAAAGAACTAGTATATTGAAACTACATTTAAAATATATGAAAAATCTGAAACAAAATAGTGTTTTTTCTGTCGTAACAATTAGTATAGTTTGGGTTTTTTCTTCATGAAGATCAGGATATACTACATGTGAACAGCCGATATGAATGATTCAAAAGTTGACGAACAATTTAGACGATCACAATAATGCTACAATCAAACAAATTAGGTTTTTGGCCACTTCTCATTTTCTGTGGCAATCTAATGGATTAGAACCAATATTTTTCTTGCAGATTGAAAAAAAAGTATCTTCAGAGTCTTAATTTAATATGATAATTCATTCTTTGATCTTGCAAAGAAAAACATCAAGAGCATGAAAGGTATTAATATTCTGACAAATATGTAGGCATAAAATTAATATCATCCTCAAAAATATATGATCAAGAAGAATAGGTGATGATGGTTTTGGTGATAGCAGGTACAAGTATATTATCTGAAGCAACATCATCAGGAGTAGTATGATTATTAGTTGTTGCTGTTGTTGCAGTAGTTGCATTTGTATTAGTATTTTTGTTATCTGATTTAGTTGTTAGGTAGTTAGTTAGCTTTTTCATCCTTTAGCTGTTCTAATCGTGATCATAAGTCGTTAGTGTCCTTCCCACTGTTCGGGTTACCGGCTTCCGGTTCTAATCATGATCATAAGTCTTTAGTGTCCAGTCCACTGATCAGGTTACCGGCTTCAATTTTGCATCCAAATTATAATACTTTCTTTTTGTTGATTTTATTTATTCTTTCACTCGATCACTACAAATATCGGCTCAGATGAACAGATATATTTTAACAATATAGAAATGTTCGACAGAAAATAAAACAAATGTGTAAAATCTACTTGTACTTTATATGTACCTTATGTCAATATAAAAATCTTCTTGTACTTTATATGTACCTTGTGTCAATATAAAAATCTACCAGCACTTTATATGTACCATTTGTCGGTATAGAACTCTAGTTGTACTTTATATGTACCTTATGTCAGTATAAAAATCTACCAGCACTTTATATGTACCATTTGTCGGTATAGAACTCTAGTTGTACTTTATATGTACTCTATGTCAGTATAAAAATCTACTTGCACTTTATATGTACCTATTGTCGGTATACAACTCTACACGTACTTTATATGTACCTATTGTCGGTATAGAACTCTACACGTACTTTATATGTACCTTTTGTCGGTGTAGAACTCTACACGTACTTTATATGTACCTTCTGTCAGTATAGAACTCTGCACGTACTTTATATGTACCTATTGTTGGTATAGCACTCTACACGTACTTTATATGTACCTTGTGTCAGTATAGAACTCTACACGTACTTTATATGTACCTTATGTCAGTATAAAAATCTACCAGCATTTTATATGTACCATTTGTCGGTATAGAACTCTAGTTGTACTTTATATGTACTCTATGTCAGTATAAAAATCTACTTGCACTTTATATGTACCTATTGTCGGTATAGAACTCTACACGTACTTTATATGTACCTATTGTCGGTATACAACTCTTCACGTACTTATATATACCTATTGTCGGTATAGAACTCAACACGTACTTTATATGTACCTTGCGTCAGTATAAAAATCTACCAGCACTTTATATGTACCATTTGTCGGTATAGAACTCTACACGTACTGTATATGTACCTATTGTCGGTATAGAACTCTACACCTACTTTATATGTACCTATTGTCGGTATAGAACTCTACACGTACTTTATATGTACCTATTGTCGGTATACAACTCTACACGTACTTTATATGTACCTATTGTCGGTATACAACTCTACACGTACTTTCTATGTACCTATTGTCAGTGTAGAACTCTACACGTACTTTATATGTACCTTATGTCAGTATAGAACTCTACACGTACTTTATGTGTACCTTGTGTCGGTATAGAATTCTACACGTACTTTATATGTACCTATTGTCGGTATAGAACTCTACACTTACTTTATATATACCTATTGTCGGTATAGAACTCTACACGTACTGTATATGATCCTATTGTCGGTATAGAACTCTACACGTACTTTATATGTACCTTGTGTCAGTATAGAACTCTACACGTACTTTATATGTACCTTGTGTCAGTATAGAACTCTACACGTACTTTATATGTACCTATTGTTGGTTTAGAACTCTACGCGTACATTTATATGTACCCTGTGTCAGTTTATAACTTTACATGTACTTTATATGTACCTTGTGTCAGTATTAAACTCTGCTCCTACTTTATATGTATCTTATATCAGTATGAAAAGAATAACACAAATATTCAAACTGTTAGAGAAAACAAAAAAGAGAACACAATCCCATTAATCAAAGGGAAATATATATTTCAATATTTGTGGATTTTTTATACCGAGTCACAGTTACGCTCTTCAAACTGAATTAAAGTCTTCTCGTGTCACATTAAGTCCATTTTTTCTTTGAATTTACTCTTACTTTTGTGTTTTGTTCAAAATGGTTAAGTATCGCTGGACATGTTCAAATCTAGTTTTATTTTTGCTGGTAATGTAAAACGGTTAAACTTCTAAAGATGTTGTACCAACAGTTTACATTACCCTCAGCAATTACTTCATCAGTGTTCATATATATATCTTGCAAACAACCTGGCATTTTGAAAGAAATTTTAATCCTAAAACAAATCGAAGAAATAAATATTAACAAAAAGTTAACATGTGTACTTCTATCTCTCACCATTACTAAGAAATTTTAATATTGACGGGCATGGCTATTAAACATGTCCATTTGTGGTTGTTTTGCTTTTTTATGCTATAATATTGGCAAATCTTATATATTCTTCTTTGGTATATTTCCAAGATACTGCACATACCCACACCAACACAATATCGTACATAAGTATATAAGTACTTTGTATCTTTTATATTTATTGCTTCGGAGCTATTCCTCAACCAAAACTCATAATAATCAGATCTTTACAAAAAAGAAATATCGGCTTTAATTTTAAGTTCATCGTTAACTTTTACAGCATTCCATTGCACTGTCATAATAATCTCAAAATGCAGCATGAAATGTGTTTCCTTGGAACACAGAGCTGCTTTGCTTGACAACCATATTTGCCATCGTATATTGAGATAAAATGTATAGCTTGCCCACAAACGCAACATTTAATTTGGTCAAATTGTTGCATCAGCTCTTTTTCCTTCAGTGTTTCGTATTGTATCAAGTTTCCCCAGCTTTTCGAATGTATATACCAAGACAAAATTATTAAGTTATTAAAAAGTATTTAAGTAAAAACTGAGATATATTATAATTTGAACGTTTGCGTATAGAATTGTGCACAGATATAATTCAATATTTATACATTTGGGTTATATCTGGACCTATTTTCCATTAAAAAATAGCAGCATGCTTTCTCACGGGTTGTCGGCTTTTACTGATATGACCGTGTAAGTAAATTCTATCAATATTTGCAGATTGAAAAACAATAACAAAACAAGATCAACGTATGGTTGAGATGCAGATGACGTGGAAACTATTTCACATCATGGACATATACCTCCTGTCACGTTCAAAAACAAAAACGAAATATAAGCGAACGTGAAAGGAGATCATTAAAACATGACGAAACCCCGCCAAGTCGATTCTTATTGAATAAATCCTTCGCTCACACAGAAGGACTTCAGAGCCATTACTAACGATATACTTAATACGAAATTCAAGTTTCTTAATTGCTGAAAAATATCAATCTAAATTGACAAGGAAATGAATACAGTCTTGAAAATTCCCTCAAACTGAAACCAAGATCCTATTTCGTTCAATAAATCTGTCACCAGTAATGGGTTTTATTGTTTTACGGTAATTCAAGTGGGATAATCTCCAGATTCTTCGTTCAGAATCTTTCTCATTTGGTATTAGTTTAATAGGAAAGCCTTCCGGGTCTAGAATGAAATGACAGTGAAGCCAAAGAACCGAGGCAGATCTGATCAAGTTGTCTTGTCATCATTGGCAGAGGGAATTGTGTTACCAGTACCATGCTGTCAGCAATACCAGATGTCCCCTTAAGTTCCAGTTCAACTGTAAGACCTCATATTAGAACAAGGACTCAGCGGTACACCATTTCTTGCCTTTTTTTGGCCGCAGCCTAACGCCTCTCGTTTGGTTGCTATAAATGGGATTCTACTTTTCATCCTTTTCATGCTTAGCAGGTGTGTACGTGTACACACGAACATACGTATATGTGTGCTTTAATGGTGGGATAAAGACAGTTTTGATGTTATGACCTGCGGGGAAAGTCACCAGGTACAAGCAGGGCCCGTTTGACCACTAGGCAAACTAGGCCATCGCCTAGGGCGGAAACGTTTTTTTTTCGGGGGGGGGGGGGGGGGGGGGTGGCGGCAAAAAAACTGAATGATTAACAAAAGAGAAAGAAATAGCGTAAAATAGAAGATAATAAGCGTCGAAAAATAGAACGAGTAAATCAGAGATAAATAATAAATGTTCAATGTTCATTTTCGAACATTAATTATGGGGAAGGAGGTCGCAAGGCCAAAAGTTGGCCTAGGGCGTCAAATACCCTTGCGCCGGCCCTGGGTAAAAGTGAGAGATCCAGAAGCCAATGCTGGCTGCATAAATGACTTGGTCTTATCATGTCTAGAAAGTGTATATATTATTTTTGTTATATGGTGAGGATCTCAATGGTTTCCCAGCTATGACTGGGGGGGGGGGGGCCTGGGGGAGGGTGAAATGATTTACAAACAAAACCAGAAACCTATACTGCCTGAATATAATAATTCCCTTTTAATACCAAGTAAGTGTATATATAATTTAAGAGTGAGGCTATGAATATTTTCTAAGTTATGACCCAGGGCTGGTCAGGGCACAAAGAGAAACACAGGGTCGAATACTGGTTGCATAAATGACTCAGTATTTTCCTGGCGAGAAAGTGTATATTTGGTTATAAGATCCAAGTTATGACCAAGGAGCTGGGCCCCAAAGCGAAATGACAGACATAGGGCCATAATCAAGGGAAAGTGTTGGTCTCAAGAAATTAATTGTATTATTGAATATTCCAAAGATAAATCCAACGATAGGCGCATTCATTTTAACAAATGTGCGCTGAATTCTATCATAATATGTAGAAATTAAGGTCTGATCTTGTACATTCTTCACACCTCCCACAGTGTAGTGCAATTCACTTTGATGGAAAAAAATCAATCCCCACTCCCTTGCCATGAAGTGCATAAGTTTCAAGTAGTGTTGGAAATGATGGGTTTGCAAAAGACGATGATGACGACGATATTTTAGCATCGCTTAGTAGTTATGTTTTATCCGATAAAGGCGAGGCAATAACTTTACAGTGTCATGGGCATGAAAGGTAGGATGTCAAGGGCATGAAAGGTATGATGGTTAACAAATCGCTTTGGACCTAAATAAAAAGCAGCCGTGGATCAGTTGTTAGCTTTCCGGGTTCGCGACCAGATGTGTGTTAGCTCGAATCCTGCTCACATCAAACTGGGTCAGCCACCGTGTGCCGCCGTGTGTCTCTGGACAAGACAATTTACTCTAATTGTATCGATACTATAAAACGCTTAATGTGTTGATGTGCCATTATACACCAATCCTTCATTTATTCAATCAAACACACCTAAACAGTCACACACTCACACATACAAACTCAGGTGTAATGTGATCTCTTGATCTTGATTATTTTGGTTCTAGATCATAATGACATGTTTGCACCCCGCAGCGTCAACCTTTAAAACAATAGCTTATTATAGAAAAAATGTGTCCGTACTAATTTTGAAAAGTTTTCAGTTTGGTTTTCTGAAGATTCAGCAGTTGTGATTAAAAACTTTTTTCTAACTAACTCGTGTCTTTGATTGTTTTGGGGAAAAAGCTGAATTTGTAACCATCAGTTCGTGCGTATGGCATCATATGAGTATATTCATGTTGATTTATACTGGTTCTTTTTGGTTTGATTAAATTGCGACAGAATATTTTTGCTTTGATTTTTTTAGTCCTTTGTAGACAAATATTAATCTATTTTCCAGTCTACGTTTTGTCTAATAGTTTTCAAGATAACTAATTCAATATTGAGGTAATTCTTCCTTTGGTAAAGTCATAATTGGATGTAACAAATCTGGCTGTTCGCTTTAGGACTTTTCAATGTCATCTTCTAAAACCATTAGTACAGAAGTGGAACCTGGTGTTTGGAGATATACAGTCATCACACTCCTAAACTGTTGCTATTGCCTACGTTTTCCAGAATACATCTCGACATAACACAAATCTGAATAGTATTTACGCAGAAGATATCAATACATGTTACAATGTTTAAAGTTATCTTGATGTCAATGCAAGTGTTTTGTTCTCTTTTATGATTAAATATATAAGTCATGACAGCACGTGTCTTTCTGTTCCTACTGGCATACAATTTCATGCAGATATAATTATTTAAGCAACATATGCCAATTTTTAAAAGTAAATAGGTACAAATGCTATGTGCATGCACTGATGAAAATCAAATACGTACCTTCCGTGAGGAAACAACAATTTCAATGATTATTGGTACTCAAAAGTGTATTTTGCTTCTTAGATTTTTTAATTGATTTCTTAGCATACAATGCATTAAAAGAAAATCAGAGGATGTGGACTAAAAACGGAAGTTATATACAACAAAACGAGAAAAGTACGGGCTACCACTGTGTACCACACGACTCTCAGCGAATTGTAACTTTGTGCAATGCGCATCAGTAGTTTAACTAGTCATTTACACGCATGCCATGCGTTTACACTACCCTATTTCCCTTGTCACATTCAATACAATGCCAAAGATAATGTTGATGACGATGACAACTTTTATTTAATAATTAAGGTCAACGGTCCATATACAATTCATGTTACGAATTATATAACACAAGAGCGCCTTAATAAGCATCGGCGCTTTCAGTCCTAAATTGCATTATGAGGCCTACAAAATATTCTTATATTAAAAGAAAGACAGACAGACAGAAAAATGTAAACAAAACATTACAGTTGTGATATATCTGACTGGTCAAATGTCTGGTACTTGTTTTCCCTTTTGAATAGCATGATAAAGAAAAAAAGATTAACTTCCAATAATATTGGTCTTTTTAATCATCAGAAGCGAATAAAAGGTTTCATCTGTAGGATGATATTAACAAATTTAAGTCCGAATTAAATCGACAGATCATGACCATATAATATTCACCTTCTATTTTTAAGGCATTACATATCGTACAGATGGGTTCATTAGCTGGTATTTTATTGTGTTTTCTACTTTCAGTCATCAAATTATGGGAAAAACATCTAAGTTACATTCAGTGCACAACTATTTTTTTTACTTTTTTACAACTGAGGAAAGATTAAAATAAATGTTCTGACCAGTAGTTTCTGAACCCTATGTACTGTATTTTTCTCCTTCTGGGATTATTCAAAATCGCTACATTAAAAACAAGTTTTTACCTATTGCAATAAATACCTCTTTCCACCCTCGGTGACTATTTAAATTTGGAACATTATCAAGATGTGTTTATTTTTTAAAATATATACCACTTTTCCAGACAAAGTTTCGATTTTAACATGAAAATAAGAAAAATTCTGCCTTTTTAGTCACACTTGGCTCTAATCATTAGTCATCATTTGTCTTTCTGATAAATAGAAATGCCCAAAGCGGTACATACTCTTTATCTTTGTTCTTTAGATCTGTTAATATTGAGGTCTCTTTTTATGTGGACATCTCTAAACCAATAGGTAAAAGGAATTAGCTAGCCTATGGACCGAAGGTCAAATTCCTTTACGTCTGTGTGTGGTCCGTCCGTTTTATGCAATTAGCGTCGGCAGGCCCGCCGAGAGGGGGGGGGGGGGGGGGCCGCCGTCAACTCAGTTATAAAAAATAAATTAATCTTTGCAGTAAAAAATAAAATTTGTTGCTTCGAAGAGTCTAAGTTATAGTACATTACTACATGTTGTATATGCAAAACTGGACATAGGTTTTAATGTATAATTTTTTTTTACTGATTTGGGGCATATGACTGCTCCGCCCAAGGGCCCGGAATTTCTGTCTGCCGGCCTGAGTGTCGATACTTTAAAAAATAAATGAATTTCTAAAACGTAATTTGGAATGGAGTTAATATTTTAAATTTGGAAGGGACGTATTGGCTTAGATTCATGTTTCCAATTTATTTTTCTTTCCGTCCCTGGAGCCTAAAACTTATTTCATTTGGGCTTTAAAAAAAAAACGAATAGTAACGTTTGCCAGAGATTTATATTTGCGTCCCTTTGATGTATGCATAGTTTCTTGAGCATTTATTGTATGTCTTTCTATCCCTTATCTGTATTGTTGTTAGGGACTGGCTTATCATTTATCAAAGCTATTATGAGATTTTCATCTAAAGTAAAAAAAAAACAAAATAGGAAGTTAATAAGTAAAAACGTCAGTCTTTATGTACCGTAAATCTGCATGATATTTGCATTTTTCAACTGTCAGTATATGTTTATGTATAATCCTCGTTTAGTTTTATTTGTTATATGTAGTTTATATGGTTATGTCCATATTCAGGGATTCCTGTGAGTCTGACTATACCGCTTGGCACATGATAACATATCTTCTCCCAGCACCCTTACTTAAAGGCCACCCTGTCCTTTATAATTACACCCTACTTAAAGGACACCCTGACCTTTATAATTACACCCCTACTTAAAAAACTTCCTGTCCTTTATAATTACACCCAACTTAAAAGACACCATGTCCTTTATAATTACACCCCACTTAAAGGACACCCTGTCCTTTATAATTACACCCCCACTTAAAGGACACCCTGTCCTTTATAGTTACATCGAAATGTGTTGCCTACTTATTTTAAATTAATCTAAAATAATTGATTGTGATTCCCTCTGTTTTTATTATTAAAGTAGTTTGTTATTATTAACTTTATCTATCCTTACTCCTAAAGTGAGCTATCATCTATAGGTTACTTCATTTTTCACGTGCATTTTATAAATCTACATGTTATTCTTTTAAGCATAGCTTTCATGTCACATCGATTACTTGTAACAGCCAATAACCTTTCAAATTTGGCTCCAAAGCGATAGCATTCATCTGACTCATAACGGATAAATGTTTTATATATATATATATATATATTATACATTCATAGTTAACGTTATCTAGTTGTGTGTGTTATGTTATTGATTTTTACATTGTTGGAATCAGCACTACGTGAGTGTTTGAACAATAAGTTTATAATGGCCAGTAGAGGGTCAGAATGTACACTATCTTGGTTTATTGCAATTATTATTATTGTTATTATTATTATTATCATTATTATTATTATTATATATATATATATATATATATATATATATATATATATATATATATATATATATATATATATATATATTTAATGATTTGTTTTTACCAAAGTTTATCTGGACTTTTTCTGTATGAGACTTTTTTTTATCAATTCTAGATTTTCCTTCTTTTCATATGACAAAATATCAGATTCAGAAGTTCATGATATATTTTATTTTTAATATGGTTTTCTACCTAATTGCGACTGTGATCTGCTTTTCTAGCATGTTGGAGTATGGAACAGTTCCAACCATTTGGTAACCGCGCCGTTCCCAACACCATCAGTAAGCCATAGCTCTAATCATTAGTTGTCTTTTGTCTTTCCGATATGAAAAAATATCTCTTCCGAGATAAAGTTCATTTGCCTCAGCATAGCGGCTTTTTGAAGGGAAAGTTCTAAATGCTCCCAGATGAATTCAAAGTTCCTGATTTTGTATCGGATCAAACAGGTTTGATTTGCAAGCCATAGAAAAGTTTAAATCTTACAAGTTGATTCGTATCAAGCCATAGAAAAGTTTAAATCTTACAAGTTGATTCGTATCAAGTCATAGTAAAGTTTAAATCTTACAAAATTCTTGTATAACCGGAACAAGATATTCTGGTCTGCTCCCTAATCTGTGTTTGCCTTGATTCATATTAAATCCGTACTTTATATGGAAGAAAAATTACTGGTATGTCAAGGATAAGGCCTCTTTCTTTTGACCATTTCTGAACTCTATTGAAGCATATCTGGAACATGCATGTCTTTGAACTACAGCAGATTCAAAAGTCATCGATATATAATGAGCAGTAAGTTCCTGGATTAAGGCAATTCACTATATTGTTAATTCTGATGTTGAAAGGTTGACTGATAATATGTTGCCCTGAGCTACGACCATATCCTGGAGATAGTTTTCAGAAAGGGTTGTACCTTCATTAACTCAGAAATGTATACCTTTCAAAGTATTTTGAACACACAAACAGGTAGGCGGACCCTCAGACCTAGGTTGAATAGGTCATTAATTATGCCGTATTTCTATGTGGTGTCACAAACGTTTTGCAAGTCAAAAAAGATGGCTACTATATGCTATTTATGTATGAAAGATGTTGTCCAGACTAGATGGACAATAGTGCTTCTCTAGCGTCTGGTGTATTGAAAAAGTCCATCAACGCAAAATGACTAGTGAGTTTTACATGAAATTTTCGCTGAAAAATTTAATTGTCATTAACATAGATATCTTTCCAGACACAAATATGAAATTTTGGCGCATGTCTTGCAATAAATGGTTCAGCACAAATAATACTGACCTATGGCGCAAAGTCCCACTTTTCTCTCGCCGGAAGTGGATATTCGAGTGCGAGTATGGCCGCTAGGAAACGGTCACGTAATTCCACAGTGATGTAGTTATCTGCTGCAGTAGCGTACTAACGGGGGGGGGGGGGGATGGACGGGGCGGTTTCCCCCAGGCACCAGAGGTCTTGCGGCGCCGAAACAGATGATAAAAATTTGGGTCTCGTGTTCTGGACCTTTGGGCAATCATCGTCGTCCCGGGCGCCATTTACCCTTAGTACGCCACTGATCTACCGTTTGCTGAAGGGTCATTTGCGGTCATGTAATTCCACAGAGATGTGGTCATCTATTGTTTGCTGAAGGGTCACTTGTGCCCAATCCTGTGATGAATTTTCAATATTACGCTATACCCAGCGTTATTGTCGGTGACATGCGCCTCCAAAAAAGGTATCTACTCATACACGCCTCTTTTTCTCCACGTTTTGTATAGAGAGACCCTTTGTATAGAGAGACGCTTTGTATAGAGAGACGAAATGGGTTCATCTTAAAATGATATAAAAGGTTACTTTAAACTGTTGCAAAACCAAACTACATTGCAAATATAATTTCTTACAAAAATTAGATGCGGGTGTTCTGAGAGTCTGTCTTACGTTATGCATTTTTTGTGTAGAATGATGCATGCTCTATGAGTCAGCCTTGGAATCCAATAAATAGTCGTCTTTTGTTTTTCCAAGAGAAAAAAATGACCGGAAGGAGGACATACTCTTTATGTTTGTTCTTTAGATCCTTCAGGATTAAGAACTCGTTTCTGCTTTCCCTGTCCTTATTGTATCCTTTGTGATAAGCGTTCAATGACAGCCAATTGATTTATCGTATATATTTATTAAAAGGTTTTATCCCCAGGGAAACAGATGCGATTGGCGTTCTTTGAACATATCCTCCATAAAAAGATAATGCTATTATCCAACTAAGTGAGGTGTAATGGACTTCCTTTAGTCACTTAACAGAGGCTAAATTGATAAATGTTTTGTTGTCTTTTGGTGGGTATCAACACTCTGTTATCAGCAACTAGGATGCGGTTATCTTTCAAACCCACAAAATTTTAAAGTATGTGCCCCTTTCCTGCCAAGTCATTCTGCTAACGGGAGGAATGTGACTAAATCATATCTTCGCAATTACAATACAGAGAGTAAGAGGGGAGGGGGTGGACTGAGAGAGAATTTAACTCACTTTGGTCCATTTAACCTGCACTTATGTTTAAAAACAGATTGTGTTAGGTAATAGAATAGCCTAGTATCGTCGGTATATTACTATTACTAAATGATAAGAGATGTTTTCAAGTTGGCGTGATACTTTAATTTAGCGTCGCCAAATTCTATATGTTACATTGGGTGTAAGTTTGCCGTCGAACGTGCAATGGTGCGCCCTTTCGGCGTGTGACAACATCTCCCAACCGTTTCCTTTAAAAAAGAAGGAAAATAAAATTGTGTATATGTGCGTGCAACAGTTGTTGTACACTGATACGGTGGAGACCTTAAAATTAGTTACTTTAACTGTTCCTATAAGATATTTCAACGTGTTCATTTTTTACTATAGTGATATACATGAACTGCACAAGCGTTAGGTCATCCATTGAATAGCCGAGAAATAAAATGTCTTCCACAAATAAATCTACAACCAGGGGTTTAAGCGCTGGAAGAATTCTTACACGTTCAGGTTTGCAAGGTAGAAATCCCTCAACAGGCCAAATTTTGATGTGCAAGAAGTAAGCCCAGTGGCGTACTAAGGGTAAATGGCGCCCGGGGTGACGATGACGGCCCAAAAGGCCAGAATACGAGGCCCGAATTTTTAGCAGCTGTTTTGGCCCCCCAAGACCTCTAGCGCCCAGCGCAACCGCCCAATCCGCCCCCCCCCCCCCCACGTACTTTCTAAGATCGAAAGTATGGATTCAAAATTGAATAAACTGGTTCAAGATCTTAAATCAGAGTCTGATGCTGTTCGGAGTGCTGTGCAGGGGGAGGTTAAACAATTGAATGAGAGAATGAACTAAATAGAGGCCAGTATATAGTTTCACTCAAATAAGGTTGAGGAGTTTGAGACGGAACAACTTAAGAGAATGGAGGTGCACAGAGAATCAGTAAAGGAACTTGTGTTAGTAATCAAACCAAAGTAGGACAAGAAGTCAATGAGCTGGAAAAGAGGCTTCTTAAGTTTGAAGAGCACTCAAGAAAGATCAATCTACTTTTCTACGGTGTGCCGCATCAAGAAAGGCCTGGAAATATCTACCAGGTTGTTAGAAGCGTCCTTAAAGAGACAGTCGGACTGGGTCCAGAACATGTATAAAACATGTAGTTGGCTAATGCACACAGGCTCCCCAGTGACCGATCTGGAACCAAACCAATCATTGTACGGTTTATTCATTTTGTGGATAGAGAGGCGATGCTGAGGATGAGAAATCAAGTAATCAAGGATCCAAGGATTGCATTAAATTTACCTCCAGTCATGAAAGGATCCAAGGATTGCATCAGATTTACCTCCAGTCGTGAACTCAAGGATCCAAGGATTGCATCAGATTTACCTCCAGTCATGAAAGGATCCAAGGATTGCATCAGATTTACCTCCAGTCATGAACTCAAGGATCCAAGGATTGCATCAGATTTAAATCCAATCATGAAAGGATCCAAGGATTACATCAGATTTACCTCCTGTCATGAACTCAAGGATCCAAGGATTACATCAGATTTACCTCCAGTCATGAAAAAAAATTGGAACGAGCATGCACTTGCTGCTTATAAGTTACGACACGCCAATAATTCAGACGATAAAACAAGGATCAGAGAGACTGATGTCACTTGTACTGGAGGCTAGGAAGAATTCTGGTGAGCTCTGGCAGCAGAAAACGTTTGTGAAGTTTGACTAAAGGTGCGATATGTATTATAGTATAGTACAAATGCCCTGCACTCATTATTGTGTTACCTCTGTCAAATTTGTCTATGGGTTAATGCCGGTTGATTCAATGGTTTGGTTTTGTGGGGTTTTACCCCATTTCAGCACATGATAGGTTATGCACAGCGGATAGTATATTTGGTGGAGGAAACACCGACCCGCAGGAAGCTAATGACTAGCTTTCTCACATACCCACATTGGTCGAACTCACGCGGACAGAGGTGAGATATGTGAGTGATCTGTAAATGCGAGTGCCTTAGACTACTCGGCCCCCGGCCCTCCCCCTCCCCCCGGGCTGATTCAAGATGACAATGAACTAAAAAAATTGAAATGGGGAATGAAAGAAAAAGAATTGTGTAAAATATAATGGAGTTCGTCCTTACATAGTAAAGTCTATTAAAAAATAACATTAATGAGGATATATATAAACTTTTCCATATGAATATGTTTTTCTTATATAGTACCATTACATTTAATTTCTAAATATATGCCCTACTTAATACAGACTCCATTTAATTTACAGATAAAGGTCATTGCTCTAGGTTTTGTAGATACAAATGATTGTTATTTAAATTTCACCGGTTTTTCCCCCTGTCTTGTTTAGTTCAGCCTTGCTTCTGTATCTTTTTTTCTAATAGGTACGCGTGTCGTTTTGTTTTCCATCGATTTGCATTACATTGAACCCATATTGTATGCAGTAGAGTCATCTTTTTATATTTTATTGACTTCATCTTTTTACTTTTATTTTTCTATTGTTTGGCATGAGCAGATAGCTCAGATATATCAGGTTTTGTTGGTGTAATTTTAGCTAAGTATCTATATTGCAGCATGCAAGTGATCATTGTATACAGAATATATCACTGTCAATACCTGATTTAGCTCCCTTTCAACATACACGCTGTTAATCAATATATACATTTAATTTATTGTTTAAATATGTGACTTATCAAATTCTCTGTAAGATAGTCTGTGGGACGGAACCCCAACCCATAGCTACCCATGTACAGGGTTTATGAAATATTTTTTAAAAGGTTTAAAAAATCGATCGAAAGAGCTGAGATCTTTGATTATTATTATCTTGCACATTAGAAAAGGTAGATCTAGACATTCCGAGTGATAGCCACATATACACATCGGTGAATAACAAGGTAAAATCGGTAGAGGTAAGATAAAAGGTCTACTGTTACGACTCTTGGTCTTAAAATATGTAACAGAAAGAAAGTGAAACCAATAAAATCAAAAACAATCAACAAGCAATTTATTTCCAGACAATTAAAGTGAAAATTTAAAAGACACTTACAATTTGTGAGTTAAATTCCAAATAATCCTAAATATCCTAATCACAAGTCCAAAATAATAGAATGTTCCAAATGAATTCCAATAGCCTTCAATGTATTGGTGTACCACAAAGATGTAATCCAGAATTTATTCAATAGAGTTCACATAAATCCCAAAATAATGTATTAATCCAAAAGTCAATGAGCATTTTAGTAATTCCAATGAATATTTTCAATAAATAATTCCTCACAAATTCTATCTGATTTCAACAACACAATTGTAATTACTAAAATAGATTTCTCGCAGACTGATCTTGAGAACCGGAATTCTAGAACAGGAATGAAATTATTTACTAAAATCTGTACATATATACACATGACTACACGACCTATGTCACAACAGAATATAGTGTAATGAAAAAATACTTGCCTACCTGAACCATGTCACGATAGGACATGTGCGAAATACCATGTAAACAATTGGACAATGGTACGTATATATTTTCAAATAACCATTTAACTTACAATCATTGACAATAGATTAGTATATAAACATCATACATAACACTACATTTATGTCTTTATTTGTATCTAGAATATTAGGATTCTTTGGTATAATATGGGGTGCTGTAGGACTCAGTGAACACACACATATATATACCTACAAACATAAATACATACATAGATACAACCATACATACATATAACCATACATACATACACCCATACATACAACCATACAACCATACATACAACCATACATACAACCATACATACAATCATGCATACATACATACATATATACATACATGCATACATACATACATACATACATACATACATACATACATACATACATACATACATACATACATACATACATACATACATACATACATATACACAACCATAAATACATACATACATACATACATACATACATACATACATACATACATACATACATACATACATACATACATACATACATACATACATACATACATACATACATACATACATACATACATACATACATACATATATACATACATACATACAGAATTCTAGAAATGAACTGAAGATGGGGAGATTTTATGAAGTATAAAAATGTATGATCTAAATTGGATCGTTGCGAGGTTTTGAGTGTTGCGTGACTCACAACTCGTTGCTTTATATAACCTTAGGATGAAGATCAAATAAATAACAGGGCGTTTGATTGTTTATAATGTTAATCATGACGGTATTTATAATGTTAATCATGACGGTATTTATAATGTTAATCATGACGGTGTTTATAAATGTTAATCATGACAGTGTTTATAATGTTAATTATGAAGGTGTTTATAATGTTAATTATGACGGTATTAATAATGTTAATCATTACGGTGTTTATAATGTTAATCATGACGGTATTTATAATGTTAATCATGACGGTATTTATAATGTAAATCATGACGGTATTTATAATGTTAATCATGACGGTGTTTATAATGTTAATAATGACGGTATTTATAATGTTAATCATGACGGTGTTTATAATATTAATCATGACGGTATTTAGAATGTTAATCATGACGGTATTTATAATGTTAATCATGACGGTGTTTATAACGTTAATCATTACGGTGTTTATAATGTTAATCATTACGGTGTTTATAATGTTAATCATGACGGTGTTTATAATGTTAATCATGACGGTGTTTATAATGTTAATCATGACGGTATTTATAATGTTTGTTAATCATGACGGTATTTATAATGTTAATCATGACAGTGTTTATAACGTTAATCATTACGGTACCTATAATGTTAATCATGACGGTGTTTATAATGTTAATCATGACGGTATTTATAATGTTAATCATGACGGTGTTTATAACGTTAATCATGACGGTATTTATAATGTTAATCATGACGGTATTTATAATGTTAATCATGACGGTATTTATAATGTTAATCATGACGGTATTTATAATGTTAATCATGACGGTGTTTAAAATGTTAATCATGATGGTATTTATAATGTAAATCATGACGGTATTTATAATGTTAATCATCACGGTGACTAACCATGATTTTCGTGTGTGAGATTTATTCTCAAGTGCTTTGTTTTCCAAAACACATGGTCGTCAAGACTGTTTGCTTTGTTTATTTGTTGAGCATTTCATATCAATACAACACTCTCCAACATCTCCAGGATTACCAAAAGACTTATTCCATTGCTTGTTCCAGGAAGTGAGAACGAAATATATTGCTATTGGTTTAGCTTGGCCAAGATAATGGGATACTGCCCTACTGAAATAATAATAATAATAATGAGGACTTTGTATAGCGCCTAATCTTTAGAAGCTCTAAGCGCTTTACAACATTATATAACACCTAAACAAACATATATAATTATATGATTACGAAAAGAAAGAAGAAACAAACACCATGAAATTAGAAAACAAAAACATGCTGAAAATAGTTAAGGTAAGAAAACATTAAGTCTTTAGGTCTATTCTTGCAGTCGAAAAAGGTGAGTTTTAAGAGCACTCTTGAGTGAGATCACTGTGTCTTTGTGTCTAAGTTCAGTTGGCAATTCGTTCCACGTTGCTGGGCCCTGGTATGCAAAAGAACGTTGTCCGTATGACTTCATTTTGGTATTGGGAATAATGAGAATACGGGTGTCGGAAGAGGAGCGTAAGTATCTTGCTAGTGTGTACACATGGGTGATGTGAGATAGGTGCCAGTCAGTGAAACGTAGCACAGAGAACAAATTTTGTGTTTGATTCTGGATCGAATGGGTAGCCAGTGTAGGATACAGAGCAGTGGAGAGGTGTGTTCTGTTCGTGGTACTCTAAGAATGATCCGAGCAGCTGTGTTTTGAACTTTTTGAAGTTTCTGGAGTAGATACTGAGATGAACCAGATAGAATTGAGTTACAATAGTCCAGTCTTGAAAGTACTAAGGAACACACAAGTGTTTTAGTGGCATCAACTAAAAGATAATTGCGAATGGAGCTGATCCGTCTCAGCTCAAGGTATGCAGCCTTGCGTATGTTCATGACATGTTGGTGCAATGAGAGTGTACTGTCTAGAGTAACACCTAGGTTTTGTACTGACTGTGTGAATTTAATATTGGTGTTGCTGATATTTATTGTTTGAGGTAAAGAATGTGAATGAGAAAGTCTTTGTGTGGTAATCAGAATGGCTTCAGTTTTATCATCATTCATCTGCAGCTTGTTACATGTCATCCATGATTTCACATCGGAAATACACCTATCTACACCTTGGATGATAGCATCAACTTCAGTTGGGTATCTAGATTTGTATATTTGGGTGTCATCAGCGTACAATTGGTGAGACACTGGGTGACGATCTATGACACTTGAGAGCGGTTGAGTGTATAGAATGAAGAGAACAGGTTCAAGAACAGAACCCTGTGGAACACCAAAACATAGATCAACTGGGCTGGAGTGTTTTCCATTTGCGGACACAATTTGTGTCCTGTTGACCAAGTAGGACTTGAACCATAGTAAGGCTGTATCGTGAATGCCAAATACATGATGGAGACGGTGAAGCAATATATCATGGTCTATTGTATCAAATGCTGCAGACAAGTCAAGGAGGGTGAGGACTGTAATCTTTCCACTATCCAAAGCAGAGAGAAGGTCGTTAACTACTTTCAGAAGGGTAGTTTCGTTACTGTGGTGAGGGCGATATGCAGACTGTACATCGCTAAAAAGACTGTTTGAATTCAGATGAGATACAAGTTGGGATAGAACAACTTTTTCTAAGATTTTTGACATGAATGGGAGGTTAGAAACAGGGCGGTAGTTCTTTAAATCGTTATGGTCAAGTGTTGGTTTCTTCAGCAGAGGCTTTACAATGGCAGTTTTGAAAAATGATGGGAATTCCCCGGATGAGAGAGAAGTATTAATAATATCAGTTAGTGAAGGCAATATTGGATCTAAGCACTCAAGCAGCAGTGATGTCGGAATCGGATCAAGTTCACATGACTTTGGGGCACTCTTCATCATGATTGTACGCACTAAATCCATAGAGACCGGTTCAAATTCTGCTAACGGTTGCCGCTGAAATTCTGTATCGCAACTGTATGGTGACGACGACTCAATTGAAATTATGTTGTCAAGCTTATCTCTAATGGTTTGTACTTTGTCACGGAAGAAATTTGCAAACTGGTCCGGAAGGTCGACTGGAGAGAAGGTAGTTGGAAGTGGTGTACATTTGTTCCTTGACATTAGCTTGTTAGTAATCTCGAAGAGCTCTTTGCTGAAGCCAAGGACAGTCTCAGGTAAGCTTAAATGGTAACGATATTAAACAAATAATATTAACACGAAATGCTCAGAATAATGGACAAAGTCAACTACAGGCACCATGTTGCACAGATAATAAAGGAACTTACAGGCAGCAAGATTAATAAATGAATAACTGCTTTGCAAAATATTTTGACAACATTTTCAAAAATTACATCTTAATATTAAGGGAGCATAGGATTCGTGTACTCGATTTGTTAACTTGGAACTTAATAAATCTCGTGTCTATTGCTGAAAGGTATGACCAGCTAATGCTAGGCTAGAACGTAATTATGGATAACTCTCCTGTCAAGGATCTGGCTATGATAACACATGATGTATTATATCATTATTTCAACTTTTGAAAAAATCAGATGTAAAATAATTTGCATACCAACTGCTTGTGACCAACCAGTAGTAAAGATATTGGGTATTTTGGACAAACGTGATATTTGAACAGTATAATCTTTTGGGGTGCGCTTTGCCCAGGCGTAATAAATAAATGAATACATCGATAAATTTCGAGAATTTCACATTCAGTTCTCTCTACATGGTCATTTCCCTAAAATAATTGGACCAGTCAGAGTCGACGGTATTATTTCACAAATTAAAAATTACGACACCTATCAGAATCCAGAAATATTTGAAGTCATACAACTACTACTCATACATGGAGAAGGTAAAGTGTTATAATTGTGGTATTGCAAAACACGTAAACAAAATGGAGAAGCAAAAGCAAAATGACAAGTGTAGCAAAGATTGCACGTTTAAAACAGCAGTTTTATTGGGGAAGATCCAAAGCATATTATTCTGTGCAAATAAAATTTCACGATTACACATTTTAGTGTATATGAGAGACACAAAGTAAATACAGATATTTCCGCAAATATGTTCAAACAAAACTACGCGCAAAGTACGAACAGGTAAATTCTGAATACACCAGAAACAGTATAGAAAGCAAATAGCAGAAAAAAGAGATAAATATTATGTCGATGGTTACAAACCAATAAAAACAAAGGTGCCAAGCACAGAGACGAAGTGTACGATCTGAATGATTTCAGTTAATGATTGTGCTCTGCACGCATATCTTCGGTACGATTAGGCAGAGCATGTGTACCAATCTCACTTCAGAAGACCTCTCATCCGGAGACGATGACGAAAGTACAATCACTGGACTAGCCAATCTCAAGCGTATTATTTCATAAAATTAAAAACTACTAGAACAGTCAGACTCGGGAGTAATTTGGAAAGCCTTAAAAAATTATAGACCATTCAGACTCGTGATTATTTTGAGAATCAATGAAAATCACTAGAACAGCCAGACTTGGGTATCTTTTAAAAATCATTCATATTCTTTTAGCATTAAGACTCGGGGGTATTTTTTTTATACACAATTAAAAACTTATTGGACCACTTAAAGTTTTGTAGTAGTAAGACTAGTGGATGAGGCCTTTTACTTATATAATACATGGATACATACATACATACATACATACATACATACATGCATACATACATACATACATACATACATACATACATACATACATACATACATACATACATACATACATACATACATACATACATGCATACATACATATATATATATGTACATACATACATATATATGTGTGTGTGTATATATATATATATATATATATATATATATATATATATATATATATATATATATATATATATATATATAATTACTTATCAACTCATAGCAAGACTCCAGATTATATAATTTGGATTCAATTAAAGAGTCTTGGTTGATATACATCATCTCCACAAATTAAGACAATATTGCAATTATCTCAGTTAGCATCATAGTCACATCCTACGCAATTAAACTGGAAAAGAACTAAATTAGTTTGTCCGTAAAATACAAAAGGAAATACATTGCACTAAAGACTTTGTACAATACATTAAACGTTATACATATTCCGAGAAGGGTTACAGGAAAAAGGCATGGAAAAAGCAGGATCCTAGATGTATTTTACCTAAGGCGCAATTTTATCTGGCAACAAACTGCAAACTGTGCACAATTAAATACTAGTACTCTATTGAAATAACGGACATAGCAATAGTTGCACGCAATTTAAGTATCTCTTCAATACAGAAATATTAGACGGTGGTTCCGTCTTGCAACCGACTAGATTTTGCAGCAATATGCTGCACAAGGATGTTAAAATCGTATCTAACGATGCGTGGTAAATGATATTTACTACGGTTTTTTTCTCATACATTTAAATAACACAACATGTTGGGGTTGGGAAGGTAATAGTTGTATACTGGTGAAGTAATTTTAATGATTCTCAAAATAACTCCGAGTCTGACTGGTCTAGAATGATTTTTTTTAAATCTGTGGAATAATAGTCTGGCTGGTCACGTATTTGAGGTCACGAGCTAATTAAAGTTTTCATATCACTCATGTGATGTTATACTCACACGGATTCACATCATCATCATCGTCGTCGTCGTCCACTTACATCGTTATCGTCATCGTCGTCGTAATCATAATCATCATCTGACGATGCTGCTGCTGATGATGATGAAGATGGAAATGTTTCTATTAGCATAAGAATGCAAAGTTTTTGCCCAGAAAGACACCATTTGGTTTTTTTTTAAGACCTTGCTGTCCTGCAGTTGAGAGAGAGAGAGAGAGAGAGAGAGAGAGAGAGAGAGAGAGAGAGAGAGAGAGAGAGAGAGAGAGAGAGAGAGAGAGTATATTATAGGGCCTGAGATTGGAATGTTTCGGTTTGTCGAATGTGGAGGCATTGTTGAAACAACGTTTGTTTGCATCACTGTTGTTTTCAAATTCATTATTGTAGAATTACATTTTCTTTCGAATATCTTTAACAATAGATGTTCCTATGCCTATTTACCTCTAGTTTCTTTAGTGTAGCTTTGGGCACAGATTCATACTCACTAATCAGGACTAATTTTATCCTGTAAGGATAGTTCAATCCTACGATGCTTAGCTGGTCATTCTCACATCTTTATATGTGAGTGAAGACAAATGACAGTCATGGCTAATTAAATACATGTATGTAATGATTCAATCCGGTTTTTAGAATACTGTTTTGTCGGTTTCCGTCGGCAAAGCATCAAAAGCGAGGCCACATGCCTGGTTAATAAAGCCGTGATATTTAATTATTTAAAAAATCTGCTCTATTAATAATGTATACAAATGTTTTTAATGGTGCAAAGACTTCAGATTAGACCATTGACAGCCATATTCGGTGTCGGCGCGCGTGCCAAGTATTGTTTTCACCTCGCGTGCCCTTGGGGCATTTTCCAGGTCTTTGTCTCATAGAGTAGCCTACTGAACAGAACAGAACAGAACAAAACTTTTATTAATGAAAGCAAATATGAGGCCACACATATGTGGCATATGAGAATAACACAACTGTTACAATTTCGAAAGGTGACGTCACAAACCTATGGTGATACGCATCACATCACTGCTCAACGTTTACAATCAGAGCAAGGATATTGAACATTCTGAGGAAATATGAGAATATTTGGGTACTGTTATGTATATTGAATTTATAATATGTGTCCATGATTGTAAGTTATACTTTAGTCAGATTATGGTCATTTTTATAAACAACATGTTTACATAGCATTTGAATTCAAGGCCGGTCTTTTTAGCAGCTGGACTGTTATTTCCATGTCTTGTTGTGACAAATGTCAGGTACAGAAAGTAATTTTACATAAAAATTACTCATATTTTGATGGGAGAATTGTGAGGTTGGCCAGTATTTTTCCCATTAGAATTACTCATATTGTGATGTGACATAGGTCATGTAGGCATGTGTATTTATATACAGATTTTGGTAAACAAATTCATTCTTATTCCAGAATTTTGATTCTAAAAGATCAGTCTGTAAGGAATCTATTTTAGTTGTGTTGAAATCAGATATAATTCAGAGAGAGGAATTATTTATTTACAATATTCATTGGAAATAATAACGTGCTCATTTTTGCATTAATACATTATATTGGGATTTATGTGAACTCATTCAAATACATTCTGGATTACATCATTGTGGTACACCAGGACATTCAAGTCTAATGGAATTCATTCGGAACATTATATATTTTTGGACTTATGATTAGGACACTTAGGATTATTTGGACTTTAATTCGCGTTATTGTAAGTGTCTTTTAAATTTTCACTTTAATTGCCTAGAAATAAATTGCTTGTTGATTTTACTTATATTGTTGGTTTCACTTTCTTTCTGTTACATATTTTTAAGACCTAGAGTCGTAACACTACATAAATATAACATTTTTAGGACAGAATACAGTACTTGCTAACCGTAATTAATCTGTTTCAGCTTATGTCATGAATTTACCAGCTAAAATACATTTCCAAGTTTGAAGTGAGTTTCGGTTTTATGGTATTTTTCTTAGCGTAAAATGGAAATTTGGGATTGAAATTTGTTTCGGTATTCGGAGTTGAGGGGTTTTGGTTTAATGGGGGAAAATGATGACAAAATGAAGGAAAAATTACTTCTGATCACGTGACTTAATCTGATATATATATATATATATATATTCTTTGATTCACATTGAAATACCTTGTTCATATTTGTCATTTAATTTTATACAAACATATTGTGTCCTTAGAAAATGTTATTTTTGCAATCAAGTTTCTACGTATCGAATAAGTAACTGAAACAAAGACAGATACGTACAAGAGCTCATGATACGAGATTGACAGCCAAATCCCATAAGCTTCGACGAATGACAACATTACTTCTGATCACGTGACTTAATCTGTTGCTCACAGTAATAGTAGTATTAGTGTCGTCTGATAAAAAAGCTGGCAATTGTTTACCTTAAATTTCTATGAAATAAAAATTAGATTTTCATAACTTCCTCTCTTATGGAATTCAAAATATAGAGAAAGAAAGCCGCAGTCTCTGGCCCCCATAAAATTCGTGCTATTTGTCCTTGTTTTTAATTATTATATGTACATTTGAAGTTCCAAATATGTTTAATGATGTCCAAGCCGTTACATATAACGAAACATTTTGATGATGAATTTGCACCTAACCAAGGACTGAGGGAAATCCTATAACTGAAACAAAATGGTAAAAGTACGCAAGACTCTCTTTTGAAAATATCAAAGAAATCAGCTGATCACTATTTTTGATCGTTTTGTCATTGTGTGTGTGTATGTATGTGTGTTTGTCTGTGTTTTCTTGGATACCAACATCTTCAAAGTGATCGTACTTCCTTCCCATGCAACCCCTTACAGGTTTACGTGAAAAATATATAACTATACCAGCGATATTATTTAAAATATCTTTATAAGTTTTAGAATTCATGATGACACATTTACATATATTACCAAAAAAAATACAAGAAGAGCATTCCTTTGACATTGTGTCATCGTTTTAAAAAGAAAGTTGTCTCTGTATAGACATGATATTCATAAAGACTGTATCTCCTTGTAAAAGACGACCATCAAGTATCAATCAGAACTTACATTTCTTAAGTGGACTATTGAAGTGCGGGAAGGTCAATAGCCTTCTTATATAAAATAGTATCGTGTATATATAATGCCAAGGTGAATGATGGATGATTACAACTTTATCAACAACTTTCCAACAATCTTTCAGTCCCCAGGCCGTAAGGAATATAGTTTTATTACGTGGTTGGGGTGGCAGCTGGTCATAAGCAGATACTGGTGAGAGTCAGTTGGTTAAGAATATAGGTCAGTTTCTGTGTTTCCCTCCAAGCGGGTCGATTGAGTATCCACAGTTGCGTAGCAAGAAATTTTGCCCCCCCCCCCCCAAAAAAAAATAAAAAAAAATAAAAAAAAATTAATTATGGGACCCCCCTCAAAAAGACATGTTGTTTGATGGGAATTTTGGGCCCCACTGGGCCTGGTCCCACACCCCAGGAGTTGGACCTGTTTGATGACTCTCACGTAAATGTAATCGTAGGATAGAAGTTATTGGCGAATTCAAAAAAGATTTTGATATTGTAGCCCGTTTCGATCCATTTCGATTTTCTGTCGTCAATGAATCTATACCAGCTTAGGGTCTATAGAGTGCCTCATTGGGGAGCTTTTATTTGAATCTTTCCATGAAAATATTAAAATATTAAATCACAACTCACATATATAAACCAGATATATATATATATATATATATATATATATATATATATATATATATATATATATATATATATATATATATATATATAAATACACACACAATCTTTCCATATGCAACAAGATAATAATAATAAGAAGAAGAAGAAGAAGAAGAAGAATACAGAAGATCATTTTTGTAAAGGAAAAATTATACAGGAAGCAAACATGACAATTCACTGATGATTTAAAAACTATCATAAAAATTGTCTCAACATCTTGTCAAGCAGAACTAAGACAGAAAATGCAGATGATGCCATAGAAAGGCCGACAATAGAAAATTGGGACGACCGTTTACAGTACAAAACAATGGAAAATTGGGACGACCGTTTACAATACAAAACAATGGTAAATTGGGACGATCGTTTACAATACAAAACAATGGAAAATTTGAAAGAATGTCATTCCTCTTAACTTTCCATCCAGATTTCCCGCCATTAGGCGCAATCATTTGCCTACCATTGAATCATCTGAAACCTGAAGATTTTTTACCCCAAATAAACAGTCATAGCATACATTAGATAAAAACTAATATTATTGACATACTTGTCATAGCAAAACTAATACCCCTCAAAAGCCATTCGAGAAATGGATCCTCCGAACTGTGAGGGGATAAAAGAAGCAAGACATGCCAATACATAATCGAAACGAGCGATTTCTCTATCACAGCGACAGGCGAAAAACTCTGTATTCACAGAAGCACCGTCACAAAATGTGATATATTTAATAACATTCAGTATGTGGAAATTCAATTGACAAACCAAAAACCAAACAACTGGACAGAAACACCATTGCAAAAACACTTTTCTTCCGTAGGCCATTATTTAAACAGCATGATCCTGACTGTCATAGCGCACAACCTTAACTGGAAGCTCGAGACCAAGAGAGCTGAGGATATTTATTGGATTCATTGCCTTACAAATCTCAGACCAGACGGATTGAATCAAGTAGAACATAAACCAATGCAAATTTGAAACTATTTTTTTTTTGTTTTGTTATTTTTTATCTCTACTCTTCGGACTCTAACTGTAGAATAGATAGTATCTCGGACCAAATGTTGTCTAGCTATAGATCGATCACAACACAGATGGCGCATGATTGCCGTAATCTGATGCGTTTCCTTTGTTTCAAGCAGTTAAAATCTAAGTCGCCTGCTAGCAAGTTGTAGCAAAATAGTCTTCTAGCCAAATTTGAATTCCTAATTTGCCACAATGTAAACTGGTCAATGTGTACAGTTTTCAGCATTTTGTCTTTATATGTTAGTACTACATTGTGTTTTTTTTTCACCGTAACAATATAAATACATATTTTATTAACTTTTTGTTTTTGTAATTGTTCTTTGCTAGTGCGATCCGCCTGGAAAAAGTGATCAGTAGATCATAAAAGTGCTTTGCCAGTTTTTCTCGCTGCAGCACTGTGCTTCGTCATGTTTGTTTTGTACCAATACTTGTGCGTTTTGTGCTTAGGGTATAGGAACATTTTGTTTTCGCGGGTCTCTTTGGAATGACTCGCAGACACATCACTTTCCTTATGACATGTAAACCTACTGATCTGACATAGCTACGGAAAAGTCATTTGTTTTATGCATATATAGTATCAATCTATTTATGTATTTAATGAACAACATTCATTTCCCTCATTAGTTAGTCAATTTTGCGTGATTTTTATTTGTAATTAATTTGCTTCTGATGTGTATCAGATCATCGTGTTTCCATAAGGTTTCTCTAGAATTTATGTTTCCGAGATAATCTGTTCAATCTTTTATTTTCTTCCGACAGATAATAGAGGGATTTTCTTATCTTTCAATCCTGTTGATGCACAAACGGTGCTTTTTCATATTACAGCTAATAAAAGCAGTGAAAACGTACATGCGATTTATTTGTAAGCCGAATATATTAACCCTCAAAATGCTTTCGATTTCCTTTGTCCTCTTTCTGCATTTACTCGGCCTCTGCCTATTTTGCCAATATTAATCTCATTCTTCTCACTGCTTTTGTGATGCTTGCTTCAAATAATCATCAAATTTACTGTTTTGCCCCTGTCTTCTTCTATTATACTCATTTTGAATTAATTTAATTTTCACTCATTTTTGTGTCCTCCACTCCCATTTTTGGGAGAATCTATAATAGGCATTATACTCAGTGCTGGATTACCCAATAGGCAGACTAAGCACGTGCTTAGGGCACCAGCAAAGCAGGGGCACCAAAAAAAAAACAAAAAACAGAGAAATTATGGTGTGTGGTTTTTTAAATTACATATGGTGAGGCACCATAATCTTTTCAGTGCTTAGGGCCTCTAAAGGACATAATCCGGCACTGATTATACTACATAAAAAATTCTTTATTTTTATTGCTGCGTTGTTTTCTTTATCGCAATAAACATTATGACAAACACAGATTTTTAGGTTACAAAATAATTATCGCCATTACTTCTTCGTAATTTTATTGCAGTTACTGTAATAAGTTTAGTTTAAACATTTGTATCCGCCAACCGAAGGAAGGGGAGGATATAGCGATAGTGATATACATATGTAGACAGGGTGCTTGTTGCAGCAAAACTTTAGTTTGGCATCATCTTTTTGCTTTATCAAACCTCATATGTGGTTTATCATTTGGTAAAGGCAGAAGCCTGTCGATTTTGGCGCTGCTAGGTACTAGGTCAGAGTCACTTGACATGAAAATGTGATTTTGCTGTCTGCAGAATAAGTCAAGCCTTCAAGGCCTAATTTTATTCAAACTTCATAGGTAGACTAGACTTGGCCAGTGGCAGCTCTCTATTGATTCTGAGGCTGACAGGTGAAAGGTCAATATATTTCAATTCTCTGGTTTCCGCTCGATAGCTCGTGTTTTCTGGATCTAATTGTCGTCAAACCTCGTATTTAGTCTGCACATAGACAGAGACACTTCCCTATTTATTATCCAGCTCAGAAGTGAAAGGTCAAGGCTACGGGGACTAAAATTGTAAATTTGGTTTCCACATGGTAAGTCTATTTGCCTTAAGTCTGCCGCACCCATTTTTTTGTTTTTGTTTTTTAAAATAAACTTTAAAGTTGCATTGCATTTGAGGAGGAGTAGCTCTATATTGAGTATGCGATCAAAGTTCAAAGTCACTGGACGTTATATTGCAAATTATGTTAATTTTACTTTTGAAAGAGAGATTGCAATTCAATAAATAAAAACAGTTGGCAATTTTTAAAGCTAGAAACTATCAGTTTGCACATAATATATTGTTAAATAGTTTTGTGTATATATTGCAAAACATTTTTGCTGCTTATTGGCGACGATACTTCCAAATAGTATAATGGCCGAATGTAGATACAGCGGTTGCATACTCCCGTTTTAGCGAGCATACACTTGACGTCGTCTATTTTACCACGTGGAATAGCTGTATGTGTATTAGAATATAATGATTGATAGCACAATCATATATACGTGATTATTTCTGCCTAATTTTCTCACTAATGATTTATACTGTAATTATTAAATTGATATAATGGCCAATATAGTGTAAATACCCCTTTATCTGATTTGTAAGTATTGTTTGCTATAAAACATATTTCTCTTTTTGCAATAACGGCATTTGTATTGACCATATATAACTTAATTTAATTACGACCTCATTCTTACACGTGCAACGGCATAATGTCCTTTAATCGTATTCTCTATCCATGCAATCTCCTCATCTATTTCTTCTCTGTCAGGCAATCTCTGATAGAAACGAATCACTTTTTAGACAACAGAAGGTATTCTCCAGACTAAATAGTAAATTATTTGAAGCCATCGCAACATGCATTAAAATACGTTATCACTGAAAATGATTTCCGATGAATTAATATATTTTAGGTTTAAAGTGTTACAGGGATGAACCACGAGTGAAAAATGTTTTCCTCAATCAATATATTGGGAGCATTAGCCTAATGATTTTCTTGTGTTACAGATGTTATGCTATCATTTCAAAGTATGCTACACATAAATTCAATCACGATTTATTTTGTTCATAACACTCTCATACGATCAAAGGATGAGGGGCTTTAGACATATACAAACACCAATAAATGAACACTTTCGTCATGGAAGCAAAAGTGGCTGAGTGTTCACCTGTTTCTGTGACAAAACACCCACAGATCTAATCCGTGCCTTGATCTAAAAGATGCAGTCTTAATCTCTGTTTGACTGACAAAGGTCAGCGGGGGTGGGGTGGGGGTGGGGCCCGCAGCTGGGGGCAGGGGGAAATAAGAATTTGAGTATATTTTGATCCGAATATGTTTCTTCAAATTTTAAAAACTTCTGTCTTTCCATTTTGTGCTGTACCGTAATCTATATATTCCAAACATTGCTTTTAAAGGCTACTAATAGTCCTTAATTAATTTTTCTGGTACATGGAAAGATAGATATACCAATAAGAAACATAAATTAGACGTCCAATGACTAGATTTTAAGCTATTCGGTAGTTTCAATATCTTTTTCCTTGAAATATAAGTTGATATCTAGACCCGAACCCCGCCCTCAGCAAAGTTATTTCCATCGTAGATTGTTACATCTGAATTTAACTTTGTTCCATCCTTAATATTAACTTATTTATGATTGATTAGTGGTGATTATTTATCAAATTATGAAATTTGTTTAAATAGAGGAAATTCTAAATTTACTGAAATGATATGTTGAAGAAGACTTTGCTTTCAGAGAAACAAAAAATATTTGCAAATTAAAGCTATTACAGTTCCAGAAAAGGGCCCGCCTTCGTAAATATTTCTGTAGCGTAATTGGAGAAGAAAATATTTACCAAAGCCAAGAAGGTAATCTTATCATATTTTGTGTTAATTGTGGATTTCTTCTTCATTTTGGATAAATTTGAAGCAAGAACTAAAAGAGTTTCCTAATCAGATAAATAAACACAAGCTATGAATCCATATTAAGAACAACACTATTTGGAAAGTGTACATTTTTAATGGAACAATCTACCTGGGAAATAACTTTGCAAAGCATAACGTCTGAATGTAGACTTCTTGAACAGCAACAATTTTTGCTGACATCTCTGATTCTCTCATATCTGCATCCAGGCTTATGAGATATCATTTTTTATTTGATACAAACTTACAGTATAAATGTTTATACACCCCAACCAGATCTTGTGAATTTTATATAATATACTATACTGATTATGCCATAATTATATACCTTTAAAAAATAAACATTTATTTTAATTAATTATTGAAACTACTTTTTATAGCGTAAGTAGGTTATAATTAGGTGATAAGGCGTTATATAACGCGTACAGATATGATGACCTTTTTCCATAACAAATTGTTTTGAATTTTATATAACATACTATGCTGATTATACTTTTATCATAAACCTTTACAGAATTAACGTTCATTGTAATTAATTACTGTAACTATTTTGTATAGCGTAAGAAGGTTATTAATAGGCGATGAAGCCTCGCAATGAAGCCTCGCATAACACGTACGGATATGATCGCCTATTTTTTGGATCTTTTAATAAGTACATTAACATGCACGTGTTTAGGTTGGAGTTAGTCGGTACCTTTGTCAGTAATTTGAATCCTCCATTTGGCAAAATCTTGTTGATACACGCGGTTGACAGTGCTGTTACAATTCATCAGTTATGCGCACATAAACATTTCACCGACTTAACTATTCAACTGGATGCGGGCGAAATTAAACTCAAAGATGGTCTACGAATTCCACGTGGAAAGTGGTAGTTGTTCAATATGCTTTTAAACGTTGTAACTTCTTGTTAATTGAGTGATGTTGGGGTCATTCATGAGATCTCATAAAGTAGTCCCACTTTTTTGCACTATGGTGATGCATAATCTGAAAAGGCCAGTAGGTGAAACAGATGTCTATATCAGACTATTCAGAAAATGATTAGTTCGAGCGATGTATATCACACTCATGTGTGTGTCTGTCTGTGTGTATAATTGATCTTATTCTTCCATGTGTCAGATAATGAGTGTCTGTAAGTGTATTGTAAAAGTATAATTGATCTGTGAAATGTTTCAATCGACATAAGATCGATTAAGTTGACAGAAAGAAACGACAAGCATGGACCCTAAAGGTTCGTACAGACAGAGAGACAGACAAAGAGACAGTTACATACCTATATACATTCGAACATGCATACAATGTACCTACCTAACTACCTATATATATATATATATATATATATATATATACATACACACAAAGGATTCATAGATAAAAGGAATGAAGTTACCGAATATATATATATATATATATATATATATATATATATATATATACATACACACAAAGGATTCATAGATAAAAGGAATGAAGTTACCGAATATATATATATATATATATATATATATATATATACTATTTAAAATATTTACTAAATTATGCTTTCAACAGGAAGAGTCTTTGATTGACTGTGATATAACAATTGAATATCATATTCTTTCTCTTTTTTATTCACTAATTCATCTCATATCATGGTTTCACTTAACATAAATATATGGTTTTAAATTAGTTACAAGATTCCTGTTGTTGGTGTGCCTCATTTTACGACAACATACTTAAATCTGGATGTATAAATTCACGCATACCAGAAAGACTATGCAATGACACATAGATACGTGCTTACATATATATATATATATATATATATATATATATATATATATATATATATATATATATATATATATATATATATATATATATATACATATATATATATATATATATATATATATATATATATATATATATATATATATACACACACACATACATACATACATACATACATACATACATACATACATACATACATACATACATACATACATACATACATACATACATACATACATACATACATACATACATACATACATACATACATACATACATACATACATACATACATACATACATACATACATATATACATACATGCAGAAGGAGTATGTGTATGACGACAATTAGACCAATCATGTTTGCGTTTTAATATTCTCGTGTATGCATACGAGAACATACAAATCAAAGTGAAATGACTACACCAGAAAGTGGTAGTATATTTTATGAGACCTAGATCACTCATGTTTTGTGTGTTTGTCTTTAAAATCCTGTACAGAGATACGAAAATTATACTTGAAAAGAACTAGACCATCACTACTTGGGGGTATTTTGAGCATTTTTAAAAGTTAATAGACCCCTTCGACTATGACGACAATTAGTAAATATCACGTGAGCGGAGCGCTGACGCAGAACGTCAGATCGAGCAAAGCACAACGCTCATTTTATTTTGTTCCTTTAAAGAACATAATTCATGGCGCAAAAGGTTCAAAAGTTTTCAGAGAGGCAATATAAATTGAATTGGAAGCAGCGATGTCGGTATCAACAGATAATGTGTATTTTTGTTACATTTTTGATGGGACAAAACTGTGACAAAATCTAGTTGTGTTACAGCATGACATACAAGAGAATTAATATGTTGATTTGTTTTATTTCAAACATAACAAAGATATTGTACAATGCTTTAGAAAGTATGATAATTTGCATATAACACTTAATAATCATAATATCGAAATAAGTAGGATCAACCATGATAACAAATTAGTTAAAACAGTACGGTGTGACGAAGTACCGAAATGCGTTGTCGATGTAAGTAAAGACACAACTTTGTATTCGACTAAATTTACTGTACAATCTGAAGATTTCGTAAGTTTTATTTTAATCTACAACGATTCAAGAGAAAAAGAGATAAAATTTAAGGAGAACACAGTTAAATGTTAAGCAACATATGCTGACTCATTATATGATGTATATGTTTTAGGACTGGCAAACTTTTATATAAATTTAAAATCATTCATACATTTAAAGGAATTGAAGAAATGTTGCGAACTGTTTAAATAAAATAACCTGTTGGAGATGAATCTTATGTTGGCTTATGGATAACACAAATTATCAAGAATAAAGTATGCTCTGGCTGTTTTCTACAGTAATCAATGCCCAACATTAATGACTCAGGGAAGACAAAGATCAGTATTTAAGACATTTTTTACGATCCTGAATATTCAGTCGCTTAAACAAATATCATTCAATTGTGGGAAGAAATTAAGAAGGACAAATATAAAATACACTCAATTCAAGGAATTGTTAACTGAACGATCTACCTACACATTACTCAAGCTAACAAGAAAAAGATTTCCGTTAAAAAATCATTTGTTACTCAGGTGAATGACCAGAGGCAAGCAGACAATATTGATATGCAAAAATATAAAACATACAACAATGGAGACACATACATTTTGATAGTGACGTATATTTTTTCCAAATACTGTTGGGCTGAAAAGTGAAAACGGTAATATACCTTTAAAGAAACTTTGATAGAGTTGAGAATTTATAGGAAAATCAAAATATTAAATATGTTTCAACTTCCTCAGACAAAAAAAGCATGTAAAATGGGAAAAAAAACTGAAAAACTGGAATGTGGAAGTATTTAATTCAAAATGTAGTCCTAAAGCCAATTGATGAATACGATGACACTTATCGCAGATCAAATGTAATGACTCCAGTTTAAGAAAGCAACGAAGAGAACAGGTCTAAAGCATATATGAATTTATTCGGTTACTTGAGAACAGATGCATTTGGAACGCCAACAGTTATAATTGGCTCAAGAATTGGAACTTTGCAAGACAAAACAATTATTGTAAAGTGCTACCTTCCTAACTTTACTGACGAAACGTTTCAAATTAGGCGGCCAATTTTAGGTGATCCAGTCACTAAGGAGCTCACACTTAGTCACTAGTGTCACCAGCCCGAAGGCGAGTTCGCCCAAGTTTTTAATACCATGTGACCACTGCAGCGTGGTGACAACGGAGGTTAGGCCTTACCATTTAACAGCTTGCAGATTCTTGTGAATCCGAGTCCTACAATCCGATAGGTGTCCAACCCACCAGGTCAATAGGCATTCCCACAGCTTTTTACACATAAATCAGCGATTTATACATAAACCATTGCCTGTGCTAGGGTTAATGTCGATAGTGTCGGCAAATTTGCATATAATGTATTGAGGCAATAGATGTAATTATGCCGAATGCAATATGTACCGAAGGAAATAATTCATAATAGTCAGCACAATACATATTTGTCTCCCTTTAAACACCTGTCCATCATAGCGACCTGTTTATTAAAGCAACAACTCCAGCATTTATCATCACTGTTTTTGTAGTAGTAAGATTTCAAATCCGCTGCCAAAAAAATTCTTTCTTATCTATGCCTCTTTGCAATCTATTTTGAAATAGCAGAGAGATACATTAATAGGCAATACATAAGTATACTGTTTGCAACTACATTATAATCTAAAGCAATTGCACATTCTTGCTAATAGTTCAGACCATAGTCGATTGAAACATATTCATTTCTCAAAATTTACCACTATGTTAGAATCCAAAACAAATTTTCAGTATTGATAATCGTCCATCGAGTCCATAGTAAAATATAGTAAAATACTGAGTGAAAAACTGCCTTGCTGCAGCCGGAAACAATTAATTTGTCATTCATGCTACTTATACTCAAACGTCTTGCTGACTAATCTGGCAAGGAGCAAAACATAATCAAAGCAGACAGCACTGTATTTACGTGTAATTCAGTCTGCGTGGTATAATAATTTTAATAATATTCGAAAAATGATTGGTCCAGAAAATGTTGTCATAACAAGATGATAATGCAAAAAAATTTGAGTGATCTTGTGATTTTCAACTTCGATTTTTAATCTTCTCGTACAAGAACTTTAAAACATATTTCTCCAGCTTTCCAAGAAAGATGCTCTTAGTTTCAATTCTTTTGTTTCCTATGACCTCTAAATACATAGTACTTAAAAATTTTGTATCAGAACATCAGTAGTTAGCATTTGCACTGACCTAGTATTCAGCATAAAAAGTCAAATATTCTCTGATTCTTTACGATTCACTGGCTTAGGGGTCTAATAGTTTTCCAACGATATAAACATTCGTTTTTTGTGCGCCTGTTACGAGCCGTTATCAATATTTATGTGCGCACCCTTTCCAATTGTATCGTGCTTAAAGGCACAAGGGCGCAGCCTGGAGAAAACACTGCATCATACATACACACATACATACATACATACACACACACATACATACATACATACATACATACATACATACATACATACATACATACATAGATACATACATACATACATACATACATACATACATACATACATACATACATACATACATACATAGATACATACATACATACATACATACATACATACATACATACATACATACATACATAGATACATACATACATACATACATACATACATACATACCTACATAGATACATAGATACATACATACACACACACATACACACATACATACATACATATATACATACATACATACATACATACATACATACATAGATACATAGATACATACATACATACATACATACATACATACATACATACATACATACATACATACATACATACATACATACATGTCTTTGCACTATGAGTTCTGTTTGAAGATAATAGGATTTGGAATCAATGCATTAGTCAGATTATTCAAAGTCGAGAGGAATTACATGGAGTGTAAATCTGGAATTAAGGGATAACTTGATTCACTTCAGAAATATTTAGTTTGACTTAAAACCAAGTAGCATTTAGTTTCTTGGACGTATATTTCAATTAACGTTGTGGTCTCTGTCTAAAATAGTGAAATTGTATGTCCTGAATATCGATAAACAAATGCTGTTCAAATTTTGTGGAATAGAGGTTGACGATGGGGCGAAATATTTCACTTTAAGTTGTCAGAAGTTACTTGTAGAATGCAGTAATTTCTTTGAGAATGTTATTTACACTTTACAGATTTAAAACACGATTAGCTTATTTTGATAATATTTTGTTAGCGACAATTCTTGTAAGTAGGGTTGACTGTTCGTCATCTATCGATAATAATACATGGAACAGCTTATTGGTCGTGAAAGCGAGTGCTGTAGCCTCCATGCACAGCAAAATGCACGTATATGCTCCTGGAACATATTTTATGGGAAAAAAACTCATAATAGTGTTACGGAAAAGCACACAGAACTGGTAAAAACGTGCAGTTTATCTTATGACTCTGTTATTTTGTATACTTCATATACTTCACTATATGAACATTTTTTGACATAGTGCCAATTGATCTGCGCCATCGGCAGGCATACAGCGCCACCGGTAGACATAAAGCGCCACCGGTAGGCATACAGCGTTACCTAGACATTTATGAGATCAACACTGGCACGTTCCTTTTTCGGGTCATAATTTCCTTAATTATCAACACAAAAACACATATGATGTATCAGAATGTTTGATTTAATGCAGGAATTACCACACAGCAAACACCCAGTTGGCATTTTTGATCAGGTGACCTTGCAAGGAAAAACATCACAAAACTCGGGAAAACTACTCTAACGGTCCAATTTCAACCTTCTAGTTATCTTCATTTTAGTGCTAGGCAGTTGTCAAGAATTTATACAGTGTTTTGATATATAGAAGTAAACTTATATACTGTCTGTACCATAACAGGGTCCCGGGTGGCCAAGTGGTCTAAGGCGCTCGCCTTTACAGATCACTCACACATCTCACCTTTGTCCGCGTGAGTTGCCATTAACTTTCCATGGGTCAGTGGTTCTTCTTAGGGTCTTCCAGGCCTATTCATCCACCAAAAAATACTGGCCGCCATGTATAACCTATTATGTGCTGAAAAATGGTGTTAAACCCCACAAATCCAAAACCCATCAAAGCGTTGTTTTTTTTTATTTAATTATTATTCCCCAAAATGTATCCCTATTTTCATTCCTTTATAAAATATATAAAATGCAACGAGACTGTATAACAGTTTGAAAATTCAACTAGGCCAGTCCTTTGGTAACCCAAGGTGACTAAGACAATGTATTCAGTGGTATGTTTGTATAAAACTTTCACCAGCAAATTATCTAAGAGTAATATATACGACCAAGTTGATCTGACAGCTTAATTTCGAAATGAGCTGGTTTTTTCAATGACATCAAAAAGATGTGTAGTGGAATTTTGTGCAATTAACATTAGCTTGACCAATTAAGTAATGTCCATCACAAAGACTGAGTGGACTGTGTTAGAGAATTTCTTTCGTGCAGTTGCGTCTAATTGAGCATCCTTTCTTGCAACCGAATCATTTCAATCAAATGGTAGTGACTGATTTTTCGTAAGTAAATGCAGATACATATTGATAGGCTGCTAAGAATTGAAATTGTTTTCTCTGTTCGAAAATCTGATCCACGACTCGTGAGCTGGTAACATCTGTTGCAACTATTTATTTTCCTTATGTGTTGATCTTAATGACATGTTGTAACAACAGATAGCATAAATCACTTTTGTTTTCGTTTAGGCTCAAAAAGGTTGTAAACAATACCTACTTGTTCCAGATTTCAGCATCTGAACTATTGTAGCGTAGTCAACCGTCAATCTTGTTTCGCCAAGTTACGTCAGCTGTAACCTTGTTGAGGTTTTCGAGACACATAAGAAGATCTAACTTGGAGCCCTGCTGCAACCCGCTGATTATCAGATAAATAAAGAGGCATACCTAGTTTTCATGTAAAAAGAAGTCACCTAGATTAAGTTGTAAAGAGCTTCCACATACTTTTAGAAATTATATATTCTCAAGAAGCTCACAAATACTAGAATGGTCAACCATAAATCAACCATAAATCTAAAACAATCGACCAGTACTTGCATATGGAATGACTTATTTCCTGTTTTTTTGCCAATAGGCATCAAAGCTAAGTCGATCATCGGTGTGATTCAAATCTTGGGTGAAGTCATAATAAGCCCTGAAGGATATACATGAAGTTTGTTGATACGACATGCGTATAACTTGTACTTGTCATATGATCTGCGTATAGATACGAGTCAGTCTGGACAGATGTTGCAGCCTCGACCTGATTCTGATTATTTGTACATCCATTTCCGTCCAACAATGTACCTTCTGCCTTTTAAACACAATTAACTCGATGACCCTCATCAAATGTGCTTTTATCGTCCATATTGTGTTGCCGTATAATAAACCGGCATACATTTTACTTATGTCATTCAAATCAAATTCAGTACGAAATGTATAAATGAATTGCAACCTATTATTTATAATTTAGCTAAATTCTTAGGGATTTAAAAAATAATATTTGTATTCTTTTTTATAATAAAAACAGTTGTAATATTACTACAGCATATACTCGTATCTGTGCTGTATAATTTCATGAATATATTTGTTTGCAGCAAAAGAGGTGTGATTAAGAAAGCGAATATACACTGATGACAAGTAATGTCGACCTATTCAGAAATGAATTTAGAACGCGCCATATTATGTTCTACCCCCAATGTTTACTACTTGTTTTCTTTATATATTTATAAGCTATTATAGCCGTTTTAGAAAATGAAGGAAAAAATGTTTAACAGACGATGCGGTGCAGAATATTTGGGGTTTTGAGGCAAAACTATCCATTGACAAAAGTAATATGCAAGCTTATGGACATATTTTTGATCCGATTTCTTCCAAATTATGAGATGTATGCCTCTAATTATTAACTAAAAGTCCCAAATTATGATATATAAAAGTCCGAAATGTACTTTATTATTCTTAATATAAGCTTTTTTCTTTCATACTGGATCATAATTATTTGAGTATTGGAAGAATGGTGGCTGAATATCGCTCTTTGGTAATTGAGTCAAATCTGCTCCACTGCTAGGTGGCGCTGTATGTCACTAGATGGCACTCTTCATTTGACATTATATCAGAAAATACTCAAATATTATAAATGTGAAAAACTTCAAAAATGTAGGGAAAGTGCACAATTATTTAAGGCTTTCTTTCCAAGTCTCTTGTGTCATCAAGTGATATTGATTTTCTCTTCAGTTCTTGGACACTGTTATGGTTGTTCGTGTTACTGTAACGTTTCCTTCAGATTTTATTCTAAAGGATGAATAAAGTCACATTCTTTATTTCTAACTAATTACGAAGATTCAGCTATAGTTAAACTGATGTCTATAAAAGTGTTCTATTTTTGTCTGAACACCTCTTCATGGCTTGCGTTTTGCAATTTTAATATAATCGTATCTGTGGTTTTGTTTATTACAATTCACATATATTAAGGTGCATGTGTTATCAGCATTCATTACTCTAATGCATGCATGGTAAGCAAAATATTGTGCCTGACAGTGTTAATTTTATACGTATGTGTTGCTTACATATTTGTACTATTGGTATTGCATTCATGTTTGTTTTATTCGAGGACATATTAATATAACTGACTGTGATAAATCTCTTAAAAAGGATATAATGGTAGTCATACATACATGTATACATAAGACTGAATATTGATGGACAGAGAGACAAAGGAGATCAAGAGAAGGATGTTGCCAAATAGAATGATGTATAATTAGTAACTATGAAATAATACGTAATATGTTGACATCTTTATAATTACATTATAAATTTGGTATAATACAGTTCATGAATAACATCCAATTTTCCCAACAAACAATGATTTGATAATCATTATATTGTCAATTTATTGAAACGTTTAGAATTTACTATCCATTGTTATTTGTAGATCTCATGAAGGAGAACAGATGACGTATAAAAAAGACAATGTCAGTGTGGATAGCATCTTGCATTGAACATACTCTCTTCATTCTTCTGGACATTCGAACTAATTCGAGTTCCATGCATAAAGCAGACACATCTAGACAACATACTCGCTCCTTTCAGCAACGTTTTTCCTGGAACAAAAGTAGAAGAATTAGCACCATATGGGAAAATTACAAAAGGTCTGATGCCTCGGATTCACTTTTTTAAGGGTGGATTGGCTTAGATCACTGCACAAAACACTGACACAGGTGTTCGAAGAGTTGAATAATAATACAACGAAATAAACTGATAGGGAATATTTCTATAAATTTGGAAAAAGAAATTAATCACTATATTACAAAGGTATTGACACGAGAGCATCGCCAACATTTAGTCATCGTTAAATAATATTAAAATGTTTTACACTTAGTTGTATGCTTTATATATTTGACAATGTTTACAATATGTTTCAAATGTAATACATTCAATACATTTGCAGTTGGTGATATACTAGCAAAAGAAAAAATCGATTTCAGTATATAAGAACGAGATTTATTAGCACCCTTCAATTCAAACATTTTTTCCAACATCGTCATTATACTACTCTGATTGGTTCATTTGCAGATATTCCTTTTTTTAAATTTGATTAGGTCAAAAAAATGGATGCATTATGTTGAAGTAATTACATTATCATTTTTATTATTATCGTGATCATAATCATCCCATGTTTTTTTTAAAAAAGAGACACAAAAACGACAAAAATAACATTGACATCGAAATGGTATTGTGAACAAAATAAGAACAGAGATAGCAACAGAAGCTAATACGGCGATAGTTTAATTTTGTATACTTGTTTGCAATATTACAGTTAAGTATGTGATTGCAACTGGGAACATAACTCAGATGATGATTTCCAGCTTCGATATGACATCTAAGGTCAGCCGTGGGTGAATATAATTAATGCTGAGAATCGTAAAGACTTGACCTGTTAAAGAAAAATAAATAGAAAGAAAGTGTGACCATGAATAAAACTTGTAACTTCATTTTACATCAATACCTTTTAACCCGAAATGTATCACATAATTAGGGAGCTGAGATACGAAAATGTGTACATACATTCATATCGCTTTTACAAAATGTGTTGTTTGTAGTTAAATAAAACACAATGCAAATTTGAAACAGATAATTGTGTATTACCTAATAGAGATGGATTCAGATATAATTATAATGGTAGAATTTCTCTTATGATAGGTTTCCAGAGAGAAAGCTAGATCTTTTCTTTTTTTTAAAATAATGGATGGATCGTATTGAGTAACTACTACGGCTAGTATGAGCTTCAAGGAGCATTCTTGGTATGTATCTTACAATGAAACAATGCTTCTTTCTTTCATGCCTTTTTATATTGTTGTTACGATTTCGTCTCCAATACAGGTAAAACTAAAACCACATAAATATCAAAATGTTGATACTATGTTATAACTCTTCTAAAGTACCTAGGCACGAGTGATATCAAATTACTTCGTTCGTATTTAAGCTTCAAATAATCAAATCCATTTGAATGACATCTCTTGATTCTTTTATTCCCATAGTATTCGTGTGGTATAGATGCTTGATCTTGGTTGGTATCTTTCCACAAACCTATGATGAATCGGTAGGGAAATTAAAATTTTTAGCATTTGCGTGACAGTTGAAAATGACAAAGGTACATCATCATCTAGGCAAACAAAATTAGGATCATACATTTTATGAACTGCCGACCTTGTTGACCTGAGCTCGTCCCTTGATGAAGTTATACTACTGAAGTATGTCTGTTTCGCTCGATTCATCAGTTAATATCGGTGATCATAACATTATAATTACTCATGTCCAAATGGCCTCAGACAAAACACTAAATTATTGTTCTGCAGTATGCAAAAATAGTAACATATCGGGATTGCAATTAAATCTATTCCTTCATCTACTGCTTTGTGTTTCTCTAACACTATTAGTGATATCGAAAAGCAATCCCAGGACATTATTCTAGGGATAGCTAATCATATCAAACGCCGGCAGGATATGTCACGAAAATTGGACGAAAAATCTAAAACATATAAATACGTTAATGTGAAAATCGAAGGGAGGAAGACAAGCTTCAAAAGAGTATTCCCTCGCATATTGTATCACGCATATGGGCACTCAATATTTTTGGAGCATTCGTTTTGTTTTATTTACTGAGATGCTGTGTGTTCAATTCTCACGAAAGTTTGTGTCAGGTTAGAGATCCCATTATCAATTACACAGAACTACAGTGCATATAACACTCATTAATTACTATGTTTGATTCTGTCTGTAAAAAGATTTTAGGCGCTAAGTAAATTGTGTATGAATAACATAAAGCGATTCCATATGAATTCATTTGCTTCGTTTTGAAGAAAAAAATATTCTGTTGGAAACTAATAGATCAATCTACACACTCTCTAAGGAGACATACTTTGGGGTAATAGTGCTTGGGAAAAATGCATTACACGAAACATGTCCATTCCAGTGAGTCATAAATATTTTAAATGCATCACAAAAGGTAAGAATTTGGCCCTTCTAGCAGTTAGAAAAAAGAAAGAAAAAAAAAAGAAAAAAACACTTTTTACACGACATATCTAAAACTGCTTTACTTCAGCGTGTAATAGCCAAAATCTCTTCTATACGTAGACCGTGAACAGGCCAAGTATTTTGGGGGTGGGGGTGGGTCGTTGCCGCCGAGGCAACCCCTGAAGGCAACACAAAAATAGCAGCCCCCCCCCCCCGCACACACACATACACACACACAAAGGTGCCCCCATGTTCGAAATAGATGCTTATCTCTTGGGAAGGTGAACAGACCAAAGTTTTCGGGCTGGAGACCGCCGTTTTCTTTGCCAAGGCCCCCAAAAGCAACACAGAAAGTAGTCCCTATTTCTCCCCACCCCCACCCCCCACCCCCATTGCCGGCCCGAGTGTTGTAAAAAGTGGATTTGAGCCCCAAAGCCTCGGCGATTGAAAAATCAGTTACCAAATGAAAAATTCCTACACCTCGCCAATCAGTGATGAAAATATTGGTTGCAAAAATACGTGTGTCTGAATGGAAATACAGGACTTACCTCGCAGTGTTTATCCCATCTTTTTTTCGGTCAAAAGTTTCACATTTGATATATGTTGTCAGGCCTGGGACAAAACGACCAAAAATGTTGCCAGCAACATTCTGTTTATGAGAGAAAATGTTCACACTGCTTTATCCATACTAATAATGTACACACAGAATGTCCTAGTTTCTGATGTCGGAGGGCTGTTACCTACCTGCTCGCTCAAGCACATTTTTACTTCCTGGCTGGAACAGCGGAAACGAAGTCGTAAAGTGTCTGTGTGATCGGGCCCAGTTCAGACTGTCTGTGAAAGATAACACTATGTAACACAATTTTTGCTCCTGTGTAGTAAGTGTTATTTCCTAATTGCTTATGCCTCAAAAGTATAGAAAATGGCTATTATTCCCCACAAACTTTGCTTTTGTGACCAGGACAGTGATATTTTGAAATTTATCTATTTCCAGTGAGAAAACGGGCGAATTTGTGTCTTTTCGTTCACATAAAGTCAGAAAAAACAACATATGAATAAAAATCAACATGTATTTATACTAAAGTAATACAAAAATGACTACAAAAGATTTAGAAGTGAGTAGTTTTTCGAGATTTACGATTATACTGTAAATCACTTTCACGAATCAGCCCCCAAATGTAGTCTCCCATCATGTTCTCGTTATACTGTCCTTGGTAGCGGCGTTCAAAATCCAGTATACCCTGGTGGAAGCGCTCGCCTTGCTCCTCCGAGTACGCTCCCATGTTCTCCTTGAATTTATCAAGATGAGCATCAAGGATATGGACTTTGAGGGACATCCTACAGCCCATTGTGCCGTAGTTCTTCACCAGTGTCTCAACCAGCTCCATATAGTTTTCGGCCTTGTGATTGCCCAGGAAGCCCCGAACCACTGCGACAAAGCTGTTCCAAGCCGCTTTCTCCTTACGAGTGAGTTTCTTGGGGAATTCATTGCACTCCAGGATCTTCTTTAACTGTAGTCCGACGAAGACACCGGCTTGGACCTTGGCCTCGGACAGCTTAGGGAAGAAGTCTTGAAGGTACTTGAAGGCTGCCGACTCCTTTTCTAGAGCTCTGACAAATTGTTTCATAAGGCCCAATTTGATGTGCAGTGGTAGCATCAGCACCTTCCGGGGGTCCACCAGTGGCTCCCACTTGACGTTGTTCCTCCCCACAGAGAACTCGGTCCGCTGTGGCCAGTCCCGCCTGTGGTAGTGCGCCTTGGTGTCCCTGCTGTCCCAACGTCAAAGATAGCAGGGAAACTTGGTAAAACCGCCTTGGAGACCCATCAGGAATGCCACCATTTTGAAGTCTCCTATGACCTCCCAACCGTACTCATCATATTTCAAGGCATCCAGCAAGGTCTTGATGCTGTTGTAATCCTCTCTGAGGTGCACCGAGTGAGCCAGGGGAAAAGACGGGTACTTGTTACCATTATGGAGCAGCACGGCTTTGAGGCTCCTGAATGAGCTGTCAATGAAGAGGCGCCACTCATTCTGGTTACAGGCGATTCCGATTGCCTCGAACAGACTGGTCACATTGTGGCAGAAGCAGAGCCCATCTTGACGGGTGAAGAAGCTGGAAAAAGGTTGGTGACGCTTCCTCTGATCTGCGACTTGCACACTTTCATCCAACAAGTTCCACTGCTTGAGCCTAGACGTCAAAAGCTCGGCATTGGACTTGGTGAGACCAAGATCTCTAATCATGTCGTTGAGGTCTTTTTGGTTTGGGTAGTATTGGTTTCACTCCTCAGCTCCACCTCTGAAATTGTCATCTGGATCTACAACGTCTTCCTCACTCTCTGCCTTGCTGCTCTCTTCTAAAGACGGCTGCTCTCTCTCAGGAGGAGTGGGTACGGGGAGCTCATGGCAGTGTGGCACCCGGGAGATGGATGAAGGAAGGTCCGGATACGTGATAGCAGGTGCATTCTTGCCAGTCCGACGTTTGGAAGGGTCCACCATGCAGAAGTAGCAGTTGCTTGAGTGGTCAGTGGGTTCCCGCCAAATTCTTGGGATAGTGAACTTCATGGCTCTCTTTTCCCCTCTGTACCATCCTACAAAAATACATTTATTTCACACATGACTAATGTGTAAGAGATTCTCGCAACATTTTTCATATATGATATATTTTTTCAATAACATTGAAAATTGTAAAACATTTTACAATTTTAAAAATTTTCACAAATTGTATAACATAAAATTCCGAGCAACGATTGTCCATCTTACCTTCCAGAGTTTTGTTGTAGTCCTCGCAGGTGAAATGAGGTGCCCAGGGTTTGTCTTGATCTCCGACAGGCATGCCGAAATATGCCTTGTAGGCCTCACACATCTTAGTAGATGCTTCCACGGAGTACCTTTTCGCTCTTGTCTTGATAAATTGGCCGCAGACATAGCAAAATGCGTCTGCCGGATGATTGCAGCCTCTTGATGCCATCTCAGAAAAATGCAGATATGTATTCACTTAGGCAGCTCGAACTAAGCTGAACTGGTGGGCTTAAGGCCCCTGTATTTATACTACTATTTATATTATTGGAAAGTTCTAGAAAGTTCTAGAAGTTACTCCAAGTTTACTCAGCACTGAATCTATCTGGATTGTTCTAGAAAATAGGTAAATTTCAAAAATATTCAAAGATTGTCTGGAATAATAGCCATTTTCTATACTTTCGAGGCATAAGCAATTAGGAAATAACACTTACTACCCAGACACCAAAAAAAAAAAATTTGTTACACGGTGTAATTTGCTCGAGAAGGCGACCTTCAGCTGCGACAGGCGCAACATTGAAATGTAGACCCCTAGAAACGTAAGGTCCCCCCCCCCCCGCCTCCAGGGCGCCCTATTGTATTATGAAGAAGTGTTTCACTATATGTATATTTATACTGAAACGAAAGGATACACTCGCTGCAAGTGGTTGTAGGTTGGGGGAACTGTTTCTTGAGAAATGTAGTGTTTCGGGGATTACTGCAACGTTCACTTTCATAAGAAGAGAAAGGGAAGCATTCCGCATACGCCCTGCCGATATATAGCCGTTTATAGCGCATGCACAACGAGCACGCGCATTGCGCAACAAGTATGAAACATTGATGGGAGTTCATAGCATTGCAGCAGTTCAGGGAGCAGCTCGACCGCCAACATTCCACCCGTGCAGAGTTTGCTTGGCTTAGGGCAGCAGCGCAGGCAGCGAAGATCATAAGATCAGAATTTGACCGCTTAGGCGCTATTGAAATCGAGGAACCCGAAGTCCCCTTTGATATTGACAAGGTACTGCCGCACCCTGCGCTTGTTCCCAACAATCTGGACCTTGATTGGTATCGTCGTCTTCGTGACGCTAAGGAAGAGTTCGAAATCAACGGCGCTGCATGAGGACGACCCATTCGAACTTGGCGAAATTGACATTATGCCGGGGTACCAAGTCCGAGGCGATGATCTCATCTTAAAAAGTCAAATGATAGACACACGCGTTGTCATCCTTGTGACAGACGAAGAGTTTCTCATTCGCACTAAGTTCATCTACTACGATGTAAAGAAGGGGGTGTGGACGGTAGTAGACTAGCATAACCCGGTGAAGAAAGAACACCAAAAGGGCGAAAAGGCAGTTGAGAGTTTGGGGCGTGATACAAAGCCTGGACCCTATACCAGCATCGACAAGCCTTACTATGAATATGAGGGAGGCTGACCTAAACTGCGTTGCGAAGCGTATGGTTGGACACTTTAAAACACCCTCAGAGGACAAGTCCTAACCAAATCAAGCAGACAAAAGTTATGGATGTAGAAGAGGTGAGTGCAGGAGACAGGTTTCAAAAATATTTCAAGCGCACAGCCGTCTTGAAGGACATAGCCGGCGGTAATATCTATAACAGCGGTCACTACCGCTCGAGTGGCGTGGGGTTGTACATGGGTGACTGGAACGCCATTCAGAGGGTTAAAGGCAGTTTGGATTCTTGGTGATCACAAAATGGACCCTAACCTTATGGAGCAGTTCGTTCTGGCCAATGGCCTGTGCGTCAGAACTAGGAAAAGGCACCAACAGATTATCAAGGCCTGCAGCAATTATACAGACACACCTGCAAGAAGCTGCTGACTAATCTCTTTATGGATCCGAGCACCGACGCCAGTACTGCCAGGAAGCTAAAAGGTTGGAAACCTAACCCCGTGGTTATGCTGGAGGACATCCGGCAGGCATGCGTCGAGTTTGGACATGGCGGTCTCTGGAACAGCCCCCACAGATACAGTGACTCTGAGATCGTAAGCCTCAAAATGGTCGCATGCTATCCAGGCAGCTTCTTAGGCCAAGAAGAGTGCTCCCCATACTCCAAAAAGTTTGACCACCCGTGCAACGGAATGACCCGGGTGCCTATTAACGGACCACTCACTCAAGATCTGAAGGGAATCCCACAGATTCGCTCTTGGGCCTTCGCGCCCTGGTGCCACCTGATTATTCCAGCATGGTTTGGGCTTACCTCTAGTACGCCTGGAAAAATCGAGGGCAATGGCTGCGGCTGGGCTCCTATTGCTTTGCTGTGGTTTATAGTCGAAACAGGTGTTATCACGCACCTCGAGGTGGCCGAAGCAGAGCCCATCGTCTGGAAAACGAAAAAAACTGAAGTTTGCATGCAAAAAGGACAAGGAAATAGGCCGCATTATCAGCGGCAAATTTACAGCCGGCAGTGCATGACGCGCCGGCTGGTCACCGACGGTGAAGAGCTGGACTATCTAGTACACACCTGCCGCGAGACCAATTCTCTGGTCGGGTATGACAAGGCGCCCCTTGGGGAGGTTATTACGTACTATGGTGGCTCGCAGCCGCACGACACTAACCTTCCGGCTTCTATGATCGACTAAACTGGCATCAAATCTGATTTCTATGCTGCAGAGGTTTCGCCGGGAGAAAGCCTTGTTTTATTAACATACATTGTGTCCAAAGCGAGAGGATTGTAATGTCAACAGCCTTTCTTGCGTCTTCCACACCGAGGCCCCTGAGGTTGACTGGTAACATTTCCAAAAGGTCTTTTCTCCACCATTGTATAAGCCATTTCAAAATCGCCGAGCACAACACCATGGTACAGTAAATTTCCGAGGTCTTTGGCGACGGGGGCGTGGACATTTTGTAGCGACAAGCGTGGTTGTCTAATTGAAGGCTTGTTCCTTGAACCTGTGCTGGCGCATAATATGAGGCGTAGACAAAGCCTGCAGAAGCCAAAATTACGACACCCCATAGAGTCAGAGCAGAGACGCCCACAGCGACGTTGTCATTTGATCTCTTAGTATAGTTTCGTATAATACATGGGTGTTGTCGATCTCCTCATCGCTCGTCGCCATGAGGCCGTCAAAGGTGAGATGGCGGCCGATGTACCTGTTGCTGCGTCAGAAGCAATCAACTCCGACACGTTCTTGCCGAAGCCGTGGCGTCGGACGATGATGACGCCGTGTGGCGGTACGTTTTCAAAGATCTGTCGCTCCGGCCGGCTAGTAGAATGTCGAGAGCAACCGACCATTCTGTATGTTGAGTTCCGCGTCCATGAAGATGGGCACATACATGTTCAACACGCCTGCGGCCTGGGCCGTCTTTTCAATCTGAAGCGTGACCCTCTAGCTCACATTTTCTATGCGTCGTCGCAACTCATGGAGTTCGTGGTCTTCTACGCTTGTTTTGATAAAAGGCGCCAACATCAATTGCCGGTGGCTCTGAGTTCTTGATATTTTCGCGCGACATAAATCTAAAGGCCTCCTCCCACTGCTAGAAGCGCGCGAGCCTGTGGGCTTAGATCTGGTTTGGAACACCCTCAATCGTCACCGACACCTTGTGTATAAGGTGGTTGTAAATATACACAGTGTCGTGCACAATTTTCCCGCTTTGTACCGCATCCTCAAAGAGGAGCACGATGCTCTTCATGCTTTTCGCAGGGGTGTTGAGGTTGATGTTACAGACTGGACCTCCCTTTTTAATAACCATCTGGCGGTGGCGCGGGACTCGGGAATACAGGATCTCCAGGTTTCCCACACATTGCTGCTCTATCATGCTGGCCAGTTCATGATGGAACACAAAGTCCAACTGCTGAGAAATTTCGCTAATGGTGTAGTTTGCGCCATCACGCTGCCGTAGTTGTTAAACGTCAGCTCAAAGGAGAGTTGATCTGAAAGGATGGACTGGTAATACGGCATGTGGTCATTTAGAATCTCGAAGTCGAGCGGCACAAAGAACCTGCTTTCAAATGCTTCTGCGATAGAAATGTCCAGCTGCTCGGCAGTCACAGCATTGCCAGCACCAACACAGCATTGCCAACACCAACACGTTTTGTATGCTCTGGTAGACCGAACTGGTCATTTCTTTTTCCGTTAGCCAGAGATCTTTGCAAACGCCCCAGATGTCTGGCTCGTCGATGCACGCCGGCTCATTGCTCTCAAACTTAACACTTATTTTCTTAAAGATCACGCGGCTTAGATTTTTCACAATTGTTCATTTGGCGTCTGTCCGTGCTGTGGCTCCACTCAAAGCGATTGTGAATGCCAGCCTGGCGGTGCCCGGCACAATGAGGTCGCTGCTGGTGAGGTTAGGAAATCAGGCGCCCAGTTCCTGGTTCTGGTCGATCGTGAAAAAGAATCGCTTTTTGAAGCGAATGAAACAGAAGAGCTACAGGCGGAACACCTTCTTGGGCCGGCGGCATGTGCCGGCTGGGTGGAAGGAGGAAGATATGACCGCAGCAGGGTTAATATGGGAAATTAGAACAACTTCTGGCCGCGTTATATGCGTACCGCAAAACGCTGGGGATTTCCCAAGAACGCACCGCCAATCTTAAGTTTATGGCGAAGCAAAACTGTTTTGGCTCAGTAAAAGTGAGGCTAAACTGGGTCTCGCTAACAACCCAAGGAAATTCTTGACCCCGACCACGCTACAACAGCAGAAGGGAGTTGGTTTGTCCGAGCGTTAGATCTCAAATCGGAGAGGTTATCGGTCGAAACGCGGAGGAAACTCGCAGCGGATCAAGAAGAGATCCCAGCTGACACGAAAGGGCTGTCAAGTGACGAGCTTGCTGCTGCTGCAGAATCAGTTACCATAGCAATTAATAATGCTGGGAACTGACGACCTCCCAATTCGAGAGATCAGGAGCCTGAACACGGCGCTTCAAAGGACCCGTGGCGCGCATGTGGATAACTTTGCTAAGCTTACAGTTCGATAGCATTACCACATAAAATAGAAAGCTGATCGGTTCGAAAAAACTGTCACATCAGAAACCACGCCTGCAGACCAGCAAACAGACCAGATGCCCATTTCAAGCGCACCCCAACATACACGCCTTGACGTGCTTCTCTGTAACAGCAACAACTGCTGCAGGCGCCGGGGGGGGGGGAGAGGGCACGCTTGTTTTTCCAGCATTTGATATTGCCTTAACCTCAGCAGTAGATTGTGCATCGCTAGTATGGCCTTTATCCTTTCTTGCCTCTGAAATTTCTCTGTATAAACGCGTCAATAATAAACCAACTTGTGCACAGTTTGTTTTTAGTCAATGCTAAATCATGGTCTCTTCTAAAACAACCACTGCTTACTTATTCCTTCTCCTCGTCTATCTTTGTCAACTCTTTTGTTTCCAATTTTTCTATAACTTCACTTACGGTGGCACCCATAGATCCCATAAGAAAGAATTCCTTAATCGCAAAGTTTACACTAAGCGGACCTTGTTTCTGGAGCTCGTCAATTGCATCTGCCAATTGCTTCGACTCATCCGTCGCCTCCACCTCCATATTACTCACCTTAACAGTCACTTTCTTATTCCCCTTCTATGAATTAGCCAATATCTCAATTTCTCTATCTGTTTCTTGCTAGTAGTCATATTTGATTGAAGGTGTATACCCTAATGTGTATAATTCTTCAATAAAAAAATTAACTTAGCCACAGAAACACATACCGTGTTTGGTCTTTTCATCCCCAAGAAATAAGCATCTTTTTCGAACATGGGAGCGCCTGTGTGTGGGGTGTCTGCTATATTTTGTGATGCCTTTAGAGGAGGCGGCAACGGCCACCCATATCCCGCCAAAACTTCGTCTGTTTACCCCACCCGCCTCCCGCTCCGTTTACCCCGAATGACCTTGACCTCCAAAGCTCTTCAATGTGATAATTTCGGAGTAAGATTGGTCGTGATGTCGGTAGAAATGTTGGTTCGTGTATTAAAACAAACAAATGGTGTATTGCTGATAGAAATGAGGATTCTAACAGTATACATATGATATTAGGGTCCAAATATAACACTGATGAAAAGGAACGCAATTTCTGATAAAAGAAAGGTATAATAAAGGCACAGGATACAATCACACTAGCCCCAATACATTCAGTCTCACCGACCCCACGTTCAAACACACAAAATACACTAATCTCTCAACCTTCCCATATATCATCTGTTAGATTGTCCACTTATTCCAATAACGGTGATAGATATGACCATATTTGTCAAGTTTTGACGTTTGTGTATCATCCAACAAGTAATATGATACATTTTCCATTTTCCTAAAAGGTCTAATATAACGTATTGCCGAGGATACAGTTAGTATAATATTCTTACTCTAACAAATATATATGTTTTAATGAGTAAAAGACAAAGAATAATGGCTAATAACGAATTTTAATTGAAGCCACTTAGAAGACTCATAATTACCACTTTTGATGTTAAAGAAATACTTAAATTGAGTTTAACCCTAAAGACTGAGGTAATATATAACCATAGTTTTTCAATTATAGGACAAGACAAAAATAAAGGTAAATAACTGTTCTACGGTTTACTTTACAGAATGTACTCAGATCGTGAGGAACTATTCCTCACTTCTTTATGAGAATATGTTTTGTTCCTCTCGTTTCTTGTATGTTGATATATTTTTCTCATTTGGTTGATGGGTTGATTAATTTATTGATTTACGTGTACTTTCGTTATTTATTTATTCATTTATTTATATATTACCTTAAGATAAAATGGCTGACATTTGGTCTAATGTCATTTTTTTTTATATGAGCTCGTTCTGTACAAATTCAGCAGTGCGCAACATTAAATACAAAGACTTAAAACAAGTTTTAATTATGAATAACAAATATGAATATATTTTTAAATTATAACACACTGCTTTGTTACATAGATGTTTTGTTTACAGAAAGCGGATATTGTATGCTTTTTCGTCTATTGCATTTGCTATCCCGAATTGCACTGGAACAACAAGTCCAGCAGATGGAGTGCTTCTAGCCTTCACTCGTTACCAATCACAAGATTTAACATTCACTGAAATTCGTTCATTTATTGTATATATAAACAATGAATCATGACACAATATTTGGATTGCAATGACACAGGAAGCATAGTACTGTACTTAGAGCTTAAAGCGGCACATTAAAAGGTAAAATCCACAAGCAGAAGTTGGTAGTATCAGAGAGATACAACTAAATACACGTGTTTTCATATTCCTTATGTCAGCTAATTGCATGTTATAACATACCTATATGAAACTACGAGTCAATAAAATTTATAGATTCTGATGTGCTCAAGATGGAAAATTTTCTCTAATGTTATGGTGATGATATTGGTACTTAGAATGCTATTTGATTAAAACACTTGATCAGCAGGAAAAACAAACTTTTATAAGTTTATAAATTAGATGCTGAAAAATCAAATCAGAAAGTTGAATACCCTTGCCCGGAACAGATTACGAACGTACCACTACTAGCTAAGCCATCAGTTTTATTTCAGGCTGTATTTAGAAGGAATTGATGCTTTATAAATAACAAAAGAATCAATAAACATTTGTATTTGCATTGTAGAAATGTTTATGGTCGATTTACATATGAATAAGGTTAATAAATATTTACTAATCTCTTCAGAGTACTGACAATCAGAACCAGTTTACAATAGAAATTAACGCAAACAATGCGACGATGCTAACGTCACATTACTGAAAGACCGCACTCGTAAATAATCGAGATTTATCTCCCTTTACCAAGTCAGACATGCTAGACCACTTGCTCCGCTTGACTCCCGACTCGGTCGCATTGTAACCTTGCCAAATACAATTATATTAAGGTAACACCAAAACAAGTGACTTGACACAAATGATTTCATTGTCACATTAACAGGTCGACTTACTTTTGTGTTCGCATTTTTGCATTATTTTTCACATTATTAATGTTGGCATTTTATTGCAGTAAAATATAAGAATATTTCATCAACTGCTGCGGTTGAATTCATTAGTATACATAAATTGTTCCTACAAACATTATATTACCTAACAGAAACAACTCATATGCAATTCAAACAAAACATTAGTTGCAGTTTTTATGTTATTTTCTTTTTATGGGGGTTGGGTTCAAACAAAACATTAGTTGCAGTTTTTATGTTATTTTCTTTTTATGGTGGGGGGGGGGGGTCTGTACCACTTCACTCTCATCCCCATCCATTGTTCTATGAACACTTGATCTATTTAGGTATATGACATATTTACCTCCATTAAACGGGAATTTAAGTTCAGAAAAATCACGACATACCATAACATAGTTTTCAAGAAAATTTCTTTACTCGCGTATAATCTTCTACCAACTGCAAACTGCATAGACTCAGATCTGCCGTCGCATAATGCGCCGGCAGATCTGGATCTATGCAGTTTGTAAGGACTAATCAGTAAAACAAACAACATAGACCCTGATCTGCTGGCGCATTATGCGACGGCAAATCATGGTACATGTTGCTTGCATTTGGACGAGTACTATACGCGAGTATGTACGGTAAGTACATTGTCCTATCTGCGTCTTGGTTCGTCCGTTACGTTCGGTAATAGTGTACTATATTATTCACGGTAATAGTGAACTATATTATTTACGGTAATAGTGTACTATATTATTCACGGTAATAGTGTACTGTATTATTCACGGTAATAGTGTACTGTATTATTCACGGTAATAATGTACTCTATTATTCACGGTAATAGTGTACTATATTATTCACGGTAATAGTGTACTATATTATTCATGGTAATAGTGTACTATATTATGCATGGTAATAGTGTAATATATTATTCACGGTATTAGTGTACTATATTATTCACGGTAATAGTGTACTATATTATTCACGGTAATAGTGTACTATATTATTCACGGTAATAGTGTACTATATTATTCACGGTAATAGTGTACTATATTATTCACGGTAATAGTGTACTGTCTTATTCACGGTAATAGTGAAATATATTATTCACGGTAATAGTGTACTGTATTATTCACGGTAATAGTGTACTGTATTATTCACGGTAATAATGTACTCTATTATTCACGGTATTAGTGTACTATATTATTCACGGTATTAGTGTACTATATTATTCACGGTAATATTGTACTATATTATTCACGGTAATATTGTACTATATTATTCACGGTAATAGTGTACTATATTATTTACGGTAATAGTGTACTATATTATTCACGGTAATATTGTACTATATTATTCACGGTAATAGTGTACTATATTATTCACAGTAATAGTGTACTATATTATTCACGGTAATAGTGTACTATATTATTCACGGTAATAGTGTACTATATTATTCACGGTAATAGTGAAATATATTATTCACGGTAATAGTGTACTGTATTATTCACGGTAATAGTGTAATATATTATTCACGGTATTAGTGTAATATATTATTCACGGTATTAGTGTACTATATTATTCACGGTATTAGTGTACTATATTATTCACGGTAATATTGTACTATATTATTCACGGTAATAGTGTAATATATTATTCACAGTATTAGTGTAATATATTATTCACGGTAATAGTGTACTATATTATTCACGGTAATAGTGTACTATATTATTCACGGTAATAGTGTACTATATTATTCACGGTAATAGTGTACTATATTATTCACGGTAATATTGTACTATATTATTTACGGTAATAGTGTAATATATTATTCACGGTATTAGTGTACTATATTATTCACGGTAATAGTGTAATATATTTTTCACGGTAAACGTGTAATATATTATTCAAAGTAATAGTGTGTTCTGTATTATTCACGGTAATAGTGTGTACTATATTATTCACGATAATAGTGTACTATATTATTCACGGTAATAATGCACTATTATTCACGGTAATAGTGTACTATTATTCACGGTTCTGCATTAAAAAAAAACATGTGAATTTCCTTTTTGTTTCAAAAGCTGATATCACTCGATCTATCTCTGCAAAATATTTGTACAAATCTGCATGCAAGAAACATATAGCATTTTGTAAAAATGTTTCCTCCAGTCTCAAGAGTTACAAAACTTTTTCATATATACCGTATGTACTCGCGAATAATCTTTGCCCAAATGCAAACAATATAGACCATGATCTGCCGTCGCATAATGCGCCGACAGATCAGGGTCTATGTTGTTTGTTCTACTGATTAGTCTTTACAAACTTCATAGTCCCAGATCTGCCGGCGCATTATGCGACGGTAGATCCGGGTCCATGCAGTTTGCAGTTGGTATCCAGTTATACGCTAGTATAGACGGTACTAGTAGTGCATTTGTGTCAAAAATGCATATAGTTCTTACAATTCAGTCAACTTGACCGCAATAATATATGTAATGTTTGTTCGAATAGCAAGTAGTTTTTCCATTGCACAGTTAAAGATTTCGAGCCACTTTTCACAAATAAAATAAATTCTACAACTTTTCTTAACAAATAATTGAAATTAAAAAGGTATAATTTGAAGAAAATCTAACTCAAAGATTTCTAAAATATCATTTCGCATGTATCTAAGGGAGAATTACTAGAATTGTAAGGTTTCTTATCAAGTTAGTATGTTGTTGTTGTTCTTCTTCTTGTTGATGTTGTTAATAACAATTTAAGCCTACCCTGTTTAATTCATTCCCTGATTTGCCTTTGCGTGTCATTTTGAAGTGTTCATTATCTATAGAATCTTCATGAAATCGTATTCCTTTTTCATTATTTTGATTCTTTACTTCATAAGCAAACCTTAGTACAGATCAATGCCCAATTCCATCGCAATTAAGCTGAAAATTGCGTAAAATACTGTTAATTTAATATCACCAATTGTACCCTTCTTTGTCCGAGCAATCCTTTGTCAATTTATCACTGCATTTAGGTAACTCGTTGGTGCCAATCAGAATACAACATATAGGGTGAAACGTGAGAGCAATATGTTAGATATATGCAACAGAAAAACAAACAACGCATGAGTGCCATGTCAATGGATAAAATGTTCCACATCCAACAGTCATTCCGTAAGTATGCGATACTTTCCGTTATATATAGGTCACTTCAAGAACAACTGACTTGAGTACTACAAGCGTTGAATGTCATTTACGAGGAATAAAAGGGTCCAATTTATTTATTATGTGTTCAAGATATCATTGTTCAAGCAATAACTCTCAGCAAAGGGTTTACTGTTGACAGTTGACTTTGGCGTGTCGAAGTAAGCGTACTCTTCGTCATCCTCGTCTTTGTGCATGAGTTTCGGTCTGAGTACCGAACCGTCTCTCCATGTGGAGTGAATAAGACCTTATTAAAAATCCAAAACATAAACATAAACACTGTACGTTATTATCAATAATGTATTCTTGCTATAAGTCCCCATCTATGAATTACATGAAAGAAATGTCTATACTTTTTTCGGAAAAGTCTACCATTATGTGATGTTACTTTCTTGTTAGCCTTACATCTTGTGACTATTTCTGTTCAGATTTGACAGTTGTAATAAATGTTCTTTTTTCTAGTTCATTTTCTTATACATACTTCCTTTTCTATATGATAATTGTCATTTATCAACAACGGACTAGGCTGAATAGAAGAACGTTTTAATCTAACAATATATGTAATTAAAATACTATTCACGTATGACTTTGGGAGTATACGTATATTTTTGTTTTCGACTACATTACAAAAGTTTGAATTTTTATAGGAAATTTCTCATGCAAAATCTGCTCTTCTAATTGAAGGATAATACAATATGGAGGTAATATAAGTATTAATATCGGTGTATATTTACAATAATTTAGATAATACAATATAAAGGTAATATAAGTATTAATATCGGTGTATATTTACGATAATTTATCGTTATACAATATGGAGGTAATATAAGTATTAATATCGGTGTATATTTACGATAATTTATCGTTATACAATATGGAGGTAATATAAGTATCCATATAGGTGTATATTTAGAATAATTTAGATAATACAATAGGAAGGTAATATAAGTATTAATATCGATGTATATTTACCATAATTTAGATAATACAATAGGGAGGTAATATAAGTATCCATATAGGTGTATATTTAGAATAATTTAGATAATACAACATGGAGGTAATATAAGTATCCGTATCTGTGTATATTTACAATAATTGAGATAATACAATAGGGAGGTAATGTAAGTATCCATATCGGTGTATATTTACAATAGTTTAGATAATACAACATGGAGGTTATATAAGTATCCATATCGGTGTATATTTACCATAATTTAGATAATACAACATGGAGGTAATATAAGTATCCATATCGGTTTATATTTACAATAATTTAGATAATACAACATGGAGGTAATATAAGTATCCATATAGGTGTATATTTAGAATAATTTAGATAATACAACATGGAGGTAATATAAGTATCCATATCGGTGTATATTTACCATAATTTAGATAATACAACATGGTGGTAATGTAAGTATCCATATCGGTGAATATTTACGATAATTTAGATAATACAACATGGAGGTAATATAAGTATCCATATCGGTGTATATTTACGATAATTTAGATAATACAACATGGAGGTAATATAAGTATCCATATCGGTGTATATTTACAATAATTTAGATAATACAACATGGAGGTAATATAAGTATCCATATCGGTGTATATTTGCGATAATTTAGATCGCCAGAGTAAAGGGCATACATATTTATAGCATCATTCACTGTTTTGAACGAGAATGTTCAGGTATAGCCTGTTGACACTGGATTTTCGGAAAAAGCAAACGAGACCCCCCTTTTTTTTGCTTTATCTAAATCCTCCTTTACATTTTTCTTTAAGAAAACGTTGAATGTATGTTGTTGTTTTTTTTGTATGTTTGTTTGTTTTTTTATTATAAATTTTTTTTGGTTATTCTTTTTAAATTAATTTATTTTTATTTTTTATTTTTTTCTAATGCACAAGCATCCAGGGAGAGTCACAGTATAAAGGGTAAACGTTAGACAGTGTTTTTCCACAAGCTATTTATAGTTAGTTCAGCTAAGCGTCACGAATGATATCCTCGACTGTAGTTCAGTGAATTTTAACGTGAGCCTCTCAAAATGTAGCTAAAGTTACTGAATTCGTTTCGCGCACGAATGATTTCAACAACATTTGTATCGACATAGAGAGCAACACCACTCATTCGATATATGCTGAAAAAGCGTGATCTGTGTACATGTAATCCGACATGTTTATCCTGGAGTTATAAAAGAGTCCATTTTTTATACAGGACTAAGCAGTTATGGTATCCGTTGTTTCCAACATGTAAACAAACATGGTCTACTCATTAGACAAATCATATCACAAACAAACATCAAGCAAAATTTTCAAATAGTTTAAAGAAAACAAGATAAAGCAAATGATGTTTCTTTTTTATCTGTAGCACGTAACAGCTCACATATTCGCTCAGTCTTGGCTCGAAAATGGACTCCTCCATAACTCCAGGACCAACATGGCGGATTACATGTAGGCAGACCACTCTTTTTCAGCATATATCGAATAAGTGGTGTTGAAATCCTTCGTGCGCGAAACGAATTCGATCATTTTATCTACATTTCGAAATGTTCACATGAAAATTCACTAAGCTACAGACGCTGATATCGTTCTATATGCTGAGCTGAACGATCTAAAAAATTTCAATAACATTTTTTAAAAATGACAATTGTGAAGTTGTTTGAATGCTTTTATCAAATGGTAACAGAAAATCAGCATTTTACAAGTTATTATTATTATTAATATTTATTCCTTGACCCCTTATTTTGTAGTAAATATGTGTTCAAATGAAAATTTTCATATTGAAATTAAGCAGCTTTATCAGTCGGAGAACATTTATTATGGCAAGAAAAGTTGCCTACCGATTTTAAATATTCATTGTAGTTGTCAAATCTCGCTTTTTATACTCTACGCAGATTTTCCTTTAAAGGAATTCGTTTTTTTTTTTTTTTTTTTTTTTTTTTTGTAAAATGTAAAGTTAATTGTACCATATTATTAAAAATGGAGAAACTCCGACGTGTTTATTTATAAAACCATACATGCCCACATTGTAATTTTGTTTCTTTCCAAATTAATTAAAATATGTTACTGAGGTCAAGCACAGGCAAATAGACGGATAGACAGACATATAGATAGATAGATAAAAATTGATGTGAACATAGGTAGATATGTATATTTTACTTTATTAATGTATATGATCATTAATGTTTGCAGGGCCGGATTAAGGCCTTTGGGGGCCCTGGGCACAGCCAACATAGGGACCCATAGTTATCTATGCCTTGTCCATAGATATCGGCGGATCGTTATAGGCGATGACGAAGCCTATGCAATAAAATCGTTCCAAGACCTTAGTTACAGTACTGTTAAAAACAGTGCCTGTGAAAAGCATACGATAATATACGGGGGCCCCTTAAGCTCGGGTCCGGGGCCCCTTGAGCCTCGGGGGCCCTGGTCACGTTGCCCACCTTGCCCAATGGATAATCCGGTCCTGAACGTTTGTATGGTTGTGCTCTGATGAATATACGCAATAAATGGATGGTTGTGTCATACGTTCTAGGCAAGGGTAGATATATAACCTCTTGTAGTGCTATTTAGACAGAAACTGTAGGTGCTGCCTTGGAATATAGAACCGGGTACACGAAATAGTTTGTACCGCGGTATACAGCGGTATTTCTGAACATACCGCGATACGTACCACGGTATACCGCAATTATATTAGGGACCAACAATATAATATTCTGAGGCAGGGGGGGGTGGTGATTTTGTTTGGTAAATTTACAGTTGTCAAATAGCTGTAAAAATATCTTGCTCTGATTTATAGCAAAATAACACCATGTTATATCCATTTTATTATTTGAAGAAAGAAAAAAAATTCTTGAGATGAAAGAAAATAAAATATCTCGGCTCGAAAGATAATCGCAGCCCCCCCCCCCCCCAATTAAATGATCAGTACCTTGTTATATATGAATTTGCTATGTGTATGTTGATTGTTGTATAAGTTGTCATCTGAACACAGTAACTAAAGTGGGATGATTAAGCTTGCACTATAGTTGACACCCTGTAAAAGACATTGTGCTGAAAATAGAGAGCTTGTTGGTCTCTAATATAATTGCGGTATACCGTGGTATGTATCGCGGTAAGTTCAGAAATACCGCGGTATACCGCGGTACAAAATATTTCGTGCTACTCAGCTCTATATTCCAAGGCACCCATTAAAGTTTCTGTCTAAATCGCATGGTTTATATGAATGACTTTACTTACCACCCGCTTTCTCTCTGTGATAAGAATAAATTCAAATTACCGCATATAAGCAAAATAAATATAAAATTGCAAGGTTTTGTGGTAAATCCGATACGTGTAAGTGTCAAGATGACAGTAAACAATACGTTTGAAAGCTGCCGTAGATAAGAGTGGTAGAAATTTAGTGTTGTGGCCATATATCAAAGATTTTTTTTCCATGTTGCCAATCAAAAGAAGTCACGTGTACTTTCAAATCTTGAAAGTATCAGTGTATTTCCTCTCGATTTTTCAATTAATATTTTTACTAAGGAAATTTATGTTAAAATTGGATGCCGAATACAATTTGCGTCGCTGCTGATATATTTACAATGAAATATTTATTGATTAAACTATCTCCAAAGATTAAAATCTCGCATCTGTCATGATGTAAAGTTCTTATCTTCGTCTAAAGGCAAAGTGATTCACTAATTACAGGAACACAGTCCATTAAACAAATAATTAAACTAAGAAATCTACATAAGTTTTTGTGATACGCCCCTTTAAATTACAAATAATCGTTGATATATATCATCAAAATTATTATTTATTAAAAATCTCGACATGATGCGGTAATACTGCTTTTTGAGAGTAAAAAATAATCAGCCGACCTAAGGGTGAAAGATTGTGGCGATATGAATGGAGGATATCGTTCAGATAGACACAGTTTATGATCAAGGGAAACTGATATCTTCATGGGAA